>CM055120.1:421504774-421986615 GCA_029206835.1 Rana muscosa
GACAAAACACCGGCGCCAGACTAGTTGGCAACACACTCGGGACCAACGATGCTCCTGAAACTTTGGCGCCCCCTCCCCTCTGGCGCCTCGGTGCACTGCACCCTCTGCACCCTGTATCGGATCGGCCCTGGTACTAACATTTATAGGTAAAGTTGATCCGGGGAACATCCGATTGCCTCTCGGCGGATCGGGAAGGAATATTTTCCCCTGCTGTAGCACATTGCATCGTGCCTCGCCAGGGTTTTTTGCTTTCCTATGGAACAACTGTGGGTATAGGATTGTATGGGATTGTATGGATTTTTTTTTTTCTTTAACTAGATGGACTTGTGTCTTTCTTCTAACTACCATGTTTCCCCCGAAAATAAGACCTATCTTGTTTATCAGGGAGGGCTGCAATATAAGCCCTACCCCAAAAATAAGAGCTAGTAAAGTTAATGCAAAAAGCTGTAATGCGTTTTGGAAAGAGATCCCAGGTGCAGTGTGTCTCCAACTGTAAAATACCTCATTTATAACTGCCAGAGATCTTCTCCTCTCCTTCTTCAACCGGCTGACGGCCCCTCCCTCTTTAGTGCTTGGAGCTGGCTGACGTCAGCGGGGATCGCGGCTCTTCCTTCTCTGCTCCTCCCGGCTGACGTCTGCAGCCCCTTCCTCTGCAGTTCTCTGAGCGGGCTGATGTCACCTGGGATCTCGGAGCGGAGAAGAGCTGAGGAAGATCATGTGAGCCCCAAGCAGAGCTGTAACAATCCCCCTATAAAACAGACCACAGAATTGTATAAGGTTTTTAACTAAGATAGTATTTTGACATTTTAATTCCCCCAAAAAATTACTCCAGACCTGACAGGGGGGAGAAGACAGGGAACTTTTTAAGACATCCCCTGAAAATGAGCCCTAGTGTATTTTTTGTTCCCAAAATTAATATAAGACCCGGTCTTATTTTCGGGGAAACACAGTATGTCCGTGAAGCACACACTACCTTTTGGCAGGTGCTAGAATAGGTTTTTTTTTGTCTCAGGTTCTGGTATAGGCAAATTTAGGCAGGCCTGTTCATTATGCTAGGCCTGTTTGTTTTGATCTGGGACTGGGAGTGTTTTAGTGCAGCAGTGGGTGTGGCCACTTGTGCACAGACTCAGAGATGCCTCCCCTGGTTTTCAGTCAGTAAGTTCTGGAAAAGGGGGTTGGACTTGAGGTTCCGAGTGACAGGCAGCTTGTGTAGGAGCTCTGACCAATCCCCAACTAGGATTGGCAGGGTGCGGGCCTCCTATATAAGCTGAGGTAACATGCCACTGGGGAGAAGTTGTGAGAGGAAAGAGGATGGAGCAGAAGTGTCTCTGTGTGGAGGCCCCCCTGTCCGGGGCCTGGGGCCTACCAGGTGCTGAGGAGAAAGTCCTGGCAAAGGACCGTTCTTCTTCAACACCACAGAGCAGGAATTCAGGATAAAGAGAAAGGAGTATTGGAACTGTTACTGCTGGACTGTGCGGTTGAACCACGTTTCTTCCATGGACCGGGGACCATGGAGAAGGTCAGTGGGTACACTACATCAAGTGATGGAACCGGAGGAATCTATTAATTTAGTGCGGATGGCTGTGGCCTGGGGAACTCAGCTTCTGCAGTATTGGACTATCTGGGCCTAGTAGTCCACCAGTTGCCATATGCTGTTAAGTTACTGGGCCGTCAGGGGGAGGTGTGTGGCTACACTTCTGACTCAGTGCCAGCATTTGAGTAACTGTCAGTCTGCTGGAGAGTTATTCAGAGTGACTCTTCACAGGAAAGCAAGAAATGTAGGAACAGTTTGCAGCAAAGGCTTTACTAAGGAATATTAAAGTGATACTCTGCAAACGTCAATGCAGCATCAAAGGAGCAATAGTCTGTAATGACGCAGTTGTGCCTTTTTTCTCAAATGAAATTTACTAATGTGCTAAAGTGTTATGGGCATCCCATGTCATTCCTATTCTTTCCTATTCTATCCCGCAATAAAAATACTGAAAGACAACGCATGTGACTTTTCACTGTGTCAAGGAAATGGATGAATGGAGGGTCAGGTAGCAGAGTGATGTGTGGATCTTGTGAACTCGTGCAAGTGCACCGCTACATCCCTCTGTCCTCCTTATTTATCCCTCATTTTAGTCTGATCTATATAGTTGTTTATAAAATGCACTAATTATCTTTTCAAAAAGTGACTATAATTTAGGCCTCATGCAGATGAGAGAATATGGCACCTCGTTGTAAAGTCCTGGTCACCTGGGAGGCACAGGGGCAGCATCCAGCTTCGCTGTTAGGAGGCTGTCAAAATCTATTACAGGTTTAATTACAGTATGTGGCGACTGCATGCTGTACTAAGCGGTACACGTGTTTAGGGCTGTATGCGTTCAAGAACGTATCCCCCGGAATGCAAGAATTAGATGTTCAAGACATACGTCCCTCAACACATATGGTTCAAAGCGCAAGTACCGCTCAGTACAGCATCCAGCTGCCAAGTATTTCAGCCTGCCATAGATATTAATAGGCTGATGGCAGCGAGGCTGGGCACTGCACCTGTGTCTCCCTGGTGCCTGAAAAGGTAGAGAATTGATGGCAGCGGGCCAAACCGCCTATGTGCATGAGGCCTTTCTGTATTTAAAAAAAATTCCATTTAGAAGAACATATGAAGAACCACAAAGCTTCAAAATTATTATAGTAGCTCTTTCTTGATCGAATCCGCCATCATGGACACTGGCCGCGTGCAGCCGATCAATCTTGCTCGGGTAACAAAAGTTCTTGGGAGAACTGGATCTCAGGGACAGTGTACTCAGGTCCATGTTGAGATCATGGATGATACCAATTGCTCCATCATAAGAAATGTAAAGGGCCCTGTTCGTGAGGGAGATGTATTGACCCTGTTGGAATCTGAACGTGAAGCTAGAAGATTACGCTAGCAATGCCTTATAAACTTGCATCAATGGACCTTGCAGCAGCTTTGTATCTTGGTTAAAAATAAAATTTAAGAAATGTAAAAAAATTTTTTTATATAGTAAGCTAATTTTTGGGTTTGTAACTGCCGGGATTTAAAAAAATAAATATGAGTGGGTGTGTGAGTGAGTGAGTGAGTAACTTGTACAGCGCTACAAATGCGAACTAAATCGCCTCAATATAGCCCTGAAACAAACTTGTACATCAATCTACCGTTTTATCGCCCTCCCATCCGCTCCCCCCTCAGCTGCAAAGGCAGCACATCAGGGTGTATACTAAAAATGATCCCCCCTGACATGCTTGTCATACAATACTGGACACCGAATGAAATCCATTCATCTTATGGGTGTTGCAGCACATCAGTGTGGGTTTTTGGGGGTTAAATCAGGTTGTGACATAAAGCCTCTTCACCACCTGTCAAACACCCCTGAAAAGCAATCCACCACAGATCCCTCTTCAGAATGCACCACAAGTGTACAGGGAGTTCTGAAACGAAAAACCTTTCACAATGTGCAAAAAAACAAGGCAAATATATCTTCTTTTAGCAAAGTATAATGTATTTGGTATGTTTTTTTCATTAAGTGTAGAGTGTGAGACAACATTGCCAACTCTGTACATTACAATCCATGATCAACCACAGACTTTCATGAAATGTTTCAACAACAGTGTCTAAGCCAGTGATCTCTATGTGACCTGATACAATGTAATGAGTCAGTGGTCCCTTGCTGATACAACACAATGTCATGAATCAGTGATGGCTGGGTGACACAACACATCCAGATGAATCATTGGTCCTTCTGTCACACAGACATTGTCGCCTGTTTCTCAGCCAGCGGTGTAATGAATGAGTTTGTTTAGTCATGTTACAAAACAGTACAAGGAAGTTACTTTTGTTAGAATGCAGCTTAGCTCAGAATGAAAAACAATGACATAATAAAAAGTGAGACGTCCTAGAATAGATAGATATTCAGATGCAGATGCAGTGATGAGCGATTTGAAAACCCGGTGAAACACAGTATATGTGATCTGGAAATCTGTTAAATATATATGGTACAACCTCAAAATCATGTGTAGCGACCTCACCCCTCTCACCCCTTCTCATTCTCGGCTTGTCTGTCTTTGTCTAGGGGTGTTAGTACCGGGGGGAGGGATGAGATACACCACGGCCCATGTCCTCCATAGTGACGAGGTGAAGGCCAGAAAGATCGGGCTTTGTGTAGGTGTCCTAGAGTCAAGTCCTGTCCTTCGTCCTTGACTCCCCCTTTGCTCCTAGTAACCAGAGTTCCACACACTGAATAGGTCCAATACAGTTTTATTCTTCTCTGCGAACAAACATACAGCACAGTCAAGTTGGGACCTTTGCAACAGAATGGGAGAAGGTCGAGGCACAATCCTTCCCGATATAGCTAACCACTGTGGTGTCACCAGTGGCGAATAGTCACTGCCACTGACTATGTGAAATAGAACATGAATTACCTTCGCTAGCACGGCCCCTGTCAGGGGAAGGATATCCGTCCAAGGGAGGTACCGGAGGCCTCTCTGTCACCAGCAATGCTGTGCCGGACTCTCCAGAGAAGTTCTGCTCACCAGTCCTCACAAACTCAGACACGGGCACCCAAGGAATTAGGGCCCCCACGGATTCCTCCACCCTTGCGAAACTCAGTCAAAGGTACCGAGCCCCAGGCATCCGCCATAGTACCTCAGCCCAGGCTAAAGGTGCCTGAGATGGACTCCATCTCCCACTCTGGCCAGGTCAATGGCACCTGGGCCCGGAACACCGGAACGCCAGCACCCAAGGTGAAGGTGCCTGGGTGCGGCCGCGTCCTCCAGACTCTGAACCCCAAGGTCAGGGCGTCTGCCCCTTTTATCTCCTCTCCCTTTGCGTCACAGCAGGTTCCCCGCCCCGCTGTACCAGCGCAGGAAAGGACAAAAAGGGATGCAGTCTTGCGGTGAGTGTTCCGCCCCCGGCCCATGGCAACAGCGCCACCTGCAGGCCGCAGGGAACCTCACACCACCAGAGTCCTCCAAGAACCATAAAAGGGTCTCAGATTCCCTAACAATCAATGCATCTGGGTTACACTACCACCCAGATGCCTCCCCTAAATTCAAATACCCGCTACACTCTCCCCCTGGTGATTTGACACTGGTCCCCAGTGTCTGGTGCAAACCCATGCTCCCCAAAGAGTGGTAACATAAGTTCAACCCAGAGACAAACATTCACATTTCTCCAAATTCAACAATCTCAAATAAGAATTGTGCCAGGACCTAAAACAGGAAAGGGAAAACAACAATATAAAACCATAAACTTTTGTAATAAAATACTTTAAATATCTCACACATTTACATTTCTCCCCCCCCCCCCCCGGCTATCCAAGGACCACCCCATTCTCGGCAGCCTTGATAGACGAGTCTCCTGCAGAAAGAAGAAAAAAAAGAAACACACATCCTAACATAATATATGTGTTTGCTTGGAACAAATGGGTCTATCCAAGAAGAAACCCATTCACTCCAATGAGTGTTGCATATTGTACAAAAAAACAAACAACAATCCTTGCGCAACACTGCCACCTGGTGGTAATGCTGCGGTAAAGACACTTATCAAATCCAGATGAACTTTCTTCTTTTCTCTGTGACCCTACACTGACTAAAACCCCAAAGTCACTGATTTCTCTGAAGTGTAAGGAGAAGGAGGGAGAACAAAACAGTAACAGTTTCCATTTCTCGGAAGAGTAGAACGCCCAAATACAAAAGAAAACTAGGGCACAGTCCTTGTGTTCTGGCAAAGGCACTCCGGAAAGTTCAGCAATGAGCAGCAAAAGAGAACACACAGGAGTCTTTTTCTCCTAAAGGTAGAACTTTGGATGCGGCAGGAACACAGGCTTCAAATGCTTGTCAAAAGCCTCCATGTTATACTCAACATTTCCTCCATCCTTCCGACAAATCACCACTCTGTCCGCATCGATATGCCTTCCCAGCATCCACTTAGCCTTACAGTCCTGAAACTTTTTAGTAACCGTTGGTGAACAAGAAAGGTATCGGCGTGCTTGGGGTACTTTGAGCTTGTCCCAAACAAAAGTATTGTACCACCTCTGGCGAAAAACTTCCACCTCGTAGAGAAATTCTCGAGGTAGGTATGGGTACTCCCACCCATACTCTTGGGCAACCTTCTGGCCAAAGAGACGCTGCAGCCTTGATAAAGGTGGCATCGTGACACGGTCTTCTTCTCCAGGTAACACAATTGCCTCCTGATGGCGAGGTGCGTTTACCACCTCGGTAGATTTGAGCATAGGAGCCCGCAATGACTGGCGTTGCACTCCCACAACAGGAGCAGGTGAAATGGAAGTTGAATCCAGAAGAGGGATTTCAGACAGTGGACCAGATTTTTCCCTAGGTGCTGACACCTCCAACCACACAGACAGTCCCAACCCCTGGCTCACCTGGGCCTTCAGAAGAACAGGGATGTCCAGGGCTCTTCCCTCCGGATCCATCCAGGCCAGGCAAGCGGCGGGGCGAAGCTCTTCCATGACCACAGGAGGCCATCACCAGGCCGACTTTCCTCTTCGGCGTTCGGAGCAGGGAGCTGCTGGTGACCGAGGCAGCATCCTCTGATTTTTCTCTTTTGATCTCCGCTTGGGCAGTCACTTCGCCCTGGTCAGCGCGTGCAGGAATACCCGCCATGGCATCGATCTCTCCCTCCAGAGTGGCAGTACCTGTGAGGTAGTTGAGATGGAAAGCGCAAGGCCTTTCTGTGGATGGTTCCACCTCGAAGAGAAACTCGTTGCAGACCTCACATCGCCCGAATGGCTTCAATTGAACCACCAGTCCGGAACAGCCGGGACAGATCACACCGAGGGCCTCTATGTCTCTGCAGGAGTACAGAGCCAATCTCCCCCGGGGCCTTAGTCTGATTCCTGTGTCCATAATGGGAGCAGCAAAGGAAGTCATCTCAGTGAAAGAAGAAGCTGAAATCCACGGAGTGTTTGAAGTCATCTTCTCTGTTCGCTGCTCCAATGCGCACTGACCCACTCGTGCCGGAATCTCCACGTGCGTCCGTCCACATGGCCAGACTCCTCCCACACTCTGCACTTGTTCTCGGGCTTTTCCTTTTCCCCGCCCACAAACTACGCAGCTATGGTTTGCCTCGTGGCACGTTGGCCAATATGGCCGACCTACTCGGAACTCCTCCGGGCAGCAAAGTTCAGATTCAGACACCATACACATCCCGGACAAGATGCCCCCACGTGTAGCGACCTCACCCCTCTCACCCCTTCTCATTCTCGGCTTGTCTGTCTGTTCTAGGGGTGTTAGTACTGGGGGGAGGAATGAGATACACCATAGTGACGAGGTGAAGGCCAGAAAGATCAGGCTTTGTGTAGGTGTCCTAGAGTCAAGTCCTGTCCTTCGTCCTTGACTCCCCCTTTGCTCCTAGTAACCAGAGTTCCACACACTGAATAGGTCCAACACAGTTTTATTCTTCTCAGCGAACAAACATACAGCACAGTCAAGTTGGGACCTTTGCAACAGAATGGGAGAAGATCGAGGCACAATCCTTCCCGATATAGCTAACCACTGTGGTGTCACCAGTGGCGAATAGTCACTGCCACTGACTATGTGAAATAGAACATGAATTACCTTCGCTAGCACGGCCTCTGTCAGGGGAAGGATATCTGTCCAAGGGAGGTACCGGAGGCCTCTCTGTCACCAGCAATGCTGTGCCGGACTCTCCAGAGAAGTTCTGCTCACCAGTCCTCACAAACTCAGACACGGGCACCCAAGGAATTAGGGCCCCCTCGGATTCCTCCACCCTCGCGGAACTCAGTCGAAGGTACCGAGCCCCAGGCATCCGCCATAGTACCTCACCCCAGGCTAAAGGTGCCTGAGATGGACTCCATCACCCGCTCCGGCCAGGTCAATGGCACCTGGGCCCGGAACACCGGAATGCCAGCACCCAAGCTGAAGGTGCCTGGGTGTGGCCGCGTCCTCCAGACTCTGAACCCCAAGGTCAGGGCATCCGCCCCTTTTATCTCCTCTCCCTTTGTGTCACAGCAGGTTCCCCGCCCCGCTGTACCAGCGCCAGGAAAGGACAAAAAGGGATGCAGTCTTGCGGTGAGTGTTCAGCCCTGGCCCATGGCGACAGCGCCACCTTCAGGCCGCAGGGAACCTCACACCACCAGAGTCCTCTAAGAACCATAAAAGGGTCTCAGATTCCCTAACAATCAATGCATCTGGGTTACACTACCACCCAGATGCCTCCCGTAAATTCAAATACCCGCTACACGTGTATTGAACATTGGGAAAACACCCCAAAAATACTGAACCGCTGGTATTTGACCCCATACAGACTCTCCAAAATATTTCCCACCGCATCCCCCATCTGCTGGAGATGTGATACCCATACAGGTAATTTAGTACATACATTATGGGGTTGTAAAGTTCTATCTAGTTTTTGGAAAACTGTCTCCTCCTTTATAGCGTCTCTCACTGGAAATCTAAAGACACTCACACCTGAAATGGCCTTATTAGGCTTAAACCTAGACATTTACCCTCCCCAACATAGAGTTATAGTCGCTACCATCCTTATAGCAGCAAGACTTACCATAACTAAATTATGGAAATCTACCCTAGCACCTAACCTATCAGATGTTATCTTGAGACTTAATACTCAGGCTCACTATGAAATAATGCTAGCGCACAAAAAAAGGTTTCACAGCTAAATTCCTTAAAAATTGGAATGAATGGATTTCACATCCTAGGGCCTCAAATTTTCAGAAAGCCCTGTACACACGATCGGTTTTACAGATGAAAACAGTCCGATGGACTTTTTTCATCGGACAAATCGATTGTGTATGGGCCCCATCAGTCTTTTTTTCCATCGGTGTTAAAATATAGAACATGTTTTAAATTTATCCGATGGAAAAAAAAAAACGATAGCAAATTACTATCGTCTGTGGGGAACTCCATCAGATAAAAAACCCACGCATGCTCAGAATCAAGTCGACGCATGCTCAGAAGCATAGAACTTCATTTTTCTTGGCTCGTCGGAGTGTTTTACGTCACGTCGTTTGGGACGATGGTTTTTTTGACTGATGGTGTGTAGGCAAAACTGATGGAAGTCAGCTTCATCGGATTTCCGATGGAAAAATCCATCGGTTTAAAATCCATAGGAAATCCGATCGTGTGTACAGGGCTTTACTATTAAATGTGCTCCTGAACGACTATTCTCTTAAAGTTAGTTTGATGTATAAAATAACTTCCATCCTCCAGTCCCCTTTCCCTCCTTCTCTTCCTTCCTCCTTCTTCCCTTTATTTACTACATTGAGTCATAATCCTATGTTTACAGTATGATCCCGTTGGGGTAAACAGGGATTTTTTACTTGATTAATCACTTGAAAAGTATCTAGATTGACAAAATGTTCTATAGTATTTTATGTTAAGTAACTATGTATGTTTGAAGCCTATCCAGGATCCTTGGTGATTACGATGTTTGACTAAGTAACTGGATTATTCTTGTTTACTTTTTGAAATTTCAATAAAACTCTTTAAAATTAAAAAAATATATATATATATATATATATATATATATATATATATATATATATATATATATATATGGTACATACAGAACCTGCAGGAAACCAAATTATTTCTGATTACAATCCAAATTTCCTAAACCCGTGATTAACAAGGGGCCCCCAGTTGTTGCCCCATGTGAATGAGTACGTGTGCTATATACAAAAAAATTACAAGTGTAAAGAAAACACCACACAGTTTTTGACCTTTATTAAAAAAATATCCCCTGATGTAACATCTATTGTCAATCATGATGAACATCACCCACCAACCCACACGAGAAAAAAAAAAAACAATTGCTCCATAGATTACTTAAGCGGCGAGGAGAAGAGGTGGGGCAGTCGGCGAGAGCCAAGCAACAGAGCAGTCATGATTTGTTTTTATTTATTTTTTGTGCAGGTCTGTGGATGGTATTTACTGTGATTGACCATGGATGTACATTGGGGACAGTTCTTTTTATTTTTATTAATTTAAAAGGACATATCAAAAGTTTCAGTGTGCTTAGGGAGGGGGCTTCCAGATTCCGATAAGTCACCTCCCCGTACCCCCACAACCACCGGGCTATGTTGAGGTCATGTGGCCTGGTATGTTTTTTTTTTAAATCATAGATTGTTGAGGACACGTGGGTTTCCGGTTTCTTAACAACTAGCTATTTACCATTTTTTTTTATTTTTGCAGTAAATACCACATAAACCTATAGTGAATTGAGCTTTTCCATCTTTCATGCAATATTTGGATACATGACCCAAATGTTGCATGCAATATCCTTTAGTGAATTGAGCCCTGGGTGAGAGTAAAAACTATCCATGGCTAAGTGTGAAGGCATGGTCACTCTAAGCTGAGTGTGAGTAGTTGATGGCACTAGTACAGTATTTAATCTGTTGGTGGTAATTTTATCAAAAGCATCCCAACTGCTTGCCACTTTCAAATTTCCTAAAGATCACCCTCCCCTGTTTTGATCCAGCACCCCATAAAGAAAAAAGTGCAAATTGTTTAACCGGTTCCCGACTGCCGCACGAGGATGTACAGTACGTCGACAGAATGGCACGGCTGCGCAAATGGGCGTATATATACATCCACTTTTTAATTTGCGTGAGTTCGCACGCACGCCACCGGCGGCGCACTCACGACCCTGCCGCAAGCTCCGTGACCGTGCCTGCAGGACCCACGGACTCGATGTCCGCCGGTGTCCCGCGATCATGTCACGGAGCTGAAGAACGGGGAGATGTTAGTGTAAACACAACATCTACCCGTCCTTCCCCTGACACTGTCACTGATCGTCTGTCGCCTCTTATTAGGAACAGCGATCAGTGACGCGTCACGGAAAGCCACGCCCCCTAACAGTTAGAAGCACTCCCTAGGTCACACTTAACCCCTTCAGTGACCCCTACAGGTTAACTCCTTCACTGCCAGTGTCATTTTTACAGTAATCAGTGCATTTTTATAGCACTGATCGCTGTAAAAATAACAATGGTCCCAAAATGGTGTCAAAAGTGTCCGATGTGTCCGCCATAATGTCGCAGTCACGATAAAAATCACTGATCGCCGCCATTACTAGTAAAAAAAATATATTAATAAAAATGCCATAAAACTACCCCCTATTTTGTAGACACTATAACTTTTGCGCAAACCAATCAATAAACGCTTATTGCGTTTTTTTTTTTTTTTTTTTACCAAAAATATGTAGAAGAATACGTATCGGCCTAAACTGAGGAAAAAAATGTTTTTATATATATTTTTTGGGGATATTTATTATAGCAAAAAGTCAAAAATATTGCAATTTTTTCTAAATTGTTGCTCTATTTTTGTTTATAGCACAAAAAATAAAAACCGCAGAAGTGATCAAATACCACCAAAAGAAAGCTCTATTTGTGGGAAAAAAAGGACGTCAATTTTGTTTGGGAATCACGTTGCACGACCGCGCAATTGTCAATTAAAGTGACGCAGTGCCGGTCTTTGGCCAGCAAAATGGTCCGGGGCTTAAGTGGTTAAAAAATAAATAAATCAATCAATGCATACAATATATAAAAAATATCTAAGTCACAGGTCGCAGCAAATACGTTGGATACTATAGATGACATTTTGACATTTTTTTTCGTACTACATGAGCATCAACCACTCATGCAATCTTGCCCAATGTCATTCAGCGGTTTTGTAATTGCAAACCTGCACAAACAGGATAGTTGCATAAATTCCTGTCTGATCAAATCTGACTCATTCTAATGTCATTGCTATCATAATGTATGCAAGCAGATCCTTTTAAAGGGTAAGTTCACCTTTATATTGTCTAATTTAGTAGATTTATTTTTTACCTTTCATCGTTACATCACGATGCACACAAGTTAAAGGGTAAGTTCACCTTTTTTTTTTTTCTAAATTCCAGCTCTCCTATGCACCAATATAGCATTCATGTACTTTTTTTTGCAAAAATATCAAAGCTTTCCATTAAATCTACAGTCACTTACTTTTCTTGTCCTAATCCATGTTTCCAGACGTTTCCTTTTGTAATGTCTTTCTTCCTGATCAGACTTTAGGTCATGACACAGGAAGGAGTTGACCAGCTGACCTCATTAGCACATACCCTGCATCATCCACCCTCCCACTCCCAGGTACACGTTTTTTAAATGAAATGCAATCAATCAGTGATCACCCGTCTCACTAAATACACAATATACAATCAGATTGCATAGTGTATGCCCATGTTTATATACCTAAAATTACTAGTTACCCTTTCAGTGGCATTAATTGTTAACAGCACACCAAACACAGAAGCAAACACACATTTTGGCATGTGAAAAAACTAGGGGCAAATGCTGCAAAACACACAGTAAAAAACCCACAGCCCACAAAACTTCAAAATGTCCCATTAACCACATGTAGTGCAGCCAATTGAAATCAACAGGCTGCCCTATGCGTGTCACAGGAAAAACTAGACACAAAATGTGCACTCCCACTATGCTAGATGTGAATGGGGCCTGAAGGTGAAATTGGTCCAGTAACACAAGAACAATGAGGCTCCAGTCCCATCTGTGCATTTCCTTGCATTTCAGAAATGTGCTGCACCAAAAATCGCAGTAAAAACGCACCAAGCTCCACTCTAAAATGGGCTGGGCTGCCCTATGTGTAATGAGTGAAAATTCTCAAACGCCTCCCGCCCTCGCTAAAAAAAAAAAGCATGTGGGAATGAGGGTTCCCGCTATGCAGTATGCCACTCCCTCCTATGTACTTGTATAAAGAGATGGCCATACACTATGCAATCTGATTGTGTATTTAGTGAGAAGGGTGATCACTGATTGATTGCATTTCATTTAAAATACATGCAGCTGGGAATGGGTGGGTGGATGATGTAGGGCATGGATATGCAATTAGCGGACCTCCAGCTGTTGCAAAACTACAAGTCCCATCATGCCTCTGCCTATGGGTGTCATACTTGTGGCTGTCAGAGTCTTGCTATGCCTGATGGGACTTGTAGTTCTGCAACAGCTGGAGGTCCGCTAATTGCATATCCCTGATGTAGGGTGTAGGGTGTATGCTAATGAGGTCAGCTGGTCAACTCCTTCCTGTATCATGACCTACAGTTTGTAAGGAAGAAAGACATTACTAATGGAAAGGTCTGAAAACGTGGATTAGGACAAGAAAAGTAAGTGACTAGATAGTAGATTTAATGGAAAGCTTTTATATTTTTGCAAAAACAATACATGAATGCTACATTGGTGCATAGGGGAGCTGGAATTTAGAAGGAAAAAAAGAGGTGAACTTACCCTTTAATTTGTGTGCATTGTCATGTAACGATGAAAGGTAAAAAATAAATCTACCAAATTAGACAATACTATTCTACTATGTTATATAAAAATCTCATTGCTGTCAAATTTATGTAGTATGTTTGTACACAAGAGACTCTGACAATGTGGTGTTAAGAAAGATTATTAGGAAAAACTATTGCAAAATGTTTTTGTTTTGCGAAAAGATCCCCCTTTCCTTTCTAGCTAAAACCTCTTACCAAATCGAACCCCTATCTGTTCCAAAAAGAGATGTCTGATATGTAAGACAAACACCTATTTGTGCACATTTTATAATGCGTGTCAATGCATGGCAAAACCTGAAAACAGGACACAGACATCAGTACAAACCGAATGTTCTAATCTCTCTCCACTGTATCCAAAACTAAATAAAAAAGTTTTGCCTTTAGTTATACTATAATTTTAACCACAACCCAACACAGAGTAAACATAAGCACCTGCCTCTCACCTGCAGTGCACAGAAAAAAAAATGTTTTTTGATCTGTGAACATGCATTAGGCAATGCTCTCACCACTTCTCAATATCCCCCCCAAAAAATAGCTGCAGGTTTTAGAAAACTCTGCTACTGAAGTGGTCAACCAGCTATGGAATTGTTTTCAGGCACTCACCACTCTACAGTATATGAGGATAGAAAGTTTAAATTAGTAGTGAAGAGGAAAAACACAGGGATGGATGAAGGATCAGCTGATCTATTCCAAATGCAGTGGCGGCTGGTGCTCAAAATTTTTGGGGGGGCGCAAACAAACTGAAAAAAAAAATAATCAATTGCCGCCACTGTGCCCATTAAACGCAGCCACTGTGCCCAAACGCCACCAGTTTGCCCCCTCAAATACAGCCAGTTTGTTTCCATATACAGCCAGTTTGTCCCCATATATATATAACCAGTGTGCCCCCATATATACAGCCAGTGTGCCCCCATATATACAGCCAGTGTGCCCCCATATATACAGCCAGTGTGCCCCCCATATACAGCCAGTGTGCCCCCCATATACAGCCAGTGTGCTCCCATATACAACCAGTGTGTCCCCATATACAACCAGTTTGTCCCCATATACAGCCAGTGTGCCCCCATATACAGCCAGTGTGCCCCCATATACAGCCAGTGTGCCCCCATATACAGCCAGTGTGCCCCCATATACAGCCAGTTTGTCCCCATATACAGCCAGTTTGTCCCCATATACAGCCAGTGTGCCCCCATATACAGCCAGTGTGCCCCCATATACAGCCAGTGTGCCCCCATATACAGCCAGTTCCGCCCAAATGCAGCCAGTGTGCCCCCATATACAGCCAGTTCCCCCCATATGCAGCCAGTTCCCCCCAAATGCAGCCAGTTTGTCCCCCATATACAGCCAGTGTGCCCCCAAATGCAGCCAGTGTGCCCCCATATACAGCCAGTTCCCCCCAAATGCAGCCAGTTTGTCCCCCATATTCAGCCAGTGTGCCCCCATATTCAGCCAGTGTGCCCCCATATTCAGCCAGTGTGCCCCCATATACAGCCAGTTTGTCCCCCATATACAGCCAGTTCCCCCATATGCAGCCAGTGTGCCCCCATATACAGCCAGTTCCCCCCAAATGCAGCCTGTGTGCCCCCATATACAGCCAGTTCCCCCCAAATGCAGCCAGTGTGCCCACATATACAGCCAGTTCCCTCCAAATGCAGCCAGTTTGTCCCCCATAATACAGCCAGCATGTCCCCCATATACAGCCAGTTCCCCCCAAATGCAGCCAGTTTGTCCCCCATATACAGTCAGTTCCCCCCAAATGCAGCCAGTTTGTCCCCCATATACAGTCAGTTCCCCCCCAAATGCAGCCTGTCCCCCCCCCCAGCCCTGCACTTACCTTCCTCGGTCCGCGCCGTCCTCGGTATGTTCTCCCGCCCTCAATGTCGCTTCAGCCAATCAGGTCACCGGTAACCAGATCCAGTGAACCTGATTGGCTGAAACCTCCACAGTCTTCTCCCAGGAACGCACCCCCGTGCGTACCTGGGAGGAGTTTTTGGAAGCCGAATACAGCGTGAGAGCTGTATTCGGAAAGCCTATCAGAGCCGCTGGCTCTGATAGGCACTTCCAAACCACACCCACCGCCGGCCGCCGCTCTGATTCATATGGCCGGCGCCCACCAGGAGGCCGGTGATGTAAAAAATGTCTCGACCCATGCAGGATCTCGACCGTGTCACTTCCTGTGCACCTACGTCACAAACACAGCTGATTCCGGGCTCCACTGCGCATGCGCGGCTTCACCGCACCTATCGCGCGCATGCGCAGAAGCCCATTTCGGTCCGTGAAAATTCTAGACTCGAGCGGGCGGGCGGAGGCGTTGCGAATTGCTCAACATCGTTGCCAGCACCACCTCCAGCCCCGCCCCCAACACGCCCCTAGCCTGCTCTGGAGAAGGGGGCGGACAAGCTAGCCACTTAACACTGTGGACCGAGGTCGACATAAAATATAGTGCTGCACCGCCTCCAGCCCCTGTCACGCCCCTAGCCTGCTCTGCTGAAGTGGGGCGGGCCCCCGTGAGCCTGATGAAGAAGCACGCATGCTTCGAACGCGCGCATCCCCCGCTGACATCATACCCGGAAGTGACGATTCCACTAGCTGTGTTCCAGTGAGGATTCTTCCCCATCTCTGCGGCCGCGAGAGTGAAGTTCCTTTTACCACCGCTAACCACTACGTGGGACTCCAGCTTGTAACATCAGGATTCGCAGCTCCCGGGTCGAGCGGATGACAACCTTTAAAGATAAGCCTCTTACTATACTCGTTTGTGAGTGTATCTCTTGCCGCTGTATTTTATATTGCTCTAATAAATTTTTGATACTACTACGCTTAGAAGGCGCTGCTTTTTTCCTCTTCGGGCCCCGTGTATAGCACTGTATATATGAATGGCAGGTCCATCAAAAATATAGAGCTTTGCCTGTGGGAGGGGCCAAGCCTTTGCATCAAATAACTCATCAAATAAACTGAACCCCCCCCCCCCCCATTCAATTGCAGCCTCACTGTGCCCGTCAAACGCAAACGCTGTGCCCGTCAAATGCAGCCACTGCACCCAGCAAACGCAACCGCTGTGCCCGTCAAACGCAACCGCTGTGCCCGTCAAACACAACCGCTGTGCCCGTTAAATGCAACCGCTGTGCCCGTCAAACGCAACCGCTGTGCCCGTCAAACACAACCGCTGTGCCCATCAAACACAACCGCTGTGCCCGTTAAACGCGACCGCTGTGCCCGTCAAACGCGACCGCTGTGCCCGTCAAACGCAAACGCTGTGCCCGTCAAAAGCAGCCACTGTGCCCATCAAATGCAGCCACTGTGCCCGTCAAACGCAGCCACTGTGCATCAAACGCAGCCACTGTGCATCAAACGCAGCCACTGTACCCATCAATTGCTGCCAGATTGTCAAGCCGTAGCTGTGCTCCCTGGGGATAAGCTGATCGCCCATCCGTGCTGCTGGAGGGAGGCCAGACGACCATAAATGAGGGACCTGCAGACTTGGTCATGGTAAGTGAGACCATCCCATATCCCACTCCATCTTCCCCGAGGACAGGGACCCCCTCCCCCCAAGACAGAGACCCCCTTCTCCCCCCTAAAACGGAGAGGGAAATCTTCTCCCCCCTGAGGACAGGGACCCCTTCTCTCCTGGGGACATGGGCTCCCTTCTCTCCTGGGGACAGTCTCCTGGGAACAGGGACTCCCTTCTCTCCTTGGGACAGGGACTCCCTTCTCTCCTTGGGACAGGGACTCCCTTCTCTCCTTGGGACAGGGACTCCCTTCTCTCCTGGGGACAGGGACTCCCTTCTCTCCTGGGGACAGGGACTCCCTTCTCTCCTGGGGACAGGGACCCCCTCCCCCCAAGACAGAGACCCCCTTCTCCCCCCTGAGGACAGGGAAACCTTCTCCCCCTGAGGACAGGGACCCCTTCTTTCCTGGGGACAGGGACTCCCTTCTCTCCTGGGGACAGGGACTCCCTTCTCTCCTGGGGACAGGGACTCCCTTCTCTCCTGGGGACAGGGACTCCCTTCTCCTCTGGGTACAGGGACACCTTCTCTCCTTTGGACAGGGACCCCCTTCTCCCCTGGAAACAGGGACCCTCTGGGCCACTCACCTGGGAACAGGAACTCCTCCTCTCCTGGGGACAGGGACCCCCTTCTCACTCTGGGGCAGGAACTCCATCTCACCTGGGGGCAGGAACTCCATCTCACCTGGGGGCAGGAACTTCATCTCACCTGGGGGCAGGAACTCCATCTCACCTGGGGGCAGGAACTCCATCTCACCTAGGGATCCCATTTTCCCTAGGGATCGGGACTCCACCTCCCCTAAGAACAGGAACCTGATCACCCTGTTTGTGCCAACCTCACTGCCCTGCCTGCCATGTGTCCTGTGTGAGGGCCCTTCTGTGACAGCTCTTATCAGTACTTCATCCCACTGTGTGATCCCCCTACATGACTGATCCCTCTGTGTGCACCCCCTACACGGGGAGCCCCTCTGTTTTCTCCCCCTACATGTCCGCATACTCGGACCACCACCTGTACCATTTCCACATCCTCTGACTGCCTCCTGTATCCTGTCCGCCATCCTCTGACCACCTCCTCACTGATGTAAGGGGGGAGTGAATACAATTATGTAAGGGGGCACTGATATAAAGGTTTCCCGTTATCTCAGTAACACCCCCCCTTCTTACCTTAGTGTATTCACTCTGCGGAAGGTGGTCTCCGGTCACCAGAGTCCCCCCTCCCCCCACCCCACATCACATTTCCCGGCATTCCCCTTTACATCAGAGTCGGCAGGATTCCCCCTTACAGTGCAAGGAAACTCAGATGTAAAGGAAAATGCTGCAGAGCATAATCTAAGGAGGAACTCTGATGTAAGGAGTGCTCTGGTCACCAGAGACCACCTTATATCAGAGTCCACTGCATTCCCATTTACATCAGAGTTCCCACATACATCAGGGTCTGCAGAGTTTCCCCTGTTAGATTAGCAGGGATCGAGGCCCAGAGACATGTCCAGAGAACATAGAGGATAAATGGGTTAGATTAGAAGGGATGGATGTCCAGGGAAAACAGAGGAGGCCTCCATCCCTTCTAATCTATCCCATGTATCCTTTGTGTTCTCTGGACATGTCTCTGGGCCTCGATCCCTTCTAATCTTACAGGGGAAACTCTGCAGACCCTGATGTAAGTGGGAACTCTGATGTAAATGGGAATGCAGTGGACTCTGATATAAGGTGGTCTCTGGTGACCAGAGCACCCCTTACATCAGAGTTTCTCCTTAGATTATGCTCTGCAGCATTTTCCTTTACATCTGAGTTCCCTTGCACTGTAAGGGGGAATCCTGCCGACTCTGATGTAAAGGGGAATGCCGTGAAAAGTGATGTGGGGTGGGGGGGGAGACTCTGGTGACCGGAGACCACCTTCCGCAGAGTGAATACACTAAGGTAAGGGGGGGGGGGGGTGTTACTGAGATAAGGGGAAACCTTTATATCAGTGCCCCCTTACATAATTGTATTCACTCCCCCCTTACATCAGTGACCCCCGTCAGACTGACCTGACGGCGCTGTCACTGACCTCCTCTCCGGTGCAGCGTGCAGGTCTCAGTTAGATGGCTCCAGGTTGGTGGCTCTGGTTTTATTCTATAGTCTGTTCTCCACAGTCCATACACGTCTGACTCCTCCCGTAATCCCAATCCCGGCGACGCTCTTACTCTTGATTCCTCTCCAGACTCCCCCTAAGAGACTGCAGACACGATAAAAGACAAGAGATAGTCAGAGATTGCAGACAGGTTAGAGGCTGCGGACAGGATACAGGAGGTGGTTAGAGGCTGAAGACAATAGGTGGTCAGAACATGTGTACAGGATAGAGGAGGTGGTCAGAGGATGGTGGACAGGATACAGGAGGCAGTCAGAGGATGTGAAAATGGTACAGGTGGTGGTCAGAGTATGCGGACATGTAGGGGGAGAAAACAGAGGTGTTCCCCGTGTAAGGGGTGCACACAGAGGGATCAGTCATGTAGGGGGATCACACAGTGGGATGAAGTACTGATAAGAGCTGTCACAGAAGGGCCCTCACACAGGACACATGGCAGGCAGGGCAGTAAGGTTGGCACAAACAGGGTGATCAGGTTCCTGTTCTTAGGGGAGGTGGAGTCCTGATCCCTAGGGAAAATGGGATCCCTAGGTGAGATGAAGTCCCCGTTACCAGGGGAGATGGAGTTCCTGCCCCCAGGTGAGATGGAGTTCCTGCCCCCAGGTGAGATGGAGTTCCTGCCCCCAGGTGAGATGGAGTTCCTGCCCCCAGGTGAGATGGAGTTCCTGCCCCCAGGTGAGATGGAGTTCCTGCCCCCAGGTGAGATGGAGTTCCTGCCCCCAGGTGAGATAGGAGTTCCTGCCCCCAGGTGAGATAGGAGTTCCTGCCCCCAGGTGAGATAGGAGTTCCTGCCTCCAGGTGAGATAGGAGTTCCTGCCCCCAGGTGAGATAGGAGTTCCTGCCCCCAGGTGAGATAGGAGTTCCTGCCCCCAGGTGAGATAGGAGTTCCTGCCCCCAGGTGAGATAGGAGTTCCTGCCCCCAGGTGAGATAGGATCCCTGCCCCCAGGTGAGATAGGATCCCTGCCCCCAGGTGAGATAGGATCCCTGCCCCAGAGTGAGAAGGGGGTCCCTGTCCCCAGGGGAGAAGGGGGTCCCTGTCCCCAGGAGAGGAGGAGTTCCTGTTCCCAGGTGAGTGGCCCAGAGGGTCCCTGTTTCCAGGGGAGAAGGGGGTCCCTGTCCAAAGGAGAGAAGGTGTCCCTGTACCCAGAGGAGAAGGGAGTCCCTGTCCCCAGGAGAGAAGGGAGTCCCTGTCCCCAGGAAAGAAGGGGTCCCTGTCCTCAGGGGGGAGAAGGTTTCCCTGTCCTCAGGGGGGAGAAGGGGGTCTCTGTCTTGGGGGGGAGGGGGTCCCTGTCCCCAGGAGAGAAGGGAGTCCCTGTCCCCAGGAGAGAAGGGAGTCCCTGTCCCAAGGAGAGAAGGGAGTCCCTGTCCCCAGGAGACTGTCCCCAGGAGAGAAGGGAGTCCCTGTCCCCAGGAGAGAAGGGAGTCCCTGTCCCCAGGAGAGAAGGGAGTCCCTGTCCCCAGCAGAGAAGGGAGTCCCTGTCCCCAGCAGAGAAGGGAGTCCCTGTCCCCAGCAGAGAAGGGAGTCCCTGTCCCAAGGAGAGAAGGGAGTCCCTGTCCCCAGGAGACTGTTCCCAGGAGAGAAGGGAGTCCCTGTCCCCAGGAGAGAAGGGGTCCCTGTCCTCAGGGGGGAGAAGGTTTCCCTGTCCTCAGGGGGGAGAAGGGGGTCTCTGTCTTGGGGGGAGGGGGTCCCTGTCCCCAGGAGAGAAGGGAGTCCCTGTCCCCGGGAGAGAAGGGAGTCCCTGTCCCCGGGAGAGAAGGGAGTCCCTGTCCCCGGGAGAGAAGGGAGTCCCTGTCCCCGGGAGAGAAGGGAGTCCCTGTTCCCGGGAGAGAAGGGAGTCCCTGTTCCCGGGAGAGAAGGGAGTCCCTGTTCCCGGGAGAGAAGGGAGTCCCTATTCCCAGGAGACTGTCCCCAGGAGAGAAGGGAGTCCCTGTCCCCAGGAGAGAAGGGGTCCCTGTCCTCAGGGGGGAGAAGATTTCCCTCTCCGTTTTAGGGGGGAGAAGGGGGTCTCTGTCTTGGGGGGAGGGGGGTCCCTGTCCTCGGGGAAGATGGAGTGGGATATGGGATGGTCTCACTTACCATGACCAAGTCTGCAGGTCCCTCATTTATGGTCGTCTGGCCTCCCTCCAGCAGCACGGATGGGTGATCAGCTTATCCCCAGGGAGCACAGCTACGGCTTGACAATCTGGCAGCAATTGATGGGTACAGTGGCTGCGTTTGATGCATAGTGGCTGCGTTTGATGCACAGTGGCTGCGTTTGATGGGCGCAGTGGCTGCATTTGATGGGCGCAGTGGCTGCGTTTGGGCGCAGTGGCTGCATTTGACGGGCACAGTGGCTGCATTTGATGGGCACAGCGTTTGCGTTTGACGGGCACAGCGTTTGCGTTTGACGGGCACAGCAGTTGCGTTTGCTGGGTGCAGTGGCTGCATTTGACAGTCACAGTGGTTGCGTTTGATGGGCACAGCGGTTGCGTTTGACGGGCACAGCGGTTGCGTTTGCTGGGTGCAGTGGCTGCATTTGACGGGCGCAGCGGTTGCGTTTGACGGGCACAGCGGTTGTGTTTGACGGGCACAGCGTTTGCGTTTGACGGGCACAGCGGTTGCGTTTGCTGGGTGCAGTGGCTGAATTTGACGGGCACAGCGGTTGTGTTTGACGGGCACAGCATTTGCGTTTGACGGGCACAGCGGTTGCGTTTGATGGGCACAGCGGTTGCGTTTGCTGGGTGCAGTGGCTGCATTTGACGGGCACAGCGTTTGCGTTTGACGGGCACAGTGAGGCTGCAATTGAATGGGGGGGGGGGGTTCAGTTTATTTGATGAGTTATTTGATGCAAAGGCTTGGCCCCTCCCACAGGCAAAGCTCTATATTTTTGATGGATCTGCCATTCATATATACAGTGCTATACACGGGGCCCGCCCCACTTCAGCAGAGCAGGCTAGGGGCGTGACAGGGGCTGGAGGCGGTGCAGCACTATATTTTATGTCGACCTCGGTCCACAGTGTTAAGTGGCTAGCTTGTCCGCCCCCTTCTCCAGAGCAGGCTAGGGGCGTGTTGGGGGCGGGGCTGGAGGCGGTGCTGGCGACGATGTTGAGCAATTCGCAACGCCTCCGCCCACCCGCTCGAGTCTAGAATTTTCACGGACCGAAATGGGCTTCTGCGCATGCGCGGTATAGGTGCGGTGAAGCCGCGCATTCGCAGTGGAGCCCGGAATCAGCTGTGTTTGTGACGTAGGTGCACAGGAAGTGACGCGGTCGAGATCCTGCATGGGTCGAGACATTTTTTACATCACCGGCCATATGAATAGTGGGCAGCGCGGCAGCGGTGACAATACACAGATTCATGCAATGCATGAATCTATGTATTGTCTTTCAGTGGCGGTGCGGGAGCGGCGCTCCGGCGCCCTCTATGGACGCACCGCCACTGTCCAAATGTGTCAACATAATTAGAAGCAATCACATGCATAAAAAAAAGTTTAATCAATCTTGGAACAAACACCTATTCCTTTACAATGTGAAATTAACTCTAGTACCCTGTTGTTCTGACCATTGCCAGGGTGGAGGAGAGCAGTGTTTCCTTGGAGTGTTCTTGTCAAGTATGAGAGAGGCAGCATAGTACATAAATGGCTAGACAGATGCGGACAGATCATAGGCATGCACACAGGATGTGCCAGGTGTGCCTGGGCACACCCTAATCACCCCGTGTGGCGCAGATTCCCCCTGTTTGGACCCATGGTATTTCATTGAAGTCCTCTAATGATGCTCCTAAAAATAATAAAAAAAAAAAAAAATTCTGTAAAAATATTAAAAAACAAAATAATAAAAATGAAGAGATAATGATACCGTCCCCTGCTCTACCAACACCAACCTCTACCTTACTGACTCCAATCTCTACCCTACTGACACCGCCCACTGCTCTACTTACACCGTCAATATATACACATGCACACACACGCATATGTGTTTGAGCTTTGGGGTGCACACCCTAATGCAATAGGCTACGCACACCTATGGGGCAGATGTACTTGTACAGTTACGTTGTCTGTGATCACCTCCACACAAGTTACAGGGGCCGTGATCACCACCACATCAGTTACAGGGGCCATGATCACGCCACATCAGTCACAGTGTCCCTGATCCCCACCACACAACTCATATTTCCTAATCACTGCCACCCACTCTCAGTGTTGGTAGTCACCGCCACACCACTGACCATATCCATGATCACCACCACACCAGTCATATTGGGAACTCTTTTGTTCTTCCTTTATTAAGCCTCCTGTACTTCTTGGCCAGTGGACATGGCATTCCTGAGGGGAAGTCATGTACCAGTAGGCCAGACTTTCTTGTCTTATAGGAACTGGGACTATAATAGGTGAGGCTACACTAATCTATATTTCCTGACCACTCGTAAAGAGGCGACGATTACAGTAAATTGTTTTTGACACGGTTGATCTGTGTGATACACAAGATACAATGTCTGGTACATAATCAGTCCAGACACTGAAAAAGTCTCACATATGTGGTATCATCATACTCAGGAGGAGTAGTAGAATGTGTGTTGGGGTGTAATTCTAAGTATGCCCATACTGTGTGTAAATAATATCTTACTAAATTGCCAACTTTGTGTAAAAAAATAAATAAAATAAATTCATGTTCTTTCCTGCATTTTCCAAAAACTTGGAGCAAAAAATTGCATTTTCAAGAGACTTAGTATAATTTTCAAACAATACATTGAAGTGTTTGCTTTTTAAAATTAGGCCATTGTATGGGTGTTTCCACTGTTCTGGTGCTCCAGGGCCTCCAAAAATGTGATAGGTAATCAGGAAATTAGATGCATAATTTACGCCCCTTCGACGCCTGAAGGTGCTCCTTGGATTGTGTGCCCTTCTATGCATCTAGGTTTTGAAAAAGTCTCATACATGGTGTGTCCCTATAATCAGGAGGCATAGCAGAATGTGTTTTGGGGTGTAATTGTAAGTATGCCCATGCACGGTGTGAGAATTAACTTGTTAAAATGACAATTTTGTGGAAAACAATGTACTTTATTCCTTGATTTTCCAAAAAATTGTGACAAAAAAATTACAACTTCAAAAAACTTGCCATGCTTCTTACTAAATACCTTGGGTTGTCTGCTTTCCAAAAAGGGGTCATTTGGGGGGTATTTGTGATTTCCTGACATTTAAGAGCCTCAAGAAATAGGATAGTACATCAGGACTGATACATTTTTGAATATATATATATGTATGTATGTATGTATGTATGTATGTATGTATATATATATATATATATATATATATATATTGTGAGGGGGTTAGCTCGGCAGCGGGTATGTGTGACCCCCGGGATGGGCTCCCCACCCAAAAACAGGCCCAGCAGACGGAGGTTGTGGTTTTCAAAATCAAAAAGGTGCGGTTTATTTTCTATTTACAGTGACAAAAACACAGCAAGGCAAAAAAAACATAAACAAAATAAATCCTGGTCAACTTGACCTCTGACTAAACTTACAGGTTTCCTAACTAACGACTGGGATCAGCCTAGTGCTGTCCTAGTCCCTGGTTTTAAATGTCCAAGCAAAATATAGCCACACAGGCTTTCTCTCACCGCACAGGGGTTCACTCTCCCTAGACAGTCCACACAGGTCTGCTTCCAGGCATGAGCTAACATCTAATGAAGCTGGGCTTTCTTATAGAGGCCTAAATGAGCTGACAAGCTTCAGCTGGCCTCATCAACTCCCTGTCTGCACGACGCCCAGCCCTCTCCCTAGAGGTATGAGTCATCAATGAGCCCACTAGCCTTATACAACTCTCCACCTAGTTGTATAAATCGGCGTAAAGCCTGAATCTGGGCGAAATATATCTACCCCCCTGGATGCAACCAGGTGACTTTACCTTCCTGCTGTCACATACCCCCCCCTCTTGTTTTAACCTCGGGGTTGGAACACCAGCAATCAGGCATTCATGTACTCGAGACAAAGCATCCACATTCCCCATTTGAACGCCAGGGCGATGCTTTACTGTGAAGTTGAATTCCTGGAGGGCCAGGAACCACCTATTCACTCTTCTATTTGTTTCCTTATTTTGAGCCATCCACTTTAACGGAGCGTGATCCGTAATCATGTCAAAGTGCCTACCTAGCAGGTAGTACCGAAGGGAATCTAGAGCCCACTTCACCGCTAAACACTCCTTTTCAACGGTGGCGTAATTTACCTCATGGGACTTCAACTTCCTGCTGAGGTAAATGACTGGGTGCTCTTCCCCGTTCCAGACCTGGGACAATACTGCTCCTAACCCCACATCTGACGCATCACTTTGTACGACAAAGTCTCTAGAGAAGTCGGGTGAGTACAACACTGGCTGGCTACATAAGGCTTGTTTCAAGAACTGGAATGCTGCCTCAGCCTCGGGGGTCCATTTAATCATGACCGACCCTTTCCCCTTCGTCAGGTTGGTTAGGGGCACAGCCTTAGAAGCAAAGTGGGGAATGAATCGCCGATAATACCCAGCGATTCCCAGAAAGGCTCGTACCTGCTTCTTGCTGTTGGGACGTGGCCAACTCTGGATGGCCTCGACTTTGTTGAGTTGGGGTTTTATTACTCCCCTCCCAATGGTGTACCCAAGATATTTGGCCTCCTCCTGCCCAATGGTACACTTCTTGGGGTTAGCCGTAAACCCTGCTTCCCGAACAGAGTCCAGGACTGCTTGCACTTTTGGCAGATGTGAGGCCCAATCTGTGCTATGGACAATTATGTCATCCAGGTAAGCCGCAGCATACTTCCGATGGGGCCTCAGCATCTGGTCCATTTTCCGCTGGAATGTGGCCGGCGCATTCTGTAACCCGAACGGCATTCTTTTATATTGGAACGCCCCGTCTGGGGTTACAAATGCGGTTTTCTCTTTGGCCGACTTGGCCAGGGGGATTTGCCAATACCCTTTTGTGAGGTCAAGAGTCGTCATGTATCGGGCTGTTCCCAGCCGGTCGATCAACTCATCTATACGTGGCATGGGGTAGGTGTCGAATTTTGTAACTTTGTTCAACTGACGAAAATCGTTACAAAATCGCCAGCTCCCATCCGGTTTAGGCACCAACACAATGGGACTAGACCAATCACTTTGGGACTCCTCTATCACCCCTAAGTTCAGCATTTTCTGTACTTCCTCCCGTATTGCCTCCCGTCGGGCCTCTGGGATCCGATAGGGTTTTAACTTCACCCTTTCACCGGGCGGGGTAATAATGTCATGCTCTACCCCAGATGTTTGTCCCGGCAGCTCAGAGAATACCTCCTTGTTGCGAAGCACAAACTCCTTAACCTCCTGTTGTTGGGGTTGTGACAAGGTGGCTGCGATTCCAACCTCAGGAATCACGCAACCAGTTTGAGCTGGTGACCAAGTGTCTGCGACTAGGGACTCTCTATCCCTCCAGGCTTTCAACAGATTAACGTGATAGATCTGTTCGGGCTTTCGCCTTCCTGGTTGTCTGACCTTGTAATTCACTTCGCTCACTTTTTCCATTATCTCGTAGGGGCCTTGCCATTTGGCAAGGAATTTACTTTCAACCGTAGGGACAAGTACCAATATCCTATCCCCCGGGGAAAAGGTACGGGTCTTGGCTCCACGGTTGTACACTCTCTGCTGTGCCAACTGCGCTTGGGCCAAATGTTCCTTCACGATGGGCATTACCTGTGCAATTCGATCTTGCATCAGGGCGACATGCTCAATCACACTCCTGTGGGGAGAACTCTCACTTTCCCAAGTTTCCTTGGCAATATCCAACAGCCCTCTTGGGTGTCTCCCATACAGTAACTCAAAGGGGGAGAATCCCGTAGAGGATTGGGGCACCTCCCTAATAGCAAACATCAAATAAGGAAGTAAACAGTCCCAATCCCTTCCATCTCTATCCACCACTTTCTTCAACATTTGTTTTAGGGTTTTGTTGAATCTTTCAACCAGCCCATCGGTTTGGGGGTGATACACAGATGTACGCAATTGCGTCACTTTGAACAATTTACACAGCTCTTTCATAACCCGGGACATAAAGGGTGTACCTTGGTCCGTAAGCAGTTCTTTACAAATACCCACCCGGCTAAAAACAAGAGATAGCTCTTTGGCTATGGTTTTGGCCGAGGTATTTCTGAGAGGGATCGCTTCTGGATAACGGGTGGCATAGTCCATTATAACCAATATGTACTGGTGCCCCCTAGCGGACTTGATTATAGGACCTACCAAATCCATTGCGATTCTCTCAAACGGGACCTCAATGATGGGTAGAGGGACCAGCGGGCTATGGAAATGTGGCATCGGGGCCGACCTCTGACACACAGGGCAGGAGGAACAATAATTTTCTATGTCCTTCATCACCCCAGGCCAATAGAATCTCTGTAATACCCTCTCTCGGGTTTTCTCTGTCCCCAGATGACCTCCAAGAATGTGCCCATGGGCCAACTCCAACACCAACTTCCTGTAAGGTTTGGGCACCACAAGCTGCTCAACGGTTTCTTCTGCCCTTTTTGCCACCCGATACAGTAGGTCCTTCTCTACGCTGAAGTATGGGTAAGTGCCGGTATTATCTGGGTTCACTAACTCGCCATCTATTTTCACTACGTTTTCCCGTGCCTTTATTAGGGCGGGGTCTTTCAACTGTTCTGTGGCAAAGTTTTCCCTGTGAACCTCAAGATCAGAAAACTCCACAGACGGTAGGTTTTCGTCTGAGGAGGTGGGCTCCTCTCCAGTTTCTTGAGTCTCCCCTGCCAATACTGACAAGGGAAATTCCGGAGAGTCCTCACCACTCTCAGGGGAGTTCTGGCTATCACATTCCTGGTACATAGGGGCACCAGTGGGGGGCTCAGGATCATCCCACAGTTCCCAGAACTTCGGAAAATCCCTTCCCACAATGGCGTCATGCGGTAACTGAGATACTAAGCCCACTGGATGAGAGAGGGTACCTTTGGGGGTCTCGAAACACACTGTAGTCACTGGATACTCTCGGGTGTCCCCATGCACACAAATAACGGCTACCTTGCTATTCCCAGAGACCTCTGTTTTAACTAACTCAGCCTTTATCAGGGTCACAAGGCTACCTGAATCCAGCAATACCACAACATTTCTACCATTAATACACATTTTGCATAAATGTTTCTCAGTTCCCCGAATGGCAGTGCATGCGACTGTCGCACACAGCGACTGACGTCTGCCCGTCAGAAAGTCACACTGCATGGGTTCCTCCAAAACCGGGCAATTTGCTGCAATATGTCCCGCTTGCCGGCAGCGGTAGCAAACGATCCTTCTTGCCGCCTCTTGAGCCGCTGATTTCCCAGGCTGTTCTCGCCAAACTTGGGGTAGAGCTCCCACCCTCTCACTCTCTCCACCCTTACCCCTTGGAATCATCTTATCCGCCCCTGGGGATGGTCTGGTCTTAGGGTGGAAAGTCCGAGTGTCTCTGGAAGAGGCCGTCAGGTTCTCTGTAGCCAAGTATTTCTCCACACGATCCACAAGACCATCGGCCGTCT
The DNA here is from genome assembly GCA_029206835.1 of Rana muscosa. Taxonomy (NCBI): domain Eukaryota; kingdom Metazoa; phylum Chordata; class Amphibia; order Anura; family Ranidae; genus Rana; species Rana muscosa. Next base: position 421,533,223 of record CM055120.1, read on the forward strand.
CTGGGTCTCCATGGCTTACCCACTTTTGGATGGCAGTAGGAAGAGCTCTCAAAAACCGATCCATTACAACACGTTCCACAATCTTTGGTGCGGACAAAGTCTCTGGCTGTAGCCACTTTCTGCTCAGGTGAATGAGATCATACATTTGAGACCTGGGGGGTTTTCCAAGCTGGAAAGTCCAGTTATGCACACGCTGAGCCCGGACAGCCAGGGTGACACCCAGCCTTGCCAATATTTCAGCTTTTAGCATCACATAGTCTTTTGCTTGGTTAGGCTCTAGGTCATAGTAAGCTTTCTGCGATTCACCAGTTAACAGAGGAGCCACTAGTCCAGCCCACTGCTCCTCAGGCCACTTTTCTCTTTCAGCGGTCCTTTCAAATGTGGTCAAAAATACCTCTGGATCATCCTCTCCAGTCATTTTTGTCAATAAACGACTCACCCCAAAGGACGCGGTATTAGTGGGACGGCTTTCCTCACTGGTCTGCGGACGTTGCTGCATTACTGCTTCCATCTGTTGTTGTAGTCTCTGCTCTTGCTTCTGCAACAGGTCTATGAAGCGGGCCTCAGATTGCTGTTGGGCTTGTTGCTGAGCCTCCAGACTCTGTTGTAAAGTTGCAAGGCTCTGTTGATGAGCTTGCTGCTGGGCTGCAAGGCTCCTTTGCAAACCTGCATTTGTCTGCTGTTGATTGGCATTTGCTAGAGCCAGCTGTTTCAGTATCTCCTCCATGCTGGCTTAAAAAAAAACTGCCACTGGTTCTCCACCAACTGTGAGGGGGTTAGCTCGGCAGCGGGTATGTGTGACCCCCGGGATGGGCTCCCCACCCAAAAACAGGCCCAGCAGACGGAGGTTGTGGTTTTCAAAATCAAAAAGGTGCGGTTTATTTTCTATTTACAGTGACAAAAACACAGCAAGGCAAAAAAAACATAAACAAAATAAATCCTGGTCAACTTGACCTCTGACTAAACTTACAGGTTTCCTAACTAACGACTGGGATCAGCCTAGTGCTGTCCTAGTCCCTGGTTTTAAATGTCCAAGCAAAATATAGCCACACAGGCTTTCTCTCACCGCACAGGGGTTCACTCTCCCTAGACAGTCCACACAGGTCTGCTTCCAGGCATGAGCTAACATCTAATGAAGCTGGGCTTTCTTATAGAGGCCTAAATGAGCTGACAAGCTTCAGCTGGCCTCATCAACTCCCTGTCTGCACGACGCCCAGCCCTCTCCCTAGAGGTATGAGTCATCAATGAGCCCACTAGCCTTATACAACTCTCCACCTAGTTGTATAAATCGGCGTAAAGCCTGAATCTGGGCGAAATATATCTACCCCCCTGGATGCAACCAGGTGACTTTACCTTCCTGCTGTCACAATATATATATATATAATGTAGACCAGGGATATGCAATTAGCGGACCTCCAGCTGTTGCCAAACTACAAGTCCCATCATGCCTCTGCCTCTGGGTGTCATGCTTGATGCTGTCAGAGTCTCGCTATGCCTCATGGGACTTGTAGTTTGGCAACAGCTGGAGGTCCGCTAATTGCATATCCCTGATGTAGACCATGGGTGCCCAACCAGACTCCCACGGAGCCCTCTAATGTGGCCCGCAACCTCCTGCACTGGCATGGCAAGTCCAGATCGTGGGTTGCCGCCCCACCATCCCAGAGCATCAGTGAGTGGATGGAGCAGGTGATAGAGGAAGCAAGCAGCTGCAAAGGGAGCAGAGCCGATGCCGATGCTTCCTCTATAGCACCGGCTCTAGTCCCAGGCGGAGCGATATGCACTCTGCCTGGGTCAGCAAGACTACAGCCCGCGATGCCTGCAGATTTGCAGAGAGGCACTTCCTGCAGATAAGAAAGTGAAGGATTAAGGCTGGCCATACACGGTGCAAATTTATTTCCTGCAACCACGATTCCTCCATCAACAGACAGTGCTGACAGAGGAAATTGCTGCCGAGCCACTGTTTGCTCCTGGCGGGGGGCGGGCGGGGGGAAGCCGTCCCTGCAGGGAGAAGATCATGTTTATTGCTAGCGGCTATAGTGATAATCATAAGAGAATTCAGCAGACTGGTTGTACCCAAGTTGATTGATTGATTTCAAACTGATCCGCAGGTGCAGCACGATGCACCTGCAGGTTACTTGCACTGAGCCATAGCTTTCTATTATATCCTGTGGGTTTGGTGCTCTTTCTGAAAGTGCATCAAAACTCCTGAATGCAGATATAATAGAAGTCCATGGCAAAGCACAGCTAACCCGCCGGAAAAGCCAAAGTTGCACTGCATCCGTAGTGCAGGTAAACCGCAGCACATCAGTGTGAAAGCCGCCTGATAGGGGGCTCAGGACAGTAAGGGCTTGTTTACATTTGCAGGAAAAAGACATATGTAGTGGGCCTCGTCCTCCCCTCTATTAAAGTTCTGCTCGCAATGTCTCTGGTCTAGGGGGTATGATAGGGGAGGGAGAGGGTGCACTACGCCTGTCTTCCACCACAGGTGTATAAGTGGTATCGGCAATGTCTTTCTTTACCTTCGGGCCTGTGTTGTGCATCGGATCCTCCCTCCAAGAGTCTCAGAGAACCTCGTCTGCCAGGAACTTGAGCCACACACTGTTAAAGTCCAACACTCCTTTATTTAGAACCTAACATGGACTCCCTTGGCTATAGAACAGAAAAGGAGGTGTGTGTGCGAAGTTCGATCCTCCACTCTCCTCCAAAGAGTGGGTTATGGTCTCTGCACGAGGGAAATTCACCTTCCGGACGGTCTCCGACAAGAGACTCACCCGTCACCGGCAGTATGCTGCACCGGGTCTTCAGATGAGGAGCTCTCCCCGGTCCATTACGCCCACCTTGGATTCAGGCATCCATCTCTGGAGTACCTTAGGCTCCTTCCCTCGTGGAACTCAGTGTTGGACACTGAGCTCCGGACCGCCGTCCGAGTACCTCACCTCAGGCTAAAGGTGCCTGAGATTGAACACGATCTCTGGTGGTCCTCTAGGCCTAGTCCGCCTAGAGGACAAGCACGAACTCCGTCCGCAGGCTAAAGGTGCCAGGGACCAAAGACCCCGTGACCAAAATGGCAGGCCCCTTTATCCCCCCTCCCAGCATGCACAGTGGGTTCCCCGCCCCACCATACCGCTGCCCAGAGAGGACAAATGTAGGCTCAGCGCACAGCGGTATCCATCCGTCGGCCCATGGCGACAGCGCCACCCAGTGGACCGCCAGAGACACACCACTGGTGTCACCGAAAAATTCAAAAATTTACGGCGGGAAAGCAAGTACCCGCTACACATAGTTCAAGTGGCCCTCACTCTTCAAAAGGTTGAACACCTTCTGTTGTAGATATAATATATATATATATATATATATATATATATATATTGTGATGGTATGCGAGGTGAGGTATATGACAGTCGCTATATTTCACCTCGCATTCGGTCTATTGTAAGAGACTGAACCAGAATCCGGCCCAGGTTCTTCCAGCCTCTGTAGTTGGCTGGGTTCCGGTCCAGATATTCAGGTTCACTGGAATCCATAGGCAGCTGGGCTTTAAAGATCCAGGAAGAGAGCACAGCAATGCTCTGGCCTGAGACTCAGAAGGGAATCTGAGTAAGAGGAGCGCTGGTTATTTTGGGCTGAAAGAAAAGGTTTGCTTTACTTTACCTTGTGTTTTGTGGGTGATGGGGACCAGCCCCTCACTGTATAGAGAGCGGTTACTGTATAGTTTAGCGCCGGACGGCAAGGATTTGTTTTGCTGTTTTGTTTATTTTTATATGACTAGTGCAAACCACTTGTAAATAAAGCTGGCAATACGCCAGTTTTTAAAGAAACTGCCTGTACGCTGACCTTCATTCTGTGAAAAAAGGTGATCCCCACGAGCTAATCTCCCACACGTGGTGGATTCAGCGGGCATTTTCTGAAGATGGAGGAAATGTTAAAGGCCTTGCTACAGGCCAATGCAGCTCAGCGGGAAACCAACCGCCAAGTCGCAGCACAACAGACAGCACAACAAGCAGCCCAGCAGGAGATGAACCGTCAGTTTGCAGAGGCTCTGATGGAACTGAAAAAGGCGTCTACACCTCCTGTGCCAGTGGAAGCTGATACGTGCATCCTACCACTTACAGAAAATGACACCTGCTGATGATATCGAGGCATACCTGGCGACTTTTGAGAGATTTTCTGTCCGTGAAGGATGGCCAAAAGAACAGTGGGCGGGTCTGTTGTCCCCATTTTTAACAGGAGAACCCCAAAAGGCCTATTTTGACCTAGAACCCGATAAGGCCCAGGACTATGAGACTCTAAAGACAGAGATACTCGCACGCTTGGGTGTCACCATGGCAATCCAGGCCCAGCGGGTGCATCAGTGGTCATTCTCCAGCAACAAGCCACCCCGTTCGCAAATGTTTGACCTGGTCCACCTCACCAAGAAGTGGTTGCAGCCAGAGACCTTGACAGGACCGCAGATCGTAGAGCGTGTGGTAATGGACCGGTATCTGCGTGCGCTTCCTGCTGCTCTGAGGAAGTGGGTCAGACAGGGCGACCCCAAAACTGCAGCCCAACTGGTCGACCTAGTGGAGAGGTACAGTGCTACTGAGGACTTGGTGAATCCATCTACGCCCCACTTCGGTGTGTCTAGGGGTGCAAGATCTCCCGGCGGTTCGGGTAAGACTGTTCCGGGGTCCAAGAGCTTGGGGAGATTTGATAAGACTGTTGTTCCAACTAATGAGACTGTGCTTCCTAGACCTGGAGACTGGCCAAAGAAGCCAGGAAGGTCTTTGGAACCGTTGAGAGGACTGGGGGTTGAGCATATCAGATGTTTTCGTTGCCATGCATTAGGGCATATTGCTGCGAACTGTCCTTTAAATGATGACCCTATGCAATGCGATTATGCTTATATGAAAAGACGCCTTTCTTTGTTTGCACAGGTCGCATGTACTGCATCATGTCAGAGTCCCATTGAAAAACCAATGTGTGTTATTTCTGTGGATGGAAAGCCACTGACAGCCCTGCTAGACTCTGGTAGTGTGGTGACCCTAGTCAGGAGTGATTGTGTGAACCCCACAAAACTACACCCCAGTACTATTGGGGTAATTTGCATCCATGGGGACACTCGAGATTACCAGACAGCGGTGGTTGAGGTTGAGACCCCCAGGGGCAGTATAACACATTCAGTGGGGGTGGTACCTTCACTGCTTCACGAGGCTTTAGTGGGAAGAGATTTTCCCCATTTCTGGAATTTATGGGAGAGCAAAGGGAGGCTGGTAGAGAGAGCTCCCCCTGCTGGGGAAGCACGGGAACTCTCACCAGACCCTTTTTGCAAAAGGGAAGGGGATGCTATTGGTGGGATCGAGGAAGCCGGAGACCCTCTTCCTTTCCATGTCATGGCTGGGGAGCCGGAGGACCTGGAAACTAGCTCCCAGCCTGAGGGTAACGAACCGGAGAACCCCTCTGACCCTGATATTGAGAGTAGCCAAAATGTGGTACCTGATTTAGAGGTCAGGAGAGAGGATTTCTGTACCGAGCAGCTACGAGAGGCCACCCTCATGAGAGCCAGGGAAAACGTTAAAATGTTGGATGGGGAATTGGTGGATCCTAATTGGGTGGTGTCTTTCCCTTACATGGCAATTAAAAACAATTTATTGTATCGAGTGATAAAACATGGAGAGGACGATGTAGAACAGCTACTAGTCCCCAAACCCTTCCGCAGGGTGGTGCTAGACCTGGCCCATGGTCATGTAATGGGGGGGCATCTCAGTGTTGAAAAAACCAAGGAGAGAATTGCCCAGAGATTTTTCTGGCCCGGATTGCATGCAGATGTCAAGGAGTACTGCGAATCGTGCCCCGAGTGCCAAATGTCAGCACCGTCACCCCATTTTCGCAGCCCCCTCGTTCCTCTGCCAATAATCGAGGTCCCCTTTGAGAGGATTGGCATGGACCTGGTGGGGCCAGTTGTGAAATCTGCCCGCGGTCACCAGCATCTTCTGGTGATCCTGGACTATGCGACTCGCTATCCTGAGGCCATACCCTTGCGCAATACCTCTGCTAAGGCTATCGCCAAGGAATTGGTCCTTGTCTTTAGTCGACTGGGGATCCCAAAAGAGATCTTAACCGACCAGGGCACCCCCTTTATGTCCAAGGTTACCAAGGAGCTTTGTAAGTTATACAAAATCTCCCATCTCCGTACCTCTGTCTACCACCCCCAAACGGAAGGTCTGGTCGAAAGATTTAACAAAACTTTGAAAAGTATGCTGAAAAAGGTGGTCGACAAAGATGGGAGAAACTGCAATTTTTTGCTGCCATATCTCATGTTTGCAATACGTGAGGTTCCGCAGGCGTCCACAGGCTATTCCCCCTTTGAACTCTTGCATGGTAGGCATCCCAGGGGGCTGCTAGATGTTGCCAAGGAGACATGGGAAGGTGAGGCAACCCCATATAAAAGCATCATAGAGCACATCTCCTTGATGCAGGATCGAATCGCAGCTGTCCTACCCCTGGTGCGAGAACATATGGAGCGGGCCCAGGAGGCCCAAAGGAGGGTCTATGACCGAAGTGCCAGGGTCCGTACTTTCAGCCCTGGGGACAGAGTGTTGGTATTGGTCCCCACGGTGGAAAGTACGTTTTTAGCCAAGTGGCAGGGTCCCTTCGAGGTTGTCGAAAGGGTGGGGGAGGTAAACTACAAAGTCTACCAACCAGGGAAAAGGAAACCACACCAAATTTACCATGTGAATCTCTTAAAACCCTGGAAGGACCGAGAGACTTTACTGGCCACGTCCCCGCCTCCAACCGACCGGGTACCCGTGACACCTGACGTTCCCATCACGGATACCCTGTCCGTGGCACAACAAAGTGACGTTAGGGTGTTTGTGCATAAAAATAGAGACTTTTTCTCCCCCTTACCCGGACTGACCAACGTGATCCAACATGACATAGTGACGGAACCAGGGGTTCGGGTAAATGTGAAGCCATATAGAATCCCAGAAGCCAGGCGTGAGGCAGTCGCGAAAGAAATTAAAAACATTTTGGAGTTGGATGTGATAGAAGAGTCCCACAGTGAGTGCTCGAGCCCCATAGTCTGGTCCCAAAACCTGATGGCACTATCAGGTTTTGTAATGACTTTCGGAAACTTAACAGTGTATCCAAGTTCGATGCATTCCCGATGCCCCGGGTCGACGAACTTGTGGACAGGTTGGGACAGGCTCGCTATATAACGACCCTAGACCTGACAAAAGGCTATTGGCAAATGCCGCTATCTGAATCGGCCAAGGAGAAGACTGCCTTTTCCACTCCTGAGGGCTCGTTTCAGTACAAGCGGATGCCTTTTGGTCTGCATGGGGCCCCTGCATCGTTCCAACGAATGATGGACAAAACTTTGAGACCACATCGCCCGTATGCGGCTGCTTATTTGGACGATGTGGTCACCCACAGCCCAGATTGGGAATCGCACCTGCCCCGGGTACAGGTGGTGGTAGATTCCCTTAGAGAAGCAGGCCTCACGGCTAACCCAAAGAAGTGTGCCATAGGCCTGGAGGAGGCCAAGTACCTTGGCTATGTTATTGGCCGGGGACTTGTCAAGCCTCAGACCAATGAATTGAGGCAATTCAAAAGTGGCCCCAACCCGTAAACAAGAAACAAGTTCGGGCCTTCCTAGGCATTACGGGGTATTACCGACGGTTTATACCTGACTTTGCCACTATTGCCGTCCCTCTGACTGACCTGACGAAGGGCAGAGGGTCGGTCATGGTCAGATGGAACACAGAGGCCGAGAAGGCGTTTCAAAATGTAAAACAGGCCCTTTGTGCACTACCGGTGCTGGTGACCCCGGACTTCACAAAGGAGTTTGTCGTACAGACAGACGCCTCTGAGGTGGGCCTAGGGGCTGTACTGTCACAGGTCAGGAATGGTGAGGAGCACCCGGTTGTATACCTAAGCCGGAAGCTGAACAAGCACGAAAGGAACTATGCCATTGTTGAAAAGGAGTGTCTCGCCATTAAATGGGCCTTAGACTCCCTGAGGTATTATCTACTCGGGAGGTCGTTCAGGCTGGTCACTGACCATGCTCCCCTGAAGTGGATGTGTGACAACAGGGAGAAAAATGCCCGTGTGACAAGGTGGTTCCTGGCTTTACAGCCCTTTAAATTCACGGTTGAGCACAGGCCAGGCAAACTCCAGGATAATGCTCTCTCCCGCGTGCACTGTATATGGCTGGATCAAGTGCTCAGCCGCAGGGGCTTGAGCAGAGGGGGAGGATATGTGACGGTATGCGAGGTGAGGTATATGACAGTCGCTATATTTCACCTCGCATTCGGTCCATTGTAAGAGACTGAACCAGAATCCGGCCCAGGTTTTTCCAGCCTCTGTAGTTGGCTGGGTTCCGGTCCAGATATTCAGGTTGACTGGAATCCATAGGCAGCTGGGCTTTAAAAATCCAGGAAGAGAGCACAGCAATGCTCTGGCCTGAGACTCAGAAGGGAATCTGAGTAAGAGGAGCGCTGGTTATTTTGGGCTGAAAGAAAAGGTTTGCTTTACTTTACCTTGTGTTTTGTGGGTGATGGGGACCAGCCCCTCACTGTATAGAGAGCGGGTACTGTATAGTTTAGTGCCGGACGGCAAGGATTTGTTTTGCTGTTTTGTTTATTTTTTATATGACTAGTGCAAACCACTTGTAAATAAAGCTGGCAATACGCCAGTTTTTAAAGAAACTGCCTGTACGCTGACCTTCATTCTGTGAAAAAAGGTGATCCCCACGAGCTAATCTCCCACAATATATATATATATATATATATATATATATATATATATATATATATATATATATATATATAGGAAGGCCAGTATGCTGGCCTGAAATTATGGGAGGAGTTCGAGGGGTACTTAAGCAGGCCGTCCACCATCGTCAGTGTCGGCTCCAGTGCACGGTATTCGTCGTCATCAGCCGACGCCATACGACTCGCAACGTCAGGGTAGTTACTTCGTACCTTCCAGCTTCGCTCGCAGTTGATCGTATCCCCGCTCGCGGTCACAGGTAGGACCGGCCGTTACCGTTCGTACGAATCATAGCGCCGATACACGTTTCTTCTTTTACAAATCACACGGTTCATAACCCCGTGTTTTCCGTCTGCATCGTATGTATACCAACTAGTACAGTTGTCTTTCGAACCCTGTCGCACGCACGTTACCACCGTAACGGCCCGCCTAGACACTACGTCTCACAGAGCTGTTGTATGAATTACTCGCAGCTCGCAAATCTCTTACCTCAAGTCGCACATCCGATATCCAGTCGTCGGACTGGTATCCCACACTGCACTTCCTTATCCCTAGTCACTGATGCCCTACACCTCCTACGATACTCTCCCTTCACCTTACTGATGCCCCACACCTCCTACTACTCACACCACACACCGAACAGTCCGGTCCGGCTCTGGTCGCTAACAATCGGCACTACAGGCCGGACCCTCGGCAAATCACAAGCCCCTTCAACTTCGAAACACCGAACAGCCGTCCGAGTCCAGCCGTATCTCCGGCGCTATGATTCGGACCCGGCAAAACAAACCCCTCCATGCACCCGCTATCAGCCCGAATACAGACAGCATCGGCTCAGAGATTCGGATCTCTGGCATCCACGTTTGTTCCGAGCACAGTCGCACCACCGGCTCATCGGCTCGGATCTACAAACATCAAACTTCTAAACCATCCGAATTCAGTCGTAGCATCGGCTCAAACTTTCGGACCTATGGCATTCCCAAGCGATCCGAGTCCAGTCGCAGCACCGGCTCGTCCGACTCGGATCTTTAGCAACAAACCATTCTATCCGATCCAAACGCAGTCGTAGCATCGCCTTGACGTTCGGTCCTCTGGCATCTACGAACGATCCGAGCACAGTCGCACCACCGGCTCATCGGCTCGGATCTACAAACATCAAACTTCGAACTGTTCCGAATTCTGTCGTAGCATCGGCTCAAACTTTCGGATCTATGGCGTTTACACTCGTTCCGAGTCCAGTCGCATCACCGGCTCAATCGACTCGGATCTCTAGCAACAAACCCTCCTATCCGATCCGAACCCAGTCGTAGCATCGGCTCAAAGGTTCGGATCCTCCGCTAACATGACCGATCCGAGCACAGTCGCACCACCGGCTCATCGGCTCGGATCTACAAACATCAAACTTAGAACTGATCAGACCCATCCAACCGATCCGAACCCAGTCGTAGCATCGGTTCAAAAGTGCGGATCCTCCGCTAACACGACCGACCCGAGCATAGTCGCACCACCGACTCAAACGGTCGGATCCGCAGCATCAAACCTTCTAATCCATCCGAATCCAGTCGTAACGTCGGCTCTAAGATTCGGATCCTTTTCAAACACTATCAATTCTAGTACAGTCGCACCTCCAGCGCAGCAACTCAGCTTCCCAGCACTACAGACCCATCCTATCGATCCGTACTCAGTCGTAGCAGCAGCTCAGACGTTCAGTTCATTGGCCATTCGAAGTGCTAGTACATTACCGGTCGCGTTAGCCGCGCCTCACGCTTGAATCGTTCCCCAAAAAAAAATAAAAAAAAAAAATAAAAATAAAAAATAAAAATAAAAAAAGGATTTTTTTTTTTTATAAAAATAAGAAAAAAAAAACCATAAATAATAAATGAACCAATAAATAACAATAGTTGAATGTAAATAAATTACTAGTAGTAAAATGCAACTTTCCTCATGCATTACACACCTTACTTTAATTACTCCAGGTTCATCACGGACGGTCATCCCTACATACTCACAATTCACAAACTTTCCTTCTTTCGCCTCTCAGCAAGGCTACTTTCCCTCGCAATCGCTGCGAGCATTCAACAAGTGGTTCAAATCAGCCACTCCTCATCTCCAGTAGCATCACGGCTACTCACCTTTTCTCTGTCGCTTTCCCCATGCAGCTCAGTGTCACAGGTTTCGGGTCGACCCATGTCTCGACCTCGACCAGACTTAAACTACTGGCGCACAAGTCAGGGCGTCAGTGCAAGGCCCCTCCTTGCTTTCTCCTCGCACTCTTTCACGACATATGTTTCTTCACATACACAATTTGACCGCTCGTGAGGCGTTAGTAACTGTCACATACTTCTGTGCACTACACTCTGTTTTCGAAGAGCGATCCGAGATCCTTCACCACACAGACAAGGTCGCCTAACATCCACCTTGCTGGCAGTGCGAGGGTTAGCAGACCGACCACACGTCAACCACTACAGATCGAAACATTCTTACTTAGCATACCAGACTTCAGCCACTCGCCCCAGCACGCCCTGGGGGCTCTGGTTCATTAGTCTGTGCCGAGCACAGACGGCACCTGAGCTATCGGTTATCTAGCCAGTCACCTCCTGGCTCACCTCAGTTGCCTCGCATTCTTTTGAGTTTTCCAAACTTCACTCAACCGCGCTCGTACGCAAACTAATCTGTCATCTACGCCTATCGCTCCTTGCCCTGTCCTCACTGCTCTCCTTCTTCCTCCCCGTTTTCTTAAAACCTTCTATCCCCTCCAAACCTCGCAAACTTACTCTGAACATATGCATTCCCCTCCTTTTTACCGACGCCATGCCGCGAGCCGACAGCAAACTTTGCCTCACCATCACCCTTCGCGGGTCCGGCGGTCGGCAATACACAGTTCCCCAGACCTTGGACCACCCCCAGGCCTCGGCCAAACTACGACGTATGGGCATCCCCTACCTGGCCTCAGCCAGGAAAGCCAAGCTTAGGCTCTTTCCACCACCAGCGGCAGCCTTACCAGACACACAAGCTCCATCGCAGTCGGTATACTCTGCAATTATCCAGCTGCACGCCTTGGCGACCACACTGGCAACTGCAGTCACTGATGTCCAGGCTAGAGTAAGGGGCCCTAGAACACGACCAGCCACGCCCCCCTTAGCCCCAGTCTCCACCGGCTGGCACAGTGCCAGCTAACACCAACTGGAGCACTATTGACACAGAACCATTCTACCGCCACTTCACCGACCTTCGCTCCCCACTCTGTACAATCTGTCAATCTGCCACCCTCACGATTAATTGGTGCCCCGAGCTGACACGCAGACTATGCGCCTCTTAGATTATCAGCATGCCACAGTCCGCCCAGTCGGGCACACTAGGACGTCTAATTTGTACACCGGGGGGGGGGGGGGCGCAGCCATCTCCAACAAACTTTCTAGGGTTGATTTTACCCACACTGCAAACCTCGGCACATCTGTCTCCTACTCCAGACGGCTCCCCTCGAAGTACCTGCGGCACCGAGCAGCAGAACCCAGCTTATCTAGGCCACATGCTCCTCACATCCAACTCCCCCTCTAGCAGCCTTTCTAGGACAGGTGTTCACTACAGGGTTCCACACTGGACTCATCACTTTACCCGTCTCTACCCAGAAAAAAAAAAAAAGGAAAAAACACGCTCTCAGTAGCCCCGACGTAGAAGTTATCAGCACTCCGCTTCAGGTCGAAATGGACCGGGGGCATGTGGTCAGCCCCTCCCCTCTTTTCGCAGTCACCGTTCACAGTACGGAGTCAGTCTTCGATCTTGTCGAGGGCAAGTTTTCCAATAAACTTTGTTTAGTCTACTACTTATCCGCGCCTCATTCTTCTAAAACGTACCCAGTTAAACTCCCTCATACCCTCACAGGAGTTCTCACCAAATACTAAACCCCCAGCAGTCCTAGGTATTCTAGAAGAGATCTCTTAAATCAATATGCCCGTAACTGAGAAAAACATAGGAAGCTTGGCTTAGCTCATCTCCTTCCGGACTTCATCCTAGACAACGCGCCATGCAGGCCAGCCCACCTCTCGGTAGATTGACCCGCACAGGACTGTCGCCCGTACGTCACTGTCACGCCAGGGTGTTCCAAACACACAGCTACAATCCCTACTGGGCATGCTCAACTTCACGATGAGGTTCATTTCTCAAGGGCGATCCTTTGTCTCACGCTTCTTAGTGTCCCTCTCCCAGGCACAAGACCCTGACCGAGTCATTTAGCTAGACGCAGCCGCTGTAGAGGATCTGGCCATCTGGGCCCACTTCCTCGAGAACTAGCATAGTAGACCCACGTTCATCCCATCAGCATCCCTTCGTCACCACAGATAGTGAAAGACATATCAGCTTCCACAAGCTTCATTGCAATTTTTGGCCATCATTGGTTTGCGGGTCCGTGCCCGTCAGATACTCACAAATCCGCGTTTAGTCAGTCCTCCTCTCTATTCGAGATCTACCCCATAGTTGCAGCGGCTCAAGTATGCGGCCGCACCTGGGCAGGACAGGCCGCCACGTTCGCCACAGATAACCAGGCCACAGTCACAGTCGTTAAACGAGGCTGGTCAATATCGGTGGCCACCATGGCCTTCCTACGCAGGCCTGGTGCTACTGTCCCTACAACGTCAGTTCAGTATCCTCAGGGTCTACATCCCTGGTAAATGCTATACCTCGGCCGACGCACGTTCCCGCCTAACTATGCCTCATCCTTTCACCGGAGCCCAGAGCCGACCATGTCCGGCTTCCCACGTTAGTTGCAACCAACTCTGCAACGAGATAGCACCTCCTGGTGCTACCTCCCTCGGCGATGTGTTCTATTCTTCCAATACACTAAAGGCCACCATACTGCCTGGTAGACCGGCAGGTTCCTAGCCGCTAACCCCGGGGCGGTTCCAGGAAACTCAGACATATCTGGCCTTCGTTCCTTCTGTCACACAATACCATCAGACTCTATTCAGCCGGCATCCAGCATTTTCCTCTCTACTAGACCCTACCAAACCTTCCCTGTCCACCGCTCATGCGGTCAAAACCATACCAGGTGGCATCCACAGGCAGCAACCACACACTGGTTCCTAACGCTTACCAGTGACCAACGCCGTATTCCAGCACATGTCTGCTATGCTTCCACGTTCCCCCTTCGGTTATGACCCAGCCTGGTAATTCGAGCAGCCATCATGTAGCCTTCCCCGGTTTTCTACGGCCCAGCAAATTTACTGTCACGAACCCGAGTACCAAGTACTACGCAGGCACCACCCGACTCACCACCAGAGTCGTTTCACCCTACACCCAACGGTGTCGGGAAACGCTACAATCCGGTCCCACAGTAGACGTCAAACTTTCCAGACACACAACGCCTGGTGCCCTATGGCCGTTCTAAAGCAATTGGTATACTCTACTGCCCGTCCTTTCAGAGGACAGCCTCTTCTACGTTTCCCAACCGTACCTCTAAGCAAGTACCAGTTCATCAGTTAAGTCAGAACGCTCCCATGCATCTTGGGCCTTAAACCCAGGTCGTTACTCAGGACATTCTTTCGCGTGGGAACAGCCTTAGCCGCATCGCGTAACAGAGTTCCAGACCACGCAATCAGGATGATGGGCAGGTGGAAGTCCACGCGTTTCGCCCGTTACGTCCCCAATCCTCAAACGGATCATCACGAGTCTCCAACAGTCTCGCTCAGTTGTTATTGCCTCGTACAGTGAAACAATTCCTTCCCTAACCAAGTGTGTTTTTTGGCCCCTTCTCTTGGCATACCGTCCTAACAGGCCAGGCCACACTTCAGGTCTTATCTCTGTTGTTAGTCTTGTGATGTGTTTATGTGATCCATATCTCTTCGGACTGAGGGCTCTGACCATAAATAGGAAGGCCAGTATGCTGGCCTGAAATTATGGGAGGAGTTCGAGGGGTACTTAAGCAGGCCGTCCACCATCGTCAGTGTCGGCTCCAGTGCGCGGTACCCACCCACCCATACCCCTTTTTAGGGCACTTCCCTTCAAACAATTCTCAACAGAATTATTCATTACTTCTATCTTAGGTATGGCCCCTTCTCTTGGCATACCGTCCTAACAGGCCAGGCCACACTTCAGGTCTTATCTGTGTTGTTAGTCTTGTGATGTGTTTATGTGATCCATATCTCTTCGGACTGAGGGCTCCGACCATAAATATATATATATATATATATATATATATATATATATATATATATATATATATATATATATAACTTTAAAGTGGAGTTCCACCCAAAAATGAAACTTCCACTTTTTGGAATCCTCCCCCCCTCCGGTGTCACATTTGGCACCTTTCAGGGGGGGAGGAGGAGCAGATACCTGTCTAATACAGGTATTTTGCACCCACTTCCGGGCATAGATAGCCGCAGTATCTGCGGATATCTACGCCACGTCCGGCGCCTCCTCCGTCCCCCCCGCTGTCTTCTGGAAGACACACGGGTCCCAGAAGACAGCAGGGACCATTCAGATTGCGCAGCGTGACTCGCACATGCGCAGTAGGGAACCAGGAAGTGAAGCCGCAAGGCTTCACTTCCTGATTCCCTTACTGAAGATGGCGGCGGCAGCACCCGGGAGCCGAGGGACAGATCTGCTTCGGGTGCCGACATCGCGGGCGCCCTGGACAGGTAAGTGTCCATATTTTAAAAGTCAGCAGCTGCAGTATTTGTAGCTGCTGACTTTAAAAAAAAAAAAATATTTGATGGAACTGCGCTTTAACACAGACTAAATAATATACACTGATTTGGGTTATTTTAACTAAAAAAATGTAACAGAATAGATTTTGGCTAAATTTTTCATTTATTTATTTATTTATTTTTCATTTATATCTCAAAAAAATTATACAAATTTCATTGTCATTCAAAGTATGACAGCGCTGAAAGTTGAAAAATGGCCCAGACTGCAATGGGGTGAAAGTGTCTGGACTTAAAGTGGAGGTTCACCCACAATAACAACACTATCCTATCCGCATCATCCCACAACATACATATACAATTGCCATAGGATTTTTTTTTTTATCTTTTAATTACCGTAACAGAGCAGTCTAAAGTCCGACTTACGGTTTTTGCCTCCCACCGGAGTAGGCGTCTACTCCTTTTCCCCAGCGCCGCAGTGTTGTCTGGGAGCTCTCCGCAATGTCTCCTGGGAGCACAGTGTCATGCTTCCCAAGAGACAATGCGGAACGCCGTCCTTCAAAATCCCGCGAGATTTACTAGCGTTGCCATCACTTTCAACGACGCCGCCCGTTGTGATGGCAACCCTCAGTGTTGATGGCGCTGCACGCCGTAAACAATGAGCATGCACGGGATCGAGCGGTGAATGCTGGGAAAGAAGCATTCACCGCATACAGGAAATAGGTGCTTGTGGGCTTCTAGTGCCCACAAGCAAAATGGAAACGTCCCGCAGGAATTTTTATAACTGATCGTTTAGAACGATACCGGACTGCGGAGGTTGAAGAAAACAGAAAAAGTGAGTAACGATTTCTAATGGGGTACTTAATCTAATGGTCCAAAAAAAAAAAAAATGAATCGCCGCAGAACCTCCGCTTTAAGGTGGTTGATAAATTGCTATTACTGTACTGACTACACTATGAGAGCCCTCCTGTGCTGCTGTTTTTCCATTGTCTTTCAAATTCGCTGTATATCTATAGTGTTCAGGTGATGTACAGATATGCTACAGCTCATACGTGGCATCCAAAATACAAACTGAATGATAGTTCACCGTCCACGAGAGCAATAATGTCAAAATCCTCAAGTACCGAAGAGTGGCGAGCAGAAGAACAATGTCTGTAATCACTCACACTATACAACAGTTTCATCAGGGACTACTTGGCCTTCTACTAACCAGAATTGTCTGTCAGCTGAACTCCCCACTCAAAAACAGCTTGTGATCTTTAACCTCTACAAACAATAGACAAATTCCATGTACATTGTGCCCGTGGATATAAATAACACATTGGTGTCACTGCTTCCCGTTTGATCACTGTCTCTCCAAGTCTCAGTCTCTGCAGGCCTTTCAGTCACACAATTGTGGATATAGGACCTGACATCAAGAGGTTAATATATGTCTGTCTCCGTCTAGTTCATTTTCTATAAGTACGCTTTCAAAGTGTTTTGTTTCCTGCCATGAAGTTGCAGATATTTTAAAGACAATACAGTTCTCGCGTGTCTTTTCCATCAGAATGTTTTTATTTAGTCCCTGCATATTTATATACTAGAGATTATTAGTCTATTTAGAAAAGGTAATTTCTGCGTTGGTAGTACATATTAAAACTACCATCAACATAATTTCCCCTTTTTGCAAAAAAAGTACAGCCCTTAGCCATGTAAAAGCTATAAAAAAATATATATTTTATTTAAAATAATATTAGTGAGGTTCAAACTTAAAAAAAAAAAATAACAAACATGTCATACCTACCTGCTCTGTGCAATGGTTTTGCACAGAGCAGCCCCGATCCTTCACTTCTCGGGTCCCCCGCTGGCTTCTTCCCCTTTCTGAGTGCCCTGATAGCAAGCCACCGCCATAAGACACACAAAATGGGGCTCAGTCCCGCCTCCTGCTTCCTTATTATTGGCTGTGATTGACAGTAGAGGGAGCAATGGCTCCCACTGCTGCCTCTGAGCCAATGAGGAGGCAGAGTACCAAGACAGCAGCTGCTCTCGCGCACATCGCTGTATCGAGATTGAGCTCATATAAATATTAGGGGGGCTGGAGGGAAAAAACCTTCAGCCTTTAAAACTAGTTTAAACTCTTAAGCCTCGTACACATGAACGAGTTTCTCGGCAAAAACCAGCAAGAAACTTGCTGGCAGAGATTTCTTGCCGAGAAATTCGTTCGTGTGTATGGTTTCTCGTCAAGAAAAGCGACAACAATCTCGACGAGAAAATAGAGAACCCGCTCTCTATTTTCTCGTTGAGATTCTCGTCAGCCTGTTTCTCGACGAGAAAAGTGAGTGTGTGTACACTTACCTGTCCTCCGGGAAGCCCGCGCATGTTCGAAATTAATTCGACGCATGCGCGGTAGCTTCCTAGGCATAGGTAGGGTATACCAAGATGGCGGCGACGGCATCGAATGTGACGAGCGCATGCTCGTCGTAGTCGATGACGTCACTGCGTACGCTCCATTCAAAGAACCGCGGGTTCTTTGAATCGAGCGT
This sequence comes from Rana muscosa, assembly GCA_029206835.1. Classification (NCBI taxonomy): domain Eukaryota; kingdom Metazoa; phylum Chordata; class Amphibia; order Anura; family Ranidae; genus Rana; species Rana muscosa. The sequence continues at coordinate 421,551,137 of CM055120.1, forward strand.
GTGTACACTCGGCCGGGACAAGTTTCTTGTCCAAGAATCTCGTCGAAAAAAACGAAATGTTTTTTTCGACGAGAATCTCGGCCGTGTGTACGAGGCTTAAGTATTTTAGGCACTTTCAGTAGCTGATTTAATCATTTACTGAGTATGCAGATTATTTCTCTTTTTCTCCTTGCCTATGTTCCATTTGAGTTGGTGTCATGACGGCTGCCTCTGGTTTCCTATTTCAGGGTGGCTCCTTTCTCTTGCATTTTCTTTAACCACTTAACGACCGCTCACTGTATATATACGTCGGCAGAATGGCACGGACAAGCACAATCACGTACCTGTACGTGCCTGCCTTCGTATGGGTGGGGGGTCCGATCGGACCCCCCTCCGGTACAGTGAGCGTCCGGGATCACTTCGGGAGCGATCCGCGATGAGGGGGCCGCCATTCGATTCTGGCCACCCCCTCGCGATCGCTCCCGGCGAATGAAAAGCTTCCACTGCCTGTGTATTGTTTATGTTAATGTATGTTCATCTCTCCTGCGGCGCTCACATATACCGAGTGCCGCATGAGAGAAGACATCAGGTTAGTGCACTAAACAGCACACTGACACCAGGACACATAGGCACACGATCGCCCCCCCCCCCCCCCAGACACCCCCAGATCACCTCCCAGCCCCCAGTCACAGTGTCACTGATTGCAGTGACCATTTATTTACTGATCTCTGCAATCAGTGACATTTGTGACTGTAAAGTGTCAGGGCAGAGTGTTTTAGGTCCAGTGTAGCCCCCTAACCCCCCCTAATAAAGGTTTAACCCCTTGATCGCCCCCCCAGGTAACCCTTTCACCGCTGTCACTAAGCGATCGTTTTTCTGATCTCTGTCTTAGTGTCGGTGATGCCGATAGGTAGCCAGTTATTTTTTTTAGGTTCGCCGCAGGTTTTTATAGCGTCAGGTACCCCCATATATTACCTAATAAAGGTTTAACCCCTTGATCGCCCCCCAGGTAACCCTTTCACCCCCTTTTGCCAGTGTCACTAAGCGATCGTTTTTCTGATCGCTGTCTTAGTGTCGGTGATGCCGATAGATAGCCAGTTATTTTTTTTAGGTTCGCCGCAGGTTTTTATAGCGTCAGGTACCCCCATATATTACCTAATAAAGGTCTAACCCCTTGATCGCCCCCCCAGGTAACCCTTTCACCCCCTTTTGCCAGTGTCACTAAGCGATCGTTTTTCTGATCGCTGTCTTAGTGTCGGTGATGCCGATAGATAGCCAGTTATTTTTTTTAGGTTCGCCGCAGGTTTTTATAGCGTCAGGTACCCCCATATATTACCTAATAAAGGTTTAACCCCTTGATCGCCCCCCAGGTAACCCTTTCACCCCCTTTTGCCAGTGTCACTAAGCGATCGTTTTTCTGATCGCTGTCTTAGTGTCGGTGATGCCGATAGATAGCCAGTTATTTTTTTTAGGTTCGCCGCAGGTTTTTATAGCGTCAGGTACCCCCATATATTACCTAATAAAGGTTTAACCCCTTGATCGCCCCCCAGGTAACCCTTTCATCCCCTTTTGCCAGTGTCACTAAGCGATCGTTTTTCTGATCGCTGATTTAGTTATGCTGGTGCCGATAGGTAGCCAGTTATTTTTTTTAGGTTTGCCGCAGGTTTTTATAGCGTAAGGTACCCCCATATATTATCTAATAAAGGTTTTAACCCCCTAATTGCCCCTAGTTAACCCTTTCACCAGTGATCACCGTATAAGTGTTACTGGTGACACTGGTTAGCCAGTTAGTTATTTTGTTATTTAGGTTCCCCGTCAGGTTTTTATATAGCGTCAGGTACCCCCATATATTACCTAATAAAGGTTTAACCCCCTGATTGCCCCTAGTTAACCCTTTCACCAGTGATCACCATATAAGTGTTACGGGTGACGCTGGTTAGTTAGTTTGCTTTTTATAGTGTCAGGGCACCCACCGTATATAACCCAATAAAGGTTTAACCCCCTGATCGCCCGGGAGGTGATATCAATTAGGTTTTAGTGTCAGAGAGGGTCTGCGTCGCCCCAGGCAGTGTCAGGTTAGTGCCAGGAACGCTAACACCCACGCGTGAAGCATACACCTCCCTTAGTGGTATAGTATCTGAACAGATCAATATCTGATCTGATCAGATCTATACTAGCGTCCCCAGCAGTTTAGGGTTCCCAAAAACGCAGTGTTAGCGGGATCAGCCCAGATACCTGCTAGCACCTGCGTTTTGCCCCTCCGTGCAGCCCAGGCCACCTAAGTGCAGTATCGATCGATCACTGTCACTTACAAAACACAACACACATAACTGCAGCGTTCGCAGAGACAGGCCTGATCCCTGCGACTCCAGTGCTGTAGGAGGTGATTTCACCACCACAGTTAAAAAAAAACAAAAACATATATGCCGAAGCAGGGGGGCAGCAGGGGCAGAGGAGCGATTTTGCTCCTAATGCCGCGTACATACGGTCAAAATTCAGACGGAGGCATGCCCGTGGAAAAGTCCGACCATGTGTGTGCGGCATAACTTTTGCGGGAGGATGCCCCCATGCTTCGGCATATACAAATGGTGAATGTATGCCCATCATTAGAAGTGGCTGAATGAAGGGAGGTATTCTAATGGTGGGCATACCCACCGATCAATCTCTTTTTTTCGTTCAGCCAACAGGCTGCATGAAAAAAAAGATTACAATACATGTCCAACAAGGACCAGCAACGTACTGGTATGTTGCTGGACTTTGGTTATACCAGATTGATGCCTGCGGGTTTAGGTATCATCTTAGTATCATTCTTTTCAGCCAGCGGCCGACTTTCATGTAAAAGCAATCCTAGCGCCTAATTAGCCTCTGGACTGCTTTTACAAGCAGTGGGAGGGAATGTGCCCCCCCCTGGGTATATAAAAAGCGCCATTGGGAAATTGGGAAAGCATTTTATCACACCGATCTTGGTGTGGTCAGATGCTTTGAGGGCAGAGGAAAGATCTAGGGTCCAATAGACCCCAGTTTTTTTTTAAAAAAGAGTACCTGTCACTACCTATTGCTATCATAGGGGATATTTACATTCCCTGAGATAACAATAAAAATGATAAAAATAAAAAAATATGGAAAGAACAGTTTAAAAATAAAATAAAAAAGCAAAATTAATAATAAAAAATTAAAAAAAGCACCCCTGTCCCGCCCTGCTCTTGCGCAATGGTGAACGCAAGCGTCGATCTGGCGTCATATGTAAACAGCAATTGCATCATGCATGTGAGGTATCACCGCGAAGGTCAGATCGAGGGCAGTCATTTTAGCAGTAGACCTCCTCTGTAAATATAACGTGGTACCCTGTAAAGGCTTTTAAAAATGTATGTAGTTTGTCGCCACTGCGCGTTTGTGCGAATTTTTAAAGCATGTCATGTTTGGTATCTATGTACTCGGCCTAAGATCATCTTTTTTATTTCATCAAACATTTAGGCAATATAGTGTGTTTTAGTGCATTAAAATTAAAGAAAGTGTATTTTTTCCCCAAAAAAATGCGTTTGAAAAATCGCTGCGCAAATACTGTGTGGAAAAAAAAATGCAACATCCACCATTTTAATCTCTAGGGCCTTTGCTTTAAAAAAATATATAATGTTTGGGGGTTCAACATAATTTTCTTGCAAAAAAAAATAAATGTTTTCATGTAAACAAAAAGTGTCAGAAAGGGATTTGTCTTCAAGTGGTTAGAAGAGTGGATGTAAGCTTCCTAATGTTGTGTATAAAATGCTAGGACAGTTTAAAACCCCCCCAAATGACCCCATTTTGGAAAGCAGACACCCCAAGCTATATACTGAGAGGCATGTTGAGTCCATGGAATGTTTTATATGTTGACACAAGTTGCGGAAAAAAGACTATTTATTTATTTATTTATTTTTTGCACAAAGTTGTCACTAAATGATATATTGCTCAAACATGCCTTGGGCATATGTGGAATTACACCCCAAAATACATTCTGTTGCTTCTCCTGAGTACGGGGATACCACATGTGTGAGACTTTTTGGGAGCCTAGCCGCGTACGGGACCCCAAAATCCAAGCACCGCCTTCAGGCTTTCTAAGGGTATACATTTTTTGATTTCACTCCTCACTGCCTATCACAGTTTCGGAGGCCATGGAATGCCCAGATGGCACAAACACCCCCCCCCCCCCAAATGACCCCATTTTGGAAAGTAGACACCCCAAGCTATTTGCTGAGAGGTATGGTGAGTATTTTGCAGATCTCGCTTTTTGTCACAAAGTTTTGAAAATTGAAAAAAAAATTAAAAATTATTTTATTTCTTCATTTTCAAAAACAAATGAGAGCTGTAAAATACTCACCATGCCTCTCAGCAAATAGCTTGGGGTGTCTACTTTCCAAAATGGGGTCATTTTGGGGGGTTTTGTGCTATTTTGGCATTTTATGGTCTTCGAAACTGTGATAGGCAGTGAGGAGTGAAATAAAAAATTTGTGCCCTTAGAAATCCTGAAGGCGGTGCTTGGGTTTCGGGGGCCCGTATACGGCTAGGCTCCTAAAAAGTCCCACACATGTGGTATCCCCGTACTCAGGAGAAGCAGCAAAATGTATTTTGGGGTGTAATTCCACATATAACCATGGCATGTGTGAGCAATATATCATTTAGTGACAACTTTTTGTAATTTTTTTTTTTTTTTGTCATTATTCAATCACTTGGGACAAAAAAAAAATATTCAATGGGCTCAACATGCCTCTCAGCAATTTCATTGGGGTGTCTACTTTCCAAAATGGGGTCATTTGGGGGGGTTTGTACTGCCCTGTCATTTTAGCACCTCAAGAAATGAGGCAGTCATAAATTAAAAGCTGTGTAAATTCCAGAAAATGTACCCTAGTTTGTAGACGCTATAACTTTTGCGCAAACCAATTGTAGCGGGGTGTTCCCCTTTAATGCAGAGAGACTACATTACCCAGAACCCCGTTCGGCAATGTTTCCACCGCAGAGACTCATGGGAGGGGTTATAAAAGGAGGAGGCGAGGCTGGGCTCGGCCTCTTTGGGACACGAGACTTCAGAGACTGATCCTCCTGTCCGGATGTGTCGGAGTGCAAGGCCTGAAGCCTGAGGCCTTGCGCAGCACCAAAGAGCCTTCCACCCCTCTGCGAGCCTGGGTGGCATCTGACTTCGCTCGACTACAGCCTTGTTGGATCTGGGACCCGATCGCTGAAGAGACTGCGTGTGTGTGGGACACAGTTGGTGGAAGTTCCTGGACTAGAACCGTAGTCCGGGCGGGTGAGAGGGCATATGCCCAACCGATATACTGTTACTGCATATAGGCCTATAGACTGCCGTGGCCTACGAGTCATTCTTGGTACTCTTATTGAAGGCCCTTGTCAGAGATGAACCTACCGTTTGTATAGCCAAGTTTTTACCCCATCTTTACCTACCCCATTGGATTACAAAGTTTGTACTCTGTTTATGTGCACCACCGTTAAAGATCTGCCGGTGAAGAAAAAGGACTAAGTTGTAGATTTTAGAACCAGGCCTGGTGGGGTTTCTAATGTGTTTTGGTTACTGCGCCATAGGGCACTTAGCTAACGGTCGCCCGTGTGGCGCACTTGTTGTGTGTTAACCCTATAGTGTGTTAGTGTGGCAGGGCTCTGCATTACTAATGATTATCCTGTAAACTGTTATTAATGTTACCCCTTTTATTACCAAGAGCTTAAGTAAAATCTTATACTTATTTCAATTTAGTATTGTCTCAATGCTCAGTTATTCATACAGTATAAGATATACAATTTACTGTCAGTACTAGCTGTGCCAGTAGGGGGTAGAGCATATTGCCGGGGGTTGGCGGAGCTGTCTTCAGGGCCCAAACTAAATCTGCGGCCTTCTTAGTTGAAGGTATCGCTACACATGGGGGTTCTCGTCCGGGATCCTGATGCAGTAAGTGAACGCCAGAGGTGCCGGCATGGACCCCATGGATCCACGAGCGGTAGAAGAGTGGTGCAAAGCCGCTAACACAGAGCCAAAGCAGTCGATAGCCATTAGCCTCCCTGGGGAGGAATGGTCGAGTGAGATGGTAGAAGAATTAATGAAATCAGTGACTCCAGATCACACACCGTGGGTGATGGACATAAAGAGAGACCCAGATATCTCATATCAATATGCATTAGTGGAGTACGGGGAAGGGATGCCAGAGGCCTGTAGGCGCAAGTGTGTGCGGACGCCAGACAACAGAACATATAGGTTGGCGCACGCAGTAACTGTAGAGAAGGAACCATCCCCTACGGGATCACCGCAGGCTGCGGCCCGTGCCTCACCGGAAAGAGAAGACAGGGCGACACCCCCGGTGGCGCCTGCACCTGCCACTGCTATATCACCAGAACTGATAAATGCGATAGGGGATCTGCTGACCAAATGTCAGAAGACAAGTACGGTGCATGTAGAAACCAGCTACCGGAGACTAAAGACATTCTCAGGGAAGCTCCCTGTCCCGGCAGGGGAAGAAGATTTTGATACCTGGGTGGAGCAGGCATTACAGGCAGTGGAGGCATGGGAGGTGCCTGAAGCACAGAAGAGGCAGCGAGTGATAGAAAGCCTTAAAGGCGAAGCAGCAGAAGCAGTGAAAAGTTTTCGGTTTGGGAATGCTGGTTGCACGGCTCAAGACTGTCTAGCCATGCTGCAGGAAGAGTTTGGTCAATTAGAAAAGGTGACAGAGATGGTCTACCAATTTGAACATACTTTCCAACAACCAGAGGAGAAACTTTCCGAGTATGTTAGAAGACTGAACAGGTTGCTGTGCAAGATTGTGTTAAAAAAGGGAATGAAGCCCCAAGATACAGATGCGGCAAGAATGAAGCAAGTCTTAAAGGGAGCGCTACGCTCGGATCCAGTCTGGCTGCACCTGAAAACCTCAGGAGGAGGAACGTTGCTGACTTATGCTGACTTGATAAAAATCATCAGAGATGAGGAGGCGCTGCAACAGGACCAGCAGATGATTAAGACAAATGTTGTACCCGCACAGGTGCTAGTCAATCCAATGATGACCCCTGAAAGAGGATCAGAGATAGACACCCTAAAAGCTCAAATGTCCAAGGTGTTAGAGATGTTGACCTCTCTGATGGGAAAAGACACAGAGGGTCCCAAGAGAGAAGTACCAAGGAAGGAATTATTCCCAATTGCCTCAGCACCCGCATCTTTACAAGAATGGGGAGATATAGTCTGCTTTAACTGTGGAGGAATTGGACATATTGCGGCTACATGCTCCAGTCCCAAGAAGAAGAAAACAGACAACCGCCAGCCGGCGGGAAACTTCAGAGGGCCCCGGTGAAGGAGTCAACCGGGTGCCCATCACCTTCAGTGAGCTCCAAGCTGAATGCAAAGCAAAAGAAAAAAAAGGATAAAACACCAAAGGGGAAACGCAATGCACCTCAACAAAGCTATACCCCAGGAAGAAGGGGAGAGACCCCTCAGAAGAGGCACAGCACTCCCCAAAGGGGGTGCCCATCTAAGAAAAATAATAACATCCCTCAGCGGGTTCCTACACCCAATAAAAGGGGGGAAGTCAATGCATACCAGGCTCAAGGAAAGTTCAAGTCCAAAGGGAATAGGACGAGAGAGAGTCCAAAAGGGAAAGGTCAGAAGAAGGTGACCCCTGCCGGCCCATATCCAGAGAAGTTGGTAGGCCCATCTCCTATAGTGTCCATTCAAGTGGAGGGAGTCTACACCAGAGCAATCTTGGATACTGGGGCGCAAGTGACCCTGCTATACAGAGACTTCTACGATAAGCACTTGAGTCACATACCCATCCGGAAGATGGAGGGACTGGAGATATGTGAGATTGGAATCCAGAACTTCCCCTATGATGGCTATCTGCCTGTCAGAATGATCTTTGACCCGTCGGTGGCTGGAAAAGCCGAAGTGTTTGACACCCTGGCGGTTGTATGCCCTCGGCCGCTGGGAACCAACACGAGTTCCCTTATAATAGGGACGAACACGGACCTGGTCCGAAGACTTCTGACCCCTATAGTGAAGGAAGAAGGGGATGCGGCCACCAAGATCCACCCCATGCTGAGGACGGTTTACCAACGGCTGGTCTTGGAGCAGAAGACCCCAGGAGAAGGGATAGGGAAGGTGTGGAGACTTGGAAGAGGGGGGACAGTACTGCAGCCCAGCCAAGTAACCTGTCTCAGAGCCACTGTGAAGCTTGCTTGGCAGCAGCCTGGACCCTTTGTCATGTTGGAATCTGACCCAAGAAAAGGGGCCCACGGTCTGGAAGTGATACCAGAAGTGATTCCGCTGAAGGCTCTGAAGAAGGCCCATTGTAGAGTCCCAGTGAGTGTTAGGAACAATACAGATGGCCCCATGGAAATCCCAGCCAGGATGCTGTTGGGCCAAGTGAGCCCCGCTGCCCCTGTCAGCCTGTCAGAGGTGGGCGAAGGAGGAGACACTTGGGAGAAGATATCCATGGAAAACCCGAAATCTGTCCAGGGCTTGGAAGGAGAGAGCCAAGGCCCAGTTGAATAGATGGGGGAAGATCTTCTCTAAGGATGAGTTCGATGTGGGGTGTGCAAGGAGTGCCACCCATCGGATCCGCCTCCAGGAGGACAAGCCCTTCCGAGAGAGGGTCAGGCGGGTCCCCCTAGCAGATCTGGAGGATCTAAGGGAACAACTTGCAGAACTCAAGAGGACTGGTGTGATACGGGAGTCCAGAAGCCCCTATGCCTCTCCCATAGTGGTGGTCATAAAGAAGAATGGATCCTTGAGGCTCTGTATCGACTACAGGACTCTTAATAGGAGAACCATACCCGACCAGTACACCACTCCGAGGATAGAAGATGCCTTACAGAGCTTGTCTGGAGCCAAATGGTTCAGCGTTATGGATCTCAAGAGTGGGTACTATCAGATCCCGATGCATCCAGAAGACAAGGAGAAGACCGCTTTCATAACCCCAGTGGGGTTCTTTGAATTCGACCGGATGCCCCAAGGTCTGTCTGGAGCCCCAGCTACTTTCCAACGTCTCATGGAGAAGACTGTAGAAGACATGAACCTTATCGAAGTCCTTGTATACCTGGACGATGTCATTGTCTTTGGGAGAACCTTGGAAGAACACGAAGAGAGGCTGGAAAAAGTGTTGAGAAGACTCAGTGAGGAAGGACTCAAGCTTTCGCCTGAGAAGTGTCGGTTCTACCAGTCTTCTGTGAACTATCTGGGGCACATAGTGTCTGAAGAAGGGGTGGCCACAGACCCCGAGAAATTGGAGGCAGTTACCTCCTGGCCACGTCCCACCACAGTAACAGAACTCAGATCCTTCTTGGGCTTCTGCTCCTACTACAGGAGGTTTTGTGGAGGGATTCGCCCGAATTGCTAGACCATTGAATGAACTGCTCAAGACTTAGGGGGAAGAGGATGACTCAGGTCCCAGGAAGCCGGGAGAGTCTATCAGAGATCAGTGGAATCAGAAGTGTGAAGAGGCCTTCCAGGCGTTGAAGAAGAGCCTGACCACTGCTCCAGTCTTGGCCTACGCAGACCCAACCAAACCCTATGAACTACATGTAGATGCTAGTCATGACGGTCTGGGAGGAGTACTTTATCAAGAACACGAAGGACAACTGCGACCTGTTGCCTATGTGAGTAGAAGCCTGACCCCCTCTGAGAGGAACTACCCCACCCACAAGCTGGAGTTCCTGGCCCTCAAGTGGGCAGTAGTAGACAAGCTCAAAGACTACCTGTATGGGGCGGAGTTCACTGTGAAGACTGACAACAACCCCCTTACCTACCTTTTCACCACGGCCAAGCTGGACGCCACTGGACACAGGTGGCTGGCCGCACTGTCTGGGTTCAACTTCAGCCTAAAGTACAGGCCAGGGGCCGGGAATCAAGACGCAGACGCTCTGTCCAGGAGATCTCATTCCCCCACCAGTGACGTAGAAGATTGGACCCAAGTGTCCCCGGACGGGGTGCGGGCCCTTTGTCAAGGAGCTGAATTCCAAGCCAGAGGAGGCTCCAGAGAAGAGGAAATAGGAGTTACCATGGTGGGAGTCCCCAAACACTACTGTGGAGTAGCTCAACTGGAAGAGGACAACCTGCCGAGACTGTCCAAGAAGGAGTTGAGGTGTGACCAATTGGAAGACCCCATGGGGAGATTGGTCCTGGAGGCCCTGGAGAATCAGGATCCAAGCAGACTCCTGCGTCACCCCTCAAAGGAAGCTCACCTGTTGAGGAAAGAATGGGACAGGTTGCAGTTACATCAGGGAGTGGTCTACCGAAGGGGCCCCTCTGATGACTCGGAAGATAAATGGCAACTGTTCCTCCCAGAGAAACATCGAGAGACTGTTCTAGTTGCCATGCACGACAATCATGGCCACCTAGGAGCTGAAAGGACCTTCCAACTTGTCAGAAGTCGGTTCTATTGGCCCTGCATGAGGGCAGAGGTAGAAGAGTACTGCCACTCATGTGCACGATGCATCCAGAGGAAGACTTTACCCCATCAAGCTGCCCCAATGGGCCATCTACAAAGTCAAGGCCCAATGGACCTGGTATGCATTGATTTTCTCTGCCTCGAACCCGACCTGAGTGGATTGGGAAATGTTCTGGTGATAACCGACCATTTCACCCGGTATGCTCAGGCTTTCCCAACCAAAGACCAGAAGGCCTCCACTGTAGCCAAGGTACTTATGGAGAAGTACTTTGTCCATTATGGGCTGCCACAGCGACTTCATTCAGATCAAGGAAGGGACTTTGAGAGTAAACTGATCCGGAAACTCCTGGATTCGTTGGGAATCAAGAAGACTCGAACTACACCTTACCACCCACAAGGAGATGCTCAGCCGGAAAGGTTTAACCGAACCTTGCTCAACATGTTGGGGACTCTGGAAAGTGAGAAAAAGCAACATTGGAGCAAACACATAGCAGCCCTAGTACATGCTTACAACTGCACCATTAGTGATGCGACAGGCTACTCCCCATATCGACTCATGTTTGGGAGAGAGGCGAGACTACCTGTAGACTTGGCCTTTGGCACCTCTCTGGACCATTCCTCAGCCACATCCCACAAAGGATATGTGGACAGGCTCAGACACAGCCTGAAAGTAGCCTATGAACAAGCTCAAGCAGCCTCAGATCAAAGGGGAGCTCGAAACAAAAGAAATTTCGACTTGAAGGTCCGGGTACAAGACCTACAGCCCGGGGATCGAGTACTGTTACGCAATCTGGGGGTCCCTGGGAAGCACAAACTTGCAGACAGATGGAGATCTGAACCCTATGTCATCTGCAGGAAGTTGCCGGGCCTACCTGTCTATAAGTTGAAGCCAGAAGGAAAGGTGGGCCCCCTGAAGACGTGGCATCGAAACCACCTGCTCCCACTTGCTGAGGCAGTCAGAATACCTCCCGTGAGAGACTCCCCTGAACCGGCCTCTATCCTGGATACTCCTAGGCCGAACACTCGGTCACAGACCTCCCGAGCCGAAGATGGGGAGGCCTCTCAACTTAGTGAAAATGAAGAAGGAGAACTTGATTGGTTGTGGCCTTCCCCAACTCCAGGAACGTCCACTATAGATCTTCCAACCACTGAAGATACTCCAGATGGAACACTGAACCCAGAAGCCACAGAGTTCATCCCATCTAGTCCTTCAGCAGATTACTGGGAAGATGCCCATGATGGTTGCTCAGAGGAAGAGGAGCCTGTGGCACCAGAGCCAGAAACCCCAAGAGAGCAAAGGGCTTGAAGGGTCATCCGGCCTCCTAGGAAGCTGACCTACCCACAAATGGGGAATAGCTCAGAGGACTCTGTAGTTACCGCTAGGAGGAATGCTGAAAATCCGGATCCCTCCACTGTCCATTTAGTGGAGGGCAACCTCAGCTCACTCTCTGGCACAGTTAGGCAGGCCACCCATGATAATGTGACCTGTAGGCAAGGGAATTCTACCCCTCAGTTTTGGTGGGAATTCCCTATGCCAACATCGTTTGCAGAATTGTCTAGAGTTGTACATAGCTTTTGTTAAGGTTTATCTTTGGGGACCAAAGAGTTCAAGTGGTGGGAGTGTGTAGCGGGGTGTTCCCCTTTAATGCAGAGAGACTACATTACCCAGAACCCTGTTCGGCAATGTTTCCACCGCAGAGACTCATGGGAGGGGTTATAAAAGGAGGAGGCGAGGCTGGGCTCGGCCTCTTTGGGACACAAGACTTCAGAGACTGATCCTCCTGTGCGGATGTGTCGGAGTGCAAGGCCTGAAGCCTGAGGCCTTGCGCAGCACCAAAGAGCCTTCCACCCCTCTGCGAGCCTGGGTGGCATCTGACTTCGCTCGACTACAGCCTTGTTGGATCGGGGACCTGATCACTGAAGAGACTGCGTGTGTGTGGGACACAGTTGGTGGAAGTTCCTGGACTAGAACCGTAGTCCGGGCGGGTGAGAGGGCATATGCCCAACCGATATACTGTTACTGCATATAGGCCTATAGACTGCCGTGGCCTACGAGTCATTCTTGGTACTCTTATTGAAGGCCCTTGTCAAAGATGAACCTACCGTTTGTATAGCCAAGTTTTTACCCCATCTTTACCTACCCCATTGGATTACAAAGTTTGTACTCTGTTTATGTGCACCACCGTTAAAGATCTGCCGGTGAAGAAAAAGGACTAAGTTGTAGATATCAGAACCAGGCCTGGTGGGGTTTCTAATGTGTTTTGGTTACTGCGCCATAGGGCACTTAGCTAACGGTCGCCCGTGTGGCGCACTTGTTGTGTGTTAACCCTATAGTGTGTTAGTGTGGCAGGGCTCTGCATTACTAATGATTATCCTGTAAACTGTTATTAATGTTACCCCTTTTATTACCAAGAGCTTAAGTAAAATCTTATACTTATTTCAATTTAGTATTGTCTCAATGCTCAGTTATTCATACAGTATAAGATATACAATTTACTGTCAGTACTAGCTGTGCCAGTAGGGGGTAGAGCATATTGCCGGGGGTTGGCGGAACTGTCTTCAGGGCCCAAACTAAATCTGCGGCCTTCTTAGTTGAAGGTATCGCTACACAATATACGCTTATTGACATTTTTTTTACTAAAGACATGTGGCTGAATACATTTTGGCCTAAATGTATGACTAAAATTTAGTTTTTTCATTTTTTCTTATAACAAAAAGTAGAAAATATAATTTTTTTTTCAAAATTTTCAGTCTTTTTCTGTTTATATCGCAAAAAAAAAAAATCGCAGAGGCAATCAAATACCATTAAAAGAAAGCTCCATTTGTGGGAAGAGAAAGACGCAAATTTCGTTTGGGTACAACATTGCATGTCCGCACAATTTCCAGTTAAAGCAGCGCAGTGCCAAATTGTGAAATCACCTCTGGTCATTAGGCTGCGTAATGGTCCGGGGCTTAAGTGGTTAAGAGACACCGATTATAGGGCATAGGGCCATGCAGGGACTGGAGTTGTCTCCCTAAACTGTGTGCATCAAAAGAAACATACAGCCCCTAGGTTAGGACAGCAAAGCATTCCCCTGCTCCTCCCTCCTTCTCCCCCTTTTCTTCTCCAAGCTAACAGACTGACTCCAGTCTACACTGTCCACTGTTAAAGTGTTGCTAAAAGCCAGGACCCTGCATTCACTATATCTGGTCTCTCACAGTACACAGAACATGGAAATGCAATTATTTTAGTAAATATAACCTGCTAAATACCTTTTCTCATCAGCAGGATATAGCAGTCTTGAGCAGTGGCGGTGCGTCCATAAGGGCGCACGGGCGCCGCCCCCTCTCTCCAGCCCCTGCCCTCTATCACCAATAGATAGATTCATGCATTGCATGAATCTATCCATGGCCGCCGCTGCCATCCCCTATTCAGGTGCCCGGCCCATTTTCGGATGCCGGGCGCCTGAATTACAGCGGCGCGGAGGGGGGGGGGGTTTGAAGCACCTGATTAGAGCCATAGGCTCTAATAGGCATCCAAAAAGGTAAACAGCGAGCGCCACAGTTCGCAGCTCGCAGTTCACCCAGCTGTGTTAGAAAAGCGAATGAATATTGGCTTTCCTAACACTGAACCGCCTCTCCGCCAATCAGGTGCTCGGGTCTGTTACCCGTCACCTTACTGGCTGAAACGACAGGCGCTGTGATTGGACGCCTATCAGGCATCAAATCATAGGAGAGGCCGGGAGTAGAGGATGGGAGAAGACATTGAGTACATAGAGGAGCATGGAGGACACCACTCGCCACCTGCCGCCGTCACCCGCTGCCCCACCAAAACAGGGTAAGTGCCGGGCAGACGGTGGGCGGGGGGGCACAGTGGCAGCATTCGATGGGCACAGTGGGAGCATTTGATGGCAAAGTGGCAAACTGGTTAAAGCTTGTAGGAGACGTTTTCATTCTCCTCTGATTGTCCTATGAGGCCGCATGACTGCTGATCCTCTGTCTATATAGTGCTGATTGACCCTGTGTTGATCACATGCACCCTCCCAAAATAAAATAAAAGCACTCTAGCAATACACACCGAACTGAGCATGTGCAGAGTGCCCCGAAGGCTCTGTACTATCAGCAGATGGATTGGGAACTGTGGAAGAAAGGGAGGATCAGAGAAGAGAGGATCAAACAGCCTTTTTACACAATGCATAGGATTAGCCTCTTGGGTTCCACAGTGAGTATAACAAGCATGCTTTACTGCATATACAGACTGATTTTACAAATGTAGGTTTAGCCATACTTATTTTTTGTAAAAAACAGAAGTTCAGGGAAGCAGCATTGAGAAAACAGGAGCCAGCAGCATTGAAAGTTTTAAACTGCAATGTTTATTTTATTGTGCTCAATGTGTTCAGCTAAAAACACAGAGGGTTTAATATTACTTTAAAGCTAAACTCCAGGCATTTTTTTCCCATGCAGTGGGGCTGTGCCTACACTGCATGGGTTATCTGCTCATTTTGTCAAAGGGCGACCAGAAATCTGTACACTCACCCAATCCTCTGCTCCAGCAGCAAAGGGTGCTCCTCCACGATCCAGAGGTGAACTGTTCCTGATGGCTTCACGTCCGGAGCTGGTCTATGGGCGTGATGATATCCGGAAGAGTCCACCGCACAAGATCGCTAGACCGCGAGGGGAGGAGCCGCAGGAACGTCTTGTGCTTGGTTGATTGGAGGATGAGGTAAGTATGGCTCTGCTCTCCAATCTCCTAGACAAAAACCATCAGTTAACCCGTGCAGTGTGGGCACAGCCCTACTGCATGTTAAAGAAAAAACTGCTCGGAGTTCAGCTTTAAGATGGACTGGACTTCAGAAAATACAAAGAACAAAGAGAAAAACACGTGTTTAAAATAGACCAATAAAACAAATCATTTTTGAAAGCTTTAAAGAGTACCTCCTCTTTTGTTGGACTTTTTTCTTTTTTTATAGCTTTATTGCGGATTCCTACCCTTTGTTGCTCTGATGGAAAAGCTGTCTGTTTATTTGTATCAATGTGCACAGTGCATGTGAATGGGAGTGACTTTTTCATTAATCAGCTGATGCACTTCCAGAGTTCTAATGGTGACAATTATAGTGTCTGCATCACTTTAGGAGCACTTTAGGAGTATCTCACCAAAAAATAATTGCCTACTGTAGAGGATGCCTAAGATCTTACTTGTATCTTAGTGCAGCCAAATCAGCCAAATCGGTGAGAAAATCAGTGACTCAATCACACAAGCAGCAAATTAAATTTCTGGGGGCGTTCCATACACCAACTGTGTATAGCACTGCAGATTGAAAAGGAAAAATAGGATTTTTTAATACAGTTTACCTGTAAAATCCTTTTCTTGGAAGTACATCATGGGACACAGAGACTTAGGTAATTACTTAGTGTGTTAGATAGTCACCACAGGTGATTGGACACTGGCAACCCTAATTACAAGGCAAGTTCCTCCCCTATATAACCCCTCCCATATGGAGAGCACCTCAGTTTTGTAGCAAAGCAATAAGTGTCCCAACGTTGAATCCCGAAGAGGGGCGGGAGCTCTGTGTCGCGTGATGTACTTCCAAGAAAAGGATTTTACAGGTAAGCTGTATTAAAAAATACTATTTTCTTGTTCACACATCACAGGACACAGAGCCTTAGGTAATTACTTAGTGGGATGTCCCATAGCAATGCTTAAATTGAGGGGAGGGAGACACAGATCATAAAAATAGACCGTCATTGGGCCAGAGGATCTATACTGCTGCCTATAGTACACTACGCCCGAAGGCGGCATCCTCATGCCCTCTCACATCTACCTGGTAGAATTTAGTGAATGTATGGACCGAAGACCAAGTAGCAGCCTTGCAGATCTGAGCCATGGAGGACTGGTGAAGCACTGCCCATGAAGCACCAACCGCTCTAGTCGAGTGCGCTTTAACTTGAAAAGGAGTGTAGCGGGCCGGTCGCCTCCACCGCCCCCACCACACTCCCAATCCCCTCACTTAAAGTTCTCGCTCGCAATGTCTCCGGTCTAGGGGTATGATAGGAAAGGGAGTGCGGTCGCTACGCCAGGCCTCCACCACAGATGTATAAGTGGTATTAGCAGAAGTTCTTTACCTTCGGGCCTGCATTGTGTATCGGTTCCTCCTTTCAGGAGTCATCTGCCAGGAAACGAGTCTCACACCGTTGCAAGTCCAACACTCCTTTATTTAAACACAGCATGGACTTACTTGCTTTAGAAAACAGAACATGAGGTGTGAATGTGTATATAGGCCCAGACACAAGTTCGATCCTCCACTCTCCTCCAAAGAGTGGGCAATGGTCTCCGCACAAGGGAATTCACCTTCCGGACGGTCTCCGACAAGAGGCTCACCCGTCACCGGCAGTATGCTGCACCGGGTCTTCATTACGTCCACCTCGGATTCAGGCGTCCATCTCCGGAGCACCCTAGGATCCTTCCCTCGCGGAACTCAGTGTTGGGCACTGAGCTCCGGACCGTCAACTGAGTACCTCACCTCAGGCTAAAGGTGCCTGAGGTGGAACACGACCTCCGGTGGTCCTCTAGGCCTAGTCCGCCTAGAGGACAAACACGAACTCCGTCCGCAGGCTGAAGGTGCCAGGGACAACGAACCCCGTGACAAAATGGCCGGCCCCCTTTATACCTTCCCCCGGCATGCATAGCGGGTTCCCCGCCCCACCACACGGCTGCCGAAGAAAGACAAAAAGGGATTCGACCCAGCAATGATTCGTCCGTCGGCCCAGAGTGACAGTGCCACCCGGTGGGCCACCAGAGATACACCACTGGTGTCACCGTAAAAATTCTAAATTTACTGGCGGGAAAGTAAACCCCCGCTACAGGAGGAATCCTCTTTTCTAAAGCATAGGCCTGAATAATGACTTGTCGAATCCAACTCGCAATAGTGGACTTTGACGCTGCCTGGCCCTTCCTTGGGCCCTGTGGCAGAATAAATAGACAATCAGTCTTTCGTATCTGTGCCGTAGCTCGCAGATACATTTTTACCGAATGTTGATTCTCTTCCTCCGCGGACTGCGGATCTGGAAAAAAGGACGGTAGGACTACATCTTGATTCAGATGGAATCCTGAAACCACTTTAGGTAAAAAAGCTGGATGAGGACGCAAGACCACCCTGTTTTCATGAATAATTATATATGGCTCTTTACATGAAAGAGCCGCCAACTCCGATACCCTCCTTGCTGAGGATATGGCTACAAGAAAAACTAGTTTCTTTGTCAAAAGAACTAAAGAAGCATGGTGCAATGGTTCGAAAGGTTGTTTCTGTAAAACAGACAAAACCAAATTTAAGTCCCATGGGCACACAGGAGAGTTAACTGGAGGATTCAAGCGCATCGCTCCCTGATCAGGGAATGAGAGGCAAGCGGTTTTTGAAAGAATACCAACAAGACCGAGATCTGGCCCTTGATAGTGCTCAAGGCCAACTTCATTTCTATGCCTGAGTGAAGAAAGAATCCTGTTAATGGCATACTTTCTAGGATGCCACCCCCTGGGTTCACACCTGGAAACATATGCTCTCCAGATTCTATAGTAGATGAGCCTGGAGGCTGGCTTTCTAGCATTAACCAGAGTGGATAGGACTGGGCCTGAGAGACCCACGTCTCCTCAGAATGTGGGTCTCAACAGCCAAACCGTCAAATTTAGACTTTGTAAGGTAGGATGGAATATTGGACCCTGTGAGAGTAGATCTGAGTGCAGTAGGAGAACCCAAGGTTTCCCCTCTGCCATCTTTACTATTTCTGCATACCAGGATCTCCTGGGCCAAGCCGGGGTGACCAAAATCACTGGCTTTCCTTCCCTCTTGACTCTCTGAAGAAATCGTGAGAAAAGCGGAACTGGAGGGAACGCATAAATCAGAGAATACCGATCCCATGGAATTGTCAGGGCATCCGACCCTTGAGCCAATGGATCCCTTGTCCTTGACACAAAGTTGTCCAGTTTTGTGTTGAACCTGGAAGCCAACAGGTCTACATCTGGAGTACCCCATTTCTGACATATGGCTTAAAATATGTTGGGGTGTAGAGACCATTCTCCTGGACTTAGTTGCTGGCGGCTTAGAAAATCCGCTTGCCAATTTTCTACCCCTGGAATGAAGACCGCAGTTAGGCAAGGAATATGCCTTTCTGCCCAAGAAAAAATTTGATTCACCTCTGTTTGGGCATCCAGACTCCTGGTGCCTCCTTGGGGATTGATATAAGCCACTGCTCTGGCATTGTCGGACTGTATCCAAACAGGACAACCCTGTAGACTGTAAGACCAGACTCTGAGGGCCAGATGAATTGCCCGAATCTGCAGAATGTTGATGGGCAGGAGCTTTTCGGCTCTGGACCACTTTCCCTGAGCAGATGCTTCTTCCAGAACTGCTCCCCAGACTATAAGGCTGGCGTCTGTGGTTACAATTTTCCAAGTAACCGGAATAAAGGATATTCCCTTTAACAGATTTTGGGGGAGCAACCACCAATTGAGGCTCTGGCGAACCTGTGGAGACAGGATCATTGGAAGGTCCAAGGCCTGGATTCTTTTGTTCCAAGCGGACAGAATGCTGCCCTGCAACGGCCTTGAGTGAAACTGGGCATAAGGAACAGCCTCGAATGAGGCTACCATCTTTCCCAATAACCTCATGCATAGACGGATGGAAGTTTTTTTCCTTGCTTTTATCACTCGGACCAAATCTTTTATGGCTTTGGCCTTTGGCCTGGGTAGGAATACCCTGCTTTGGGACGTGTCTATAATCATTCCAAAATATTACAGCCTTCTTTGAGGCTGTAAGGAGGATTTTTCCAGATTGAGGACCCAGCCTAGGTACTGCGCACATTGCGGTCGAGGCATGTTACGGACTGATCTATTAGCAACAGATAGTCCAGATAGGCTGTTACTGCTATGCCCCGTGCCCTCAGCTTTTGCCAGAGGTGGGGCTAGTACCTTTGTGAATACCCGAGGTGCAGTAGCCAGACCGAATGGAAGGGCCACAAACTGGAAGTGGCGCTGATCTACCGCAAACCTTAGAAATTTTTGGTGAGCAGGAAATATTGGCACATGAAGATATGCATCTCTGATGTCTATTGATGCCAGGAATTCTCCTCCCTGAAGGGTGGAGACCACTGAAAGCACAGACTCCATGCGGAAGGAGCGAATTTTCAGAAATTGATTCAAGTCTTTTAGATCCAGAATAGATCTGACATCCCGTTTGGTTTTGGAACCGTAAAGAGGTTTGAGTAGAACCCTGAGCCTTGATGTTCTGGGGCTACTTCTATGAGAACCCCTTGAGCCAAAAGGCGTTCCAGGGCCAAAAGTAAAGGCCTCCTTTTTTCTGGATTCTTGGAAATCCTTGATCTCAGAAAACAGGGTGGCGGAAGTTCTCGGAATTCCAGCTTGTAGCCTCGAGATACCGTGGAGATGACCCACTTGTCCTAAACCTCTTCCCGCCAGGCGCTTGCAAATCGCAGTAGCCTTCCCCCCACTCGGCCGAGCCGGGGCGCCCCTTCATGGGGAAGTTTTGGGGTTCTGCTTGGAAGATCTTGAACCCCAAGCTCTTTTCTGCCCTTGGGCTTGGCTCTGGGCTTTTCCCCTAGTATTAGACTGGGGAGGCCATCGCCACTGCCTGGAAGTCGAAGTTCCAGTGGCTGGGGAAAGAGAACGTTTAAATGATGGACGTTTACTTTTTAACCGGTAACAGTGTAGACTTGCCTCCGGTAATCTTTTTGATATATTTGTCCAAATCATCCCCAAATAGGCGTTCCCCATAAAATTGGAATGCCGCCAAGTATCTTTTGCAAGAAACCTCGGCTTCCCAATGCTTTAGGCAAAGGAACCTGCGCATGTGTACCAGCAGGAGATTCAGGCGTGATGCTTGCTGAACAGAGTCCATAATCGCATGAACCGCAAAACATAGGGCCTTAGGAAGGTCCTCATAGACCTCAACTTTTTCTACAGGGAGGAGGTTAACCACCTGTTTCATTTGTTCCTTGAGGAACTGGCACATGCCAATTGCTGCAACTGCAGGCTGGTGCTCAAAATTTTTGGGGGGCGCAAACAAACTGAAAAAAATAAATCAATTGCCGCCACCGTGCCCATTAAACGCAGCCACTGTGCCCAAACGCCACCAGTTTGCCCCCTCAAATACAGCCAGTTTGTTTCCATATACAGCCAGTTTGTCCCCATATACAGCCAGTGTGCCCCCATATATATACAGCCAGTGTGCCCCCCATATACAGCCAGTGTGCCCCCCATATACAGCCAGTGTGCTCCCATATACAGCCAGTGTGTCCCCATATATAGCCAGTGTGCCCCCATATATATAGCCAGTGTGCCCCCATATATATAGCCAGTGTGCCCCCATATATATAGCCAGTGTGCCCCCATATACAGCCAGTGTGCCCCCATATACAGCCAGTTTGCCCCCATATATATAGCCAGTGTGCCCCCATATACAGCCAGTGTGCCCCCATATACAGCCAGTGTGCCCCCATATACAGCCAGTGTGTCCCCATATACAGCCAGTGTGCCCCCATATACAGCCAGTGTGCCCCCATATATATATAGCCAGTGTGCCCCCATATACAGCCAGTTTGTCCCCATATATATAGCCAGTGTGCCCCCATATACAGCCAGTTTGTCCCCATATATATATAGCCAGTGTGCCCCCATATACAGCCAGTTTGTCCCCATATACAGCCAGTGTGCCCCCATATACAGCCAGTTTGTCCCCATATATATAGCCAGTGTGCCCCCATATACAGCCAGTTTGTCCCCATATATATATATATAGCCAGTGTGCCCCCATATACAGCCAGTTTGTCCCCATATATACAGCCAGTGTGCCCCCATATACAGCCAGTGTGCCCCCATATACAGCCAGTGTGTCCCCATATATATAGCCAGTTTGTCCCCATATATATAGCCAGTTTGTCCCCATATATATAGCCAGTGTGCCCCCATATACAGCCAGTTTGTCCCCATATATATAGCCAGTGTGCCCCCATATACAGCCAGTGTGCCCCGATATATATATCCAGTGTGCCCCGATATATATATATAGCCAGTGTGCCCCCATATACAGCCAGTTTGCCCCCATATACAGCCAGTGTGCCCCCATATACAGCCAGTTTTCCCCCATATACAGCCAGTGTGCTCCCATATACAGCCAGTTTGTCCCCATATATAGCCAGTTCCCCCCAAATGCAGCCAGTTTGTCCCCCATATACAGCCAGTTCCCCCCAAATGCAGCCAGTTTGTCCCCCATATACAGCCAGTTCCCCCCAAATGCAGCCAGTTCCCCCCAAATGCAGCCAGTTTGTCCCCCATATACAGCCAGTTCCCCCCATATACAGCCTGCCCCCCCCAGCCCTGCACTTACCTTCCTCGGTCCGCGCCGTCCTCGATGTGTTCTCCCGCCCTCGATGTCACTTCAGCCAATCAGGTTACCGGTAACCAGATCCGGTGAACCTGATTGGCTGAAACCTCCAGTCTTCTCCAAGGAATGCACCCCCATGCGTACCTGGGAGGAGTTTTTGGAAGCCGATTACAGCCTGAGAGCTGTATTCGGAAAGCCTATCAGAGCCGTTGGCTCTGATAGACACTTCCAGAACACACCCACCGCCGGCCACCACTCTAATTCATATGGCCGGCGCTCACCAGGAGGCCGGCCATATGAATAGTGGGCAGTGTGGCAGCGGCGACAATACACAGATTCATGCAATGCATGAATCTGTGTATTGTCTTTCAGTGGCGGTGCGGGAGCGAGAGGGGGCGGGGCTCCGGCGCCCTCTATAGACGCACCGCCACTGGGCTGTACCACAGCACCAGCCATAGAGGAGGAGGCTTTAACTAAAGATTCCAGTTTTTTATCAGTTGGATCTTTGAACCCCTTAGCATTGTCTACAGGACAGGTCAGGTTTTTGTTTACACAAGAAATAGCCGCGTCTATAGCTGGCAGCCCCCATTTCTTGGTAAAACCTTCCTCCATAGGGTAAAAAAGGGAAAACTTCTTAGGAGGAGAAAACAGTTTATCAGGATGAGCTCAGTCATCATACATCAATTTCTCCAACAAGGGATGAATTGGAAAGGTATACGCAGCCTGTTGGGATATTCGAGACCCCAAGGAGGAAACAGAGGACATGGCAGCCTCAGCAGGGGGCAAATTGTATGTGGTATGCACCATCTCTGCATAATATTGCACCTGCATCTTAAGCGCCTGAGAGGTAGAAGGAAACTTCTCCTCGTCCTCTGAGTCCTCAGACTGCACCTGATCCTCATCTCCAGATAGGGATTTTTGACCTTCAGAATGCTCATCTGATGAGAGAGCCAGAGCAGATAAAGAGGACCTACCCTGCTTTCTGCCACCTTTTTAAGGAGGTTGCGATTAATGTAGCAATCCTTCCTTCTAAGCCATCCAATGCAGATTTCAAAGCGTCCTCAGTGACAAATACAGGAGCTCCAACATTAGGAGAGGCTGCAAAGCCTGACAAGGGTACATGTTCATCCTGTGAGGTTGCTACCAGTCTGTCAGGGGGGGATGGTAATCTGCAGGCATGACCAGAACACTTAGCTCTAGGCGGGGATCTCTTAGTGCCTCCTTTTACCTGCCCCTGACCCCCTCTTACTGGGAGACATAGTCCTTAAGCTGCAAAGCAGAGGTACTAGTACAGGTGCAATCACTGTTGTACTAACAATCTTACAATACACATATATTAGCTCACTGCACAACCTGATGCCGAGTAGGTGTCTTAGGTTTGCCTGGTCCGATCCACTGGGATGCTTACAGCCCACAGCTCTGTATCCACTCCGCTTACAGAAGGCTCTGGCGTGCTGGGCTTTTAAAAACAAGCCTCTTGGCACCTGAACACTGGAAAGCCGTGCACGCGCACACGTACGAGCAACCACGCCCCCCTCTTTCCCCTGCCATCTGACAGTCAAAAGCGCACTCCCGGCAAAAGCTGCTAAAATAGCAGATCCAGCCTTCACCCATCACGGCGGGTAGTGTTGTGCCAACCTTCAGGTTTATGGGTTCCTTCTTACAGGATGCTCTTACCTGGACCTGTAGAAGACACTGCCAGAACTTTTCGTGCCACTGTTGTATTAGTACACCAAAGCCTGGATCCCAGAGCCCAGACCTCCGAAGAGAGACATTACAGGCAAACCTTGTTTTTTCTTTACACGAGGCCCGGGTACCATCCATCTTAGGCGTTTAGTATTAGCCCGAGGTATGGATCCGGTTGTATAGCTCCTAGGCCTCCGCAGAAACCATCAACAGAGCTTTCTTCTTAGCACATGTTCAACCTGACCAACCACCTTAGACACTGGTGAAAAAACTGAGGTGCTCTCCATATGGGAGGGGTTATATAGGGGAGGAACTTGCCTTGTAATTAGGGTTGCCAGTGTCCAATCACCTGTGGTGTCTATCTAACCCACTAAGTAATTACCTAAGGCTCTGTGTCCCGTGATGTATGAACAAGAAGGGTATTTTTTAGGAACATTCAATTACAATATGGCTTGTGAAGCAATTGTATGTGCTATTTTTTTTTTAATTTTCTACTTTTTCCCATGAAAGTGGTGTTACCCTTTCCCGGTACAATATATACATATAGATCCGGTGGGATTTATCCCTGGCCAACAGGCAGCGGACCAGATTAGACGGGCTATAGACCTGGTTTCCTTATTGTAATCTAACTGTGATGGGGAAGGCACTAAGTGAGGTATGCTACTGTCACTGGACCTTCACAAGGCCTTTCACTCTCTATCCTGGCAATTCCTTCTTCATATATTGAGGAAATGGAATTGTGCACCAAGCTTTTTTTTCCCACCTAGGGGTATTATATTCAAATCCAACAGTAGTAAGAAGAGCCGGCAAAAAAGAGGGATTCAATTTATGGCAGGATCAAAAAGAGGGATTCAATTTATGAAAGGATCAAAAAAGATGGATTCAATTTATGGCAGGATCAGAGAAAGGGGGAATTAGTTTTATGGCAGGATGAAAAAAAAAGGGATTACATTTATGGCAGGATGAAAAAAAAGGGATTCAATTTATGACAGGATCAAAAAAAAAGGGAGGGATTAGATTTATGGCAGGATTAAAAAATGAGGGATTCAATTTATAGCAGGATCAAAAAAATGGGGGATTCAATTTATGGCAGGATCAAAAAAGGGGTGATTAAATTTATGGCAGGATCAAAAAAAGGGGGATTCAATTCATGGCAGGATCAAAAAAAGGGGGGATTCAATTTATGGCAGGATCACAAAAAAAAAAATGATAATGCAGGAGGAAAAAATAGAAGGCAGAAAACAAGTACAGAAGGAACCTACTAGGACAAAAAGGCAAATACTGAAGCAGGTGACGGTAAAACTGAAGATGGAATAGGATGATGTCACTTCTGATAGCCTCTATAAGATCAAGAGGACCGCTGTTTACTCTTATTTCTCCCCCCTTTTTTTATTTTTCTCTTTCCTCTATCTTTTCCTTTATCTCTTTTTCCCCTTTATTTGGGATGAGCCAAACCCCCCCCTGGTTCGGTTCGCACCAGAACCTGCGAACGGACCGAAAGTTTGCGCGAACTATCAAACCCCGTTAAAGTCTATGGGACTCGAACGTTCGGAATCAAAAGTGCTAATTTTAAAGGCTAATATGCAAGTTATTGTTCTAAAAAGGGTTTGGGGACCCGAGTCCTGTCCCAGGGGACATGTATCAATGCAAAAAGAAGTTATAAAAACTGCAGTTTTTTCGGGAGCAGTGATTTTAATGATGCTAAAAGTGAAAAAAATGTGAAATATTCCTTTAAATATCGTACCTGGGGGGTGTCTATAGTATGTCTGTGAAGTGGCACGTGTTTCCCGTGTTTAGAACTGTCCCTGCATAAATTGACATTTCTAAAAGGAAAAAAAGTCATTTAAAACTGCTTGCGCTTTAATGTAATGTGTGGTCCCGGCAATATGGATGAAAATCATTGAGAAAATCGGCATGGGTACCCCCCCCCCCCCAGCCCATTTGGGTCTTGGGAACACCGCACCCAACTTAAAAAAAGGAAAGGCTTGAGGCCCCCAGGCCCTATATACTCTGTACAGCAGTATACAGGTGGTGCAAACAAGACAGGGACTGTAGGTTTGTTCATAAGTAGAATCTGTTTGTAATTTAGAACTGGTACACTTTTAAAGTGTAGCTTCAGCCAAAAAAATCTATTTTTAAGCTTTTTGGAAAACATATGGAAGGGTTATCACCCCTGTAACATTAGTTTTGCTGTCTGTGTACCTCTTCAGAAGATTTAATCTCACTTTCTGTCCCAATGACAAGTGGTTTTTGAAAATTTGTTTTTTTTAGTGAAACAAGGATTGGTGATAAAGCATAAGTGGAGACTAGACACGTTAATCCAATATTTGGATACTCATTCTGTCTTACAGGAGAGAATTTCCCTTCCTAGGGGTAGATTTCCTCTCACTTCCTGTTGTCTTCCTCTTCCTCCGTTTGCAAGTAGGAGTCGTTTGTATGTTGTATGTTTGAAAGTAGGGGCCTGCCCTATATTCTCTGCAGAAATTTGGGCCTAAGGTGTTGCTGTTGCCACAGCACTGTAAGGCCTCACAGTTACTCTTGGTGGGTGCAGGAACAGGCCCTGCTGTGAAATAATAGATTTAGAACAGGGGCAGAAAAATTGTGCCTTAGGCACAGGTGCTGGTGCCACAAACCTGCAACCACTCACAGAAACTCTAGTTGGAGCGCATGAATGAGCCCTACTGCAAATTATTGCATCAAAAATTGTAATTTCACGCCCCTGTTAAACAGGGGCAAAAAAATTGGGCCTTAGCCACTGGTGGCGGTGCCCAGAAGCATTTTCTTACAAGCTATCAGCATGAACATTGAGGAGGAAGAGGATAGTCACTCAGCAACAGCATAGGCAGTCTTGAAGGGATCTCCCATTAAAAAAAAAAATATTCGGTTACATCAGCATCAGGTGCTTGGTAGCTGGTGATCCAAGACTGATTCATTTTTATGAAGGTCAGCCGATCGACCGATTCGGTGGACAGGCGCACCCTGTGATCGGTTACAAAGCCTCCAACAGCACTGAATATGCGTTCCGAAAGAACGCTGGATGCAGGACAGGCCAGTAGCTCAATTGCATGTAGCTCTGTAGCTCTGGCCAGTAATCCATCCTCAAGACCCAGTAACCCAGAGGTATTCCTGCACCATGTAGAACAGATGCTGGCGATGGTTGCTGGAACCGATCATACCTTGGGGCTGTGAACGCATCGGTCAGACGGCCACCTTCTCCACCGCTCCTTCTTTGACTGACCGAAGCCTCAGCAACACGTTGTCCAGGACCAGGATTTTGTATCCTCCCAGTCTCTGGGAACGTGTTGCAAAGACCTTTCTGCAAGGCCTTCCGAAGATGTTTCATCCTCTGCTCCCTTTTCGACGGCAAGATAAGGTCCGCAACCTTACCCTTGTAACGTGGATTAAGGAGGGTTGCAGCCAGCAATGATACCTCTTCTTGATACGAGGATCCTTCCGCAGGCTTTGCAGGATCAGGGAGGCCATACAGCGTAGGTTTGCTGAGGCATTCGGTCCGGAGTCCTCTGGGTCACTTAGGACGACATGATCCGCAGCCACCTCCTCCCAGCCACGTACAAGTTCATGGGTTTCTTGGGACTGTAATTGATCCCTTGAAGACTGCTGCTGATGCTGAATGCTAGGCTCCACCTCCATGTTAACACAATCCTCCTCCTCCTCTTCCTCCTCTTCCTGTGTGATAGGCGGGCCAGCAGGAACACTGTCTGGATAAAGGGGGCCTTGAGAGGTAAGGAAGTCCTCCTCTTCCTCCCTCTGTTCTGCCTCAAGTGCCCTGTCCATTATTCCACACAGTGTGTGCTCCAACAGGTGGACAAGAGGGACAGTGTCACTGATGCATGCCCTGTCACTGCTCACCATCCTCATGGCCTCCTCAAATGGTGACAGGACAGTGCATGCATCCCTGATCATGACCCACTGGTGTGGCAAATAAAAACCAAGCTCTCCTGACCCTGTCCTGGTGCCATATTGGCACAGATACTCATTGATGGCCCTCTGCTGCGTGTGCACCTGCTGCAGCATGGCCAATGTTGAGTTCCACCTAGTGAGCATATCACAGATTAGGCGGTTCTTTGGCAGGTTGTATTCCTTTTTGGAGGTCAGCCAGCCGAGCACTGGCATTATATGACCTGCGGAAATGCACACAGATTTTCTTGTCCTGCCTCAGGACCTCCTGTAAGCCCGGGTACCTGCCCAAAAACTGCTGCACCACCAAGTGAAGGATGTGAGCCAAACAGGGCACATGGGTCAGTTGTCCCTGTCGGAGGGCGGAGAGGAGGCTGGTGCCATTGTCGCAAGCCACCATTCTTGGCTTAAGCTGGCGTGGCGTCAACCACCTCTGAGCCTGCCCCTGCAGAGCTGACAGAATCTCTGCCCCAGTGTGGTTCCTGTCCCCCAAGCACACCAGCTCAAGCACCGCATGGCATCTTTTTGCCTGCGTACTGGCGTAGCCCCTTGAATGCCTACGGAGCACCGCTGGTTCCGAGGACAAAGCACAGGAAGAGGCCATGGAGGAAGAAGAGGAGGGGGTGGAGGAGAGAGGTGTGTCAGAATTTTACTAGTAGTAGCATTTTGGAGGCGTGGTGGCGGAACAACCTCCAACACTACTGCAACTTGTCCTGCATCCTTCCCAGCTGCCAGCAGAGTCACCCAATGCACTGTGAAAGATAGGTAACGTCTAGACATGTGCACACTGAAATATTTTGTTTCAGAATTTCGTTTTTGTCCGAAAAATAAATTTATTTAGGTACTCCCGAAATTCGTTTCTATTTATTTCGTTTTTCGTTAGAAATTGCATTCGTCCGAAAATCTGAATTAATTAAGGTTGAATCTGTCATTGAAGGCTTATGGTGTCTGTCGAATGTTCAAAGAAGATTCGACGGAGCAGCGAAACTGTAGGACGCTGCAATCGTACATTTCCGGACGAATGTTCCGCCTACAAGCTATAGTAGAATTCTAATGTTGTATGACTAGTAATAATTATATTTATTAATTACTATTACTAGTCAACCAACATTAGAATTCTTCTATAGCCTATGGGCGGATGCATTTGACCGGAAATGTACAATTGCAGCGTCGTACAGTTTAGCTGCACCGTCAAATCTTCTAACTTTCGACAGACACCATAAGCCTTCAATGACAGATTCAACGTTTGTATGTTTTTCGATGCTTTGTCGAATCTTCATCGTTCATGTTGAATTGTCAAGTTAGTTCTAGCTATTTTACTGCTCCTCCTCTTTGGTTACAATCAGCCAATAACATTCATCATCATCATTTATTTTTATTTTACTTCCCACACCCAATTCCAGCAGCGATCTTTTCTCTTTATGTCGAATCTTTTCTCTCTATAATGTCGAATCTTTTTTCTCTATAATGTCGAATCTTTTTTCTCTATAATGTCGAATCTTTTCTCTCTATGTCGAATCTTTTCTCTCTATGTAGAATAATCTTCGACTAATAGAGTTAAGGTTAGGCACATTCGACCACAGGTTCGATAGACACAGATTGTTATTGTCAGCGTCACGTTGAATCTCCTATCTATATCGAACTGTTGTCGCAACGAAAACGAAAATAAAGCATTTGTTTATGTCGGATCTTTCGGTTTTCGGATTCTGTGCTTTCGTTTTCGTTTGTTAAAACGATAACGAAAATACCTAAAATTCGGACGAAAATGCATTCGGACGAAAACGAATGCACATATCTAGTAACGTCCATGTCCATGCCTGCTGGACCATGTCAGCGGTAATATGCACCTTACCGCTGACCGCCCTGTCCAGCGAGGCCAAGACATTGCCTTCCACATGCCGGTAGAGATCCGGAATCTCCTTCCATGAGAAAAAGTGGTGTTTGGGAAGCTGCAAATGAGGAACCGCACATTCCACAAACTCACGGAAGGGGGCAGAGTCTACCAACTGAAAAGGCAGCAGTTGAAGTGCTAGCAATTTAGCCAAGCTAACATTCAACCGCTGGGCATGTGGATGGCTGGGAGTGAACTTCTTTCGGTGGTGCAGCAGCTGGGGCAGGGAATTTGCCTGGTACAATCTGGCATTGGTGTACCGATAGCAGATTGCCCGCAAGTACTTGGCTGTGACACACCTAATTCTACACCTTCATTCCTCTCAGTGCAGGTTTCAGATGACTGAAAGTATAGTGGGGTTCAAGATCCCAGCTGATGAGGAGCAAGGAGAGGTCTGCTTTGTTCTTTGGTGTGGGTCTTTTAGGTATGCTTGCCAATGAACTGCATGGCAGGTCGACATGTGTATATATACAGTATATATACACAACACCTAGGATGCATATATATATACTAAATACACTGACTCTCAATGGCTCTCCATTCTTACCGCGCTGTGATTGGCGAAAAACATGCGGGTCATAGTGCATGCTTGGCCAATCATCAGCCAGCAATGCACTGCGATGCCGCAGTGAATTATGGGCCGTAACGCGGCACTCAAATTTTGCGCGAATACTCCATAATGTTCGGAATTGGGCAAATGGCCAAACAGACGATGTTCGAGTCGAACATGCGTTCGACTCGAACTCGAAGCCCACCCCTACCCTTTATTAATCACCAATGTTTTTCATATGGATCCATTTGAAGGGTTCGTGGAGCCTCCCTCATTCCTACTCAATTACAGGAACAAGGCATTGAGCCTTTAGGTACTGAACTTAATCTTTGCTGTTATAACTCCCACGTTTCCTTGATTGTTTTTGTGTTACCATTTGACTAATTGCTAATGGGACATTCTTTCATAGATAAGTTTCCATTCCATGTCTGTAATAGGATGACTACATTCACTGAGTTTCTGCTCTTAGCAAACGGTAGCTTCATTTAAAGGGCCCAGCCTTTTAGGCTCATCTATTTGGGTCCTGCCTAAAACACTTTTTGATTGTATCAGAGGGAGTACCCTTCCTTGATATTTGTCTAACCACATTGGTATGTCTGTCTGTATTTTGTTAAACTTTTGAATAAGAATCTATTGAAAAGAAAGTGGTGTTACCCTTTAGTGCTGGTTCACACCTAGAATCACACAGGAATGTGCCTGTGAAATTCATGTGCGATTCAGAGCAATGCGATTTTAAAAATTGCAGTACCATGCAATTGCAGTACCAAGGAAAATGCACTGCATTTGCGATCTGTATTTGGGGTGTCATTAGGAATCTATTGACACTTGCAACAGATTGCATGCCCAGTGCACTGCGGTGCAGGAAACTGACATAGAACAAGTTTTTTCCGCACTGCGTTCTGGTGCGAACAGGCCCTTAACCTAACATTGTTGTATCTAGAGATGTGCATGATGGAAACATTTGTTTTTGTTTCGATTTGATTAAGGTAATAATTTTGTTTTGTCATATACGTTATGTTAGAACTATTCATTTTTCTCCCGCTTTACCCGGGTCACTTACATACATGAAGGAATTTCCAGAGAGACCACATACCTTTTCCCCCTACCTGATTTTCTTTTCTTTCCTCCTGACCTCCCTCGCATTCTCTCTTACCTATCTCTCATGGTGCATATCATCAGATTTGTTATCGGTATGTCTTGGACTTTACACTTCGCTCTTCGCAGAGCATTATACCACTCATAGATTGTCCCGAGCTGAGGATTAATAACTATGCTCTTGCTTGTGATTGATCTGACCCTAAGTGAACGACCCCCTTCTCCCCAATCGGGGGAATGTTGTGACCCGGGAGACTGCCAGGACAGGCATCCCCTGGAGGGTAGAGGGGTGATGGGCAGGGTACATCACCGGGCTGGGACCACGGGCTCTGTCACTCCACATTGTTCACCCATAGGGGTGAGGTGATTACCCTGGAGGCCCTGGCGCGGTGAGACCCTAACTGACTCTGTTACATCAAGACTACTCAACACAGTGGATATGATCGATCAGCCCACCTACATATCTAGTGGTTATAAAGGTCTAGATGAGCACGCAACACCTTGATTTTTGACAATCCTAGAGATAGATGACCCAAATATACTTTCCAAACCAATTCATGTTACGTGCCAAATGTTTATAGGGGCTATTGGCCCCCCATGTGACCACCACGTTCTATGGCACCATGTTATTACTATTTTTTTTTTTTATGTCTCCAATAGAAAACATTGAAACTGAGAAGATAAACGTTATATTGTTAACTCATATTTGCTACTGAATTACATATGGAGATCTATGTCAAATGCTTCATGTTCAATATTTGACACTTACGTGTTTGACACTCTCGGCAGGCTATGTTGGCCTGCAGGAGGGTACTTTATCTGTATTGCTACTTTTATATTTGTACTGAAAATCTCAATAAAAACATTGAAACAGAATTATTCATTTTTCAAATTCGTTTTGTATATTCAGATTTGTTTTGTGTATTCGTTGTTCCAAATCAATTCGTATTTGGGAAGTTATTTTGGAAGATTGGCTATAATCATTTTAACATGTTATTCATTATATCGGGCGATTATTCATGTACTCTGGGTTGGATAGAGGTGGATCAGAATCTCTGAATCATAACATAACAAATTATATTAATTTCGGATTAATTTGCTTTGTTATGATTCAGTGATTCTGATTAATCCACTTCCATCCAACCCAAACACAATTTATTTATTGCAATATGTTTCCTTTTTATATGTAGTGGATTTTTTATAGTAATGAAAAATGTTAATGCAACATAAAAATGAAATAAATCCGAATCAATTTGGATCATTCGTTATGTCCTTACATTTTTCGTACGCTTCAAAAATTAACAAAAGGTCCGGATAAAATGAATGAATATGAATACATTTAGTTGTTTCCTTATAATTTATTTTGGATTCATTGAAATTTGTTACTACTTTTTGTTACATATAAATCTCAGAATAATGAAAATTTTGTCCGAATTTCGAATAATAACGAGAATTGCATATGTCTATTTGTATCGCACACAACATTACAATGGGCACAATGCAACAATCACATGTATTGTTTCATATGTTATGTCCTTATGGACAATAATTCTACCTGCGTTCATATCTAGTTTTAATAAATTGGCCCAGTTATTTCTTAAGAAAGAATTGTACCCAAATCAAGTTAAAAAAGGCACTGTTAAAAATAATTGTAATTTACTTTTTGAAAATACATACTTACCTTTAGCTGCACGTTAACAATAACTTGCATTCTTCAGAACATTCCAGCTCCCTGTTCTCTTCTTCACTACCATCTTCATGCACCTCTGCAACACCCCCCCATGATGACATGCCCCAACATCCCACACATGTGCACATTAGTGCTATACATGGGAATCATTTTGTAAAGGAAATAATTTGAGCTAATCACAGGATGAGGCCTGCACTCCTTCCTGTGTTTGACCCTGACTGTGGCTTGTAGTGACTGTGGCGGATGGCAACACTCAAAACCATGGTTAAACTATTTGCCACCAGCACTAGACATAACCTGTACTGCCCTAAGACTTCTTGGAAATCAACATCAGATATCCCTAAAGTCTTTAGGTTATGTTCTTGAGAGCTTTCCAGTCAATGAGATATCACCAGTACTCTGTTGGAAACATATACACTCTTTTATTGGTGCAATGTCACATCAGTCAAGTAGGCCAAAGTTTCAGGGCCACAGAGGGTCCCTTTATGAAGAGACCCTCGAGGAAGGGACCCTGCATGGCCCTAAAATGTTGGCTTACTTGACTGATGTGACATTGCACTAATAAAAGATTGTATATGTTTCCAACAGAGTACTAAGGATGTCTCAATGTTTCACTGGAAAGCTCTCAAGAACATTACCTAAAGACTTCAGGGTCCAGGGATATCTGATGTTGATATCCAAGCAGTCTTCGGGCAGTACAGGCTATGTCTAGCTTACCTTGGACAACACATTTGTTACAATAAACCTAAGGAAATGCCTGCATGGGGCTTGGTAAAGCAGAGAACCATTTGGGTGGATGGTAAGGGTTCATTTAAACCAGGGGTACTCAACCTTTTGAAGAATAAGGCCACCTAAGTGATTTGGTAACTGGTCAAGGGGCCACAATGAACTATGGGTTTTTACTGCCCCAAACCATAAATGTAAATGAGCGTTTACTGTCCGGAGCCACCTATAGGGCTGCTTTCACACTGATGCACTGCAGTTTGCCCACACCATGGGTGCAGTGCAATGCACCTTCGGCTTTCCTGTGGGTTAGCTGTGTTTTGCCAGAGACTTATGGGTGTGGTGCACTTTCCAAAAGCACACCAAAATTCCTGAATTCAGGAGTTTTCCTGTGCTTTCAGAAAGCACACCAAACCAGCAAGATATAATGGAAGTCTATGGCTCAGTGCAGCTAACCCACAGGTGTACTGAGCTCTGCACCTGCGGATCAGTGTGAAAACAGCCTAATAACCCTTTTTTTAAGTGCTTATATGCCCATTACAAAACTATAAACTGTAAACTGACCTTTTTCTCTTCCAGCTTCTGCTGGCATCGCTAGGATGCTAGGAAGGTCCCAGACGAAGTGCACTTGGTATCACTCTGCCTGGGAAAGGAGCCAGAGGTACAGAGGATGCATTGCCTTATGTGGCTCCTGCTCCCTCAGCGGCCGCTTGCTTCCTCCGTTGCTGGCGCAAGCTCCATGCTGATACTTTAGGATGGTGGCTCAACAGCCCGCGATCTGAGCTTGCTGACCCGCCATTCCAGAGCATGATGTTGTGGGTCACATGTGGCCCTCGTGGCCATGGGTTGAACACCCCTGATTTAAGCAAAATGGTAAAATATGGCTAATGTTACCACAATTAGACTTAGGTGTGTGTGTGTAAAAGTTTGTCAAACCTTAGAAATAACCTGGCCCCTATCAAGAAAAAAAAAGTACAACAATATTTAACAATCCTCCTTTATTGTCAATAGTCTTTCAAAATGCTTTCTGTAGCTACTACTGAAATAGAAGCAGCACATAGTAGGGTATTTGGACCAATTCCTGTAGATAAAAAAATAAATTTTGGGCTGTCTAACATTAATGGCCTGCTCCTGATCAAACCCCAGCATTTCCTTGGGATTTATTTCAGGACAGAGGCCTTTGGAAAATACAGAATTACATCTTTTTGAGTCACACTATTGTTGATTTACACCTGTGTAAGGCAACAAATTCAATTAGCTCTTGCAATATTTGCATTGTTTATGGGACACAGTG
The DNA here is from genome assembly GCA_029206835.1 of Rana muscosa. Lineage (NCBI taxonomy): Eukaryota > Metazoa > Chordata > Amphibia > Anura > Ranidae > Rana > Rana muscosa. Next base: position 421,585,744 of record CM055120.1, read on the forward strand.
GGCAACAAATTATGTGGAGGTCTCTTTTGACAGTTTTTTTATTCATCCCCTAATGTAAAATTTGCAAGAAGTAACGAGACATGAGTCCTAATTCACCAAGATGTTGTTCTCTCATTCAGGAATTATTTTGCTCATATCACACCTTATATAAAACTTGATTCACTTATGTTCTGCCCCACTTTCATGTATTTTTTGGGTCTTAATTGAACGCATGTGGTTATTTTTTGTAGTATGCTTACATCAAGTGCCAGTTTCTGGCCACCCCAACTTTTGGTAACTTTCTAGGTCCTCCCCTCCTGTTTAGAGCTAGTTAGCTTAGTCCTAGCTAAACCCTCCTGTGACAGGAGGGTCACGTTGGACACAGGGTGAATGAAAACCCCAATATGGTCTATGATAGCCATATTCAATCCTGCACAGACATTGTATCTAGATTGGATGTGTACTGTGAGGGGGGGGGGGGTTGTGTAATCATTGCTGTGAGGGATTAAGGGGATTTACATGCTATTGTTCCTTGTGGCTTGGCTTGCTTGAAATTGAAATAGTAATATTAGTCCACAATATTGTTTTATTCTGAACTTACCAGGTTAATTGAGAGATGTGTTACCTGCCAGTGTGATGTAAATGAATCTAGAAGGGTGTCTGAAGTCCCTTTTAGTGTGAATAGGAATAATTAAGTCTATACTTATGGGTAATTGTACTCAGGCAGACGGAGCGTCTGCCAACCCTTTCATGAGAAGATGTGTATTGAAGATCGTTATGTCTATTGTGTAAAGTTTGTTGTCTCCTAACAGACGTCAAAAGAATGTGTTGAGTCTTGTAATGTGTGGGTGGAGCTGGGCCACTGTTCATGTTAAACTAATGTGTATTGGATGTATATAAAAGTTACAATGTTTTTCTCAATAGTCATTCGATCCTGGAAGAGACAGAGTACGTCTCGTTTCTTCTGGAAGGATTAATCCTATGGGAAAGGGTCGCCTGGCTGTGGAAGATTGGTAGCGAGTGGGTGTCCAGGAGAGGGAACATCTTATACGGCGTTAACCCCCTTCGTATTTGGGGTGCGGTTACACCTCCCCTCTTCTTTCATGTTGCCTCAGTCAGTGTTAGTATTTCACAGAGACATGGCTCAGGAAAGTCATTGCTTACACTTCAAAAGACTTGAAAAACATCTTCTGTACGGCAGTAGCTGAAGTAAAATTGTGTAGCACCCTGAAGTTTAGGCAGGGTTGCTATCAAATTTAGTTGCCAGGCAATATTTGCCTTGGCTAATTGTTAGGAGATCAATTGATTTCCCCCTAATTCTAGATTTGCTGCACTTCTCTCCTCTGTTACTAGATGGCATGGTAGCTGGTGACATTGGGTAAGACAAGGGCATAGCAAGGACAGATTATGAATGAATGGGGTGTCTCAGCCAATTGGCAGGAGTTTCTTTAAGTCCCTTGGCCTGCTGGGAGAGCCTATTTATTTGGGTGGAGTCAGGTGATCGAGATTCTGTGCCACCTGGACGGCTGTCTGGGTGGACGTGTGTTGTATTGCCCCGGGCTACTAGGCCAGAAGCCTGAGTCCTATCCTGGGGGCATCTGGCTGCAAGGCTGTCTGAGGCCTATCCAAAAGCAGGAGAGCAGCGTAGGGTTGGAACTGCTTGCCTGTAGTCCAACCATAAGCAGCGGTTCCATCAGCCAGGGAGCCAGCTGTGGTCGGAGGTGAAAGGGGAAGCTATCGCCACTAAGGGACCATCCACCTTGTTACTGGAGACCACTGTGAATAATGTGAAGTCAGTACCTGAGCAGTCTTCATCAGCCGGGGACAGTGAAGAAATGGGAAAGCTTCAGTAAGTGGCAAGTTGGGGACCCAGCGGAAAGCGGAGGTGACGCTGGAGGAGCATCAGTAAGTGCCAAGCCAGGGACCTAGCGTGTCAGTGGGGGTGACACTTGAAGAGTATCTGTGAGTGCCAAGCCAGGAACCCAGCAGGGAAGCGGGGGGTGACGGTGACGCTTGAGGAAGATACCGAGTGCTAACAATGAAAGAGCTCAGGGGATCAAGTGGTTATTGGATCTGAAGTCTAGTGAAAGACTGGGAGTTCATTGAGTGAAGACCCACAGTGAGTGATTGTGGATTAAGCGGAGAACCGTTCGTGTTGCAGATAGTTGAATACAATTACCGTTAGTAACTACTACAAGATTGTTGTCATAGGAGACAGTTGTTCTACCTATACAGAAGTGGTGTCTGGCTGGAGGCCTTCACCTGTATAGCTGTCTTTCTATAGAAGTCTTGGAGTCTGCCAATTATCATTGCATCTACTTAAGGGTGTCCTGACCTTAACCCTCTCTCCCCCAGTTCCGTTCAAGAGACAATAAATCTCTTTGCATTCTAAAAGTGTCTGGCGCCTACCATTTCATCTTGCATTACACCCACCATGCCTTGCAACCCACTCTACACAGAAGGATGTCTGCTGTCCCCTGACTCTGGAGGTCACCATTAGGCCTCAGGGGCCCCGGGACTTTGCTACAATTGCTTTGTATTCAAATTATGTGTCTTATTGAAGAGTTCAGCTGCCTGTGGGTGGTGCCAAGTCAGCAGGTGGTCATACTGTCCGGATGGACTGGGTTTAAGGAGGTTTGTCAACGTATAAAACAGCATTTGAAACAGAACAACTTACAAAAAAAGTGTATTGATATATTATTCAGACTGTATTACCAGCAGACTTACTATGTGGCCCAAATAAGATAAGTGACAAGCATTACCTTATCTTTTTTGCCTAATGTTTGGAAAGCCACAGCTGCCCTTTTTAAAAAAAATGTATAATAGTGTACTATTGTTATAATATTCTTTGTTGCTGGGTGATATCAGAATATTTTTTCTTAATTTATAATTTGCCCTTTAACTCTTTTAACAGTAAAAGGTTAATTTAGATCAAGCATGTACTGGTACAATACATACTGATTTTATGGAGGAAGTTCAAAGTTTTCTATGTTGCAGTCTCTATAAATACTTTGCAAAAGAAACATTTTGGAGGGAACAATAATTCAAATACATATACGGTACTTTATGTGTGTGTGTGTTTGTGTGTGTGTGTGTGTGTGTGTGTATACTAAATACATATACATGCATTTACATACAAGCAGATTGATACAATGAAATTCCTGCATGGGTTCCATAAATCATAATACAATGCAAAGTTTGATTTACAAGTTGTGGCGATCCTTGTGAGGTGCTACAAGAAATAGATAAGTGATACATAAGCACCTGTCTTACTATTTATTACAGGTCAGCACTTGCAATAAATAAAAAAATCGCTAATGCCGTGTACACACGATCGGTTTTACTGATGAAAACAGTCCGATGGACTTTTCTCATCGGACAAACCGATCGCATATGGGCCCCATCATTCTTTTTTCCATCGGTGAGAAAAAATAGAACATGTTTTAAATTTATCCGATGGGGAAAAAAAACGATAGCAAATTCCGATCGTCTGTGTCGAACTCCATCGGAGAAAAAACCCATGCATGCTCAGAATCACGTTGACGCATGCTCAGAAGCATTGAACTTAATTTTTCTCGGCTCGTCGGAGTGTTTTACGTCGTTTGGGACGGTCGGATTTTTGACTGATGGTGTGTAGGCAAGACTGATGGAAGTCAGCTTCATCGGATTTCCGATGGAAAAATCCATCGAATTAGAATCCATAGGAAATCCGATCGTGTGTACAGGGCTTTAGCTCTTGTTTGTAAAAGCTTGCAGTTGTCCAATAACTCTTATTCTGTAGCTTATGTGTTTATTTTATATATAATGCTACCACTACTGTGCATGATAAGGGTACTGCAATCACTATATAGGATACAACGCTTTTCCTGGTCTGAGCAGAGGAAATTACAAATTAAACTCAACGTCCCTCACCTCTATGCTCTTGGGTTGAAGGGAGGAGCTAGTAGTTTCCCACAGTACTTCTTTTTCACCACAACATGTCCCCAGTCTTCCAGGTTGAATGGTAGTCAGCAATATTTCATCCAGTTTCTCAAGCCCAGGCCGTCATGTACCCACTCCCAGCCTATGACTGGACAGCGAATGAGAAGCAGCACAGTGATGAGGTCATCTGTATGTCATTCTGCTTTCTCTTCCTCTTAGCATATTCCTTATCAGCAAATAAACCAATTGGCTCCTTTTGATGCTTCCTCCTCTTCCACTCTTAGGTCTGCTGTACAGGAACTACAAAAGGCTGATAGTAGGTCAAAAAGAGGTACTTACACTGCTTGCTGTTAGGAATAAAATATTTAATAATGTATTAAATAATACAGATCTGTGTTCATCTGTGTCTTTTATATTTACCTAGAGTTCAGCTTTAGGCCCTTATGCACACTGGATGTTTTGCCATCTCTCCTAGACGCCTTTCCTCCTGGCAGCAACATTTTGGCAGAAAAAATATTAACGCTCGTAAACACATGTAACGTGTTTAGCGTGTCAAGCGATTGGGCGTTAATTGGTTTCATTGGCCAGAATAATAATTTATTCAAGCTATTGAAATGATTTAACTCTCAAGCGCTAAACAACAGGGTCACACCCAGCAATACATTTAAAAAAAAATGTAAATGAGAAAGCTTGTCATTTACAGTGCTTCTCTTTGAAAATCATTAAAGTTAAAGTTGAAGTAAACCCATCCATAAAACAGTTTCATTTCTGGCACGTGACGAAAATGTAACACTCCCATTGGTTGTGCACTCAACCAAACTGTCAAACTATCCAATGGCGTGTGTCATAACTGATCACATGTGTAGCATCATGGCAGTTGTAGATTAAACAGAGGCAAAGATGGCAGCTTCCTTGGCTGAAAACGATAGGGGGGTTTACTTACACTTTAATAGCAAACTATGGCCCAACCATTACATAACCTTTTAAGTTAGTGTGGAGTAACACAGTGCCCCTTTAAGAATGACCTTTATACTAAGTTGTCTGCATCATGCCAGGCACTCATGTGGATAAATCCTTAAATTAATTGAATTGCATTTACTTAATTCTAACCAGCTCCCAAAATGTTTCTATTAATCATCAGCAAACTTTGCAAGCATTTATTAAGATTCTGGTCAGGAGTCTGTAATCTTACATTCATAAGTCTGGTTCATTTAATAAGGGTTGGAGGTAGTGAAATATAAACCAGAAAAAGGCCCTTCATATCAAGACCTAAATGTTACACATTGCTAGAATGACAGGATGTGCTACTGCTGAAAAAAAAAACTGTATATCTATATTGTAAATAAAATCAATTATAACAAATAAAATGGAGACCAATTCTGTCTCCTACAATATAGCTAGAAGTGGATCATAAATTAATTTTGTAATTCTGCACCATTGCTTTACTTGTGTTGCCAAAAAACTCGATAGAGTTAGATGTAAAATTACTATGTGTGTTTGCAGTGAGCCTGGTTGCTATGCTTGGATTTGCATGCCTTCCTTAATTATAAAGACTTGTCACGGTTGCTTTGGTGTTATGTTCAGTTTCAAGATTTTTAAATTCACTGAGTATTGGATGAATTAGTTGGGATTTCCCATGTTTGTGTTTTTTTCAACCCCCGCTGAGTTGCTAGAACATTACATTTTCCTCCATATTACTTTTCTGTAACACTGTAATTTACGATAAAAGCAGCAGCCATTAAAGTACAGGCCCTACTGATTACAATGCACAATACATTTTCTTGTATAACATATTATTTTTTATCCACCCATTATACTTTATAGTCTGAAAATCAAAGTATTATTATCTGGGACACTTGCAGCATGCAAAACTTGAATTTAATTTGACGTACTGTACAACGAAACATATATTCCCATGGGCAATAAGTTTAAAGTGGTTGTAAACCCACTTTTTAAACAAAGACCTACAGGTAAGCCTAGATTAAGGCTTACCTGTAGGTGCATGAAATATCTCCTTAACCTACACGGTTAAGGAGATATTTGTATATAAATGCGGCGACGCTGACGTCACCCCATTCACAAATTCGGCTAGGTCGCAACATTCGTCGACGTAGCCGAATTCGACAGCTCACGCGCGCATGTGCGGAGTCACGTCTTCGCCGCTCTGGCCAATCACAGCGCCGGAGCGGCGCTGTGATTGTCTGCAGCGGCGATACCCGGAAGTAACATTCCGGCTATCGCCGCAGCGATGGATGCAGCTAGAGGAGGGACACCGACGACTTCGGGGGCCCCGATCGAAGGTAAGTGGTACATAATGAGCTAGTATGCTAATCATACTAGCTCATTATAGCTTTGTCTTGCAGGCAAGTAAAAAAAAAGATAAAAGGGTTTACAACCACTTTAAAAGGTTAGAAATAAAATGGATGTGGCTTATGGCTTACGTTAAAAAAGCTATGAATAAAAATAGTTTTAAAAAAAATATAAAAATGAAGGAACACTATAATCATTTAAATGTTACAAGGAATATAACAGAATATGTAAAAAGGAAATCAAAGGCCACAAAAATTGAAAGAAAAGGAATGACAGATTGCAAAAGAGAGTAGGACAAACCCCCAAAAATTCTTCCAATATATTAATAGTAGAGATGGGCCGGACACCCCCTGGTTTGCGCCAGAACTCTCAAAAAAATCATAACTCTGTTGAAAAACCAAAAGTCCCCATTTTGAAGGCTTATATGCAAGTTATTGGTCATAAAAAGGGTATAGGGGCCTGGCTACTGTCCTGGGGGAAAGCTAGTTTTTAAAGGAGCAGTGATTTTAATGATGCAAAAAGTGAAACAATAAAAATGAAAAATTCCTTTAAAAATAGTGCCTGGGGGATCCCGATAGTCTGCCTGCAAAGTGGTGCATCTGTACCGTGTAAAGAATCTGCTGTAGCAAAACTGACATTTATAAAGAAAACAAAAGTTCATTAAAATAGATTTTCCCTGCAAGCTTTCTTCTGTAAACAACGACTTGGGGAGCCAGTCTGTATGATGAGGCCACAGTTTAGTGCACTCAAAACAAGATTAGAGATGTTCTGGATAAATTCTGGTGTCTTTTTGGCAGACTTTGGATGGAAATAACAAATTTTTGCACTATAGTGAACAAGCCTTATGTGAAGAAGCCAAATTATAGTACACTAAGGCCAAGAATAAAAATTTATTTTTAGATAAAGTCTGGTGTCTATTTCGCAGACTTTGGATAGAAGTAACCGGTGCTGAAAAATTGGGCTTTGGGTGTTGGTGGTGCCTTCACACTGTAACCCTATAGAGGTACTCTTGGTGAAAGCAAGAATTGGCCTTGCTGTCAAAAATGTTAATTTGATGCCTGTCAAACTGTTATGGAAAAAATTGGGCTTTGGGTGTTGGTGGTGCCTTCACCCCGTAACTCTTGATGAAAGCAAGAATTGGCCATGCTGTAAAAAAAATTTGATGCACCTGTCAAACAGGTGCAAAAAATTACTTCAAGGTAAAATTAACATCCACAAAGCTAAGCAGCCTAGACAGTCTTGCAGAGATTTGAGGTCCCAATAACACTTAATCAGCGACATCGGCATCAGGGGCATGATAGCTCCTACTAATCCAGGGCTGATTCATTTTGACAAATGTCAGTCAGTTAACGGAGTCTGTGGACAGACACACTCTTTTATCTGTCACAAAACCTCTGGCAGCACTGAATGCCTGTTCGGAAAGCACGCTGGATGCAGGGCAGCCCATGCAGCTCAATTGCATACTGGGCAAGTTCTGGCCAGTGGTTTATTCTCATGACCCAGATACCCAGTGGATCGTCTAATGGAAAGCTCTCCATGTCTGTTTTCACCCCTAGATAATCTTCCAACATATGATGCAAATGTTGCTGATGGGATGTGGAAGCTGACAGCCCTGGGTGCCCAGGACTTAAAACATTTTGAAATTAATCACTGAGGCTGCCCCCTCCACCGCTCTTCCTTTGACCAACAGAAGCCTCACAACTAGCTTTTCCTTGAGACTGTAACCTACCAAAGTCGGGAAAGGCGTTACATAAACTCCTCTTTAAGGTGTCCTCAAGATATTTCATCCTGTGCTCCCTCTGTGAGTTCCGAGACTTTCCCCTTGTAACAGTGGTCAAGGAGGGTTGCCAACCAATGATGATCCTTCTCCTTGATGCCACAAAGTCTCGGGTCCTTTCACAGGCTTTGAAGAATAAGGGAACCCATGCACCCCAAGTTTACTGAGGCATGAAAAGCAGAGTCCTCGGGGTCACTGAGGATTACAGTATCTGGAAGTGCCTCCTCCCAGCCACGTACTACTCCCAAGGTTTCTGGGGACTTAAAACCATCTCTTAAGGTTTTACATATGTCTTCCTGTGCTTCTATGACTCCAAAACTGCCAGAATCATCCTCCTCCTCCTCCCCCTCCTCTTGTGTGTTCTGTGACATTGCAAGATTGATGTCTGCATAAAGTAGGCCTTGAGAGGAAAGGAAGTCCTCCTCTTGCTGCTCTGCTTCGAGTGCCCTGTCTATAATGCTCCGCAGAGTATGCTCCAGCAGGAACACATGAGGGATTGTGTCACTGATGCATGTATTGTCAAGGCTCACCATCCTTGTCACCTCAAATGGTGACAGTACAGTGCATGCATCCATTATCAGCAGCCATTGGCATGGGGAAAAAAAGCTGAGGTGCCCATAGCCTCTCTTTGTGCCATACTCACACAGGTATTAGTTTACGGCCCTCTGCTGTATGTGCAGCCGTTGCAGCATTGCCAAAGTTGTGTTCCACCTGGTGGGCATGTCACAAATCAGGCAGTTTATGGGCAGGTAGAATTCCCGCTGAATTTCAGCAAACCGAACACTGACTGTATATATGACCGCCTGAAATTGCTACAAACTCTTCTGCCTGCTTTAGAAGATCTTGCAAACCTGGGTACCTGTTTAAGAAACGCTGCACCACCAAATTGAAGACATGTACCAGGCATGGCACATGTGTCAACTTTCCATGTCGAAGGTCAGACAGAAGGCTAGTCCCATTGTCGCACACCGCCCTTCCTGGCTTAAGCTTCCATGTTCCGTGAACCGCCTCTGGGCCTGCCCTTGCAGAGCTGAAAGAATCTCTGCTTCTGTGTGGCTCTTGTCCCCTAGACAGACCAGCTAAAACATTGCATGGCATCTTTTAGACTGACTTGTTGAATGGCCCCTTGAATGCTTAGGAGATATTGGTGGTTTATAGGACAATCCAGTAGAAGAGGGCATGGAGGAGGAGGAGAAGGAGGAGAAGGGGGTTGAGCTGACAGATCTTGCATCATCACCACCAGCTGTATGGAGACAAGGCAGAAAAACAAGCTCCAGCACTGAGCTCAGTCCTACATCCTTCCCTAGTTGCAAGCAGAGTTACCCAGTGTGCTGGAAACTAAATATATAGTCCCTGACCATGCTTGCTGGACTACGAATCAGCAGTAATGTGCACCTTGTGGCTGACTGACTTGCCCAACGATACCAAAACATTGCCTTCATTGTGATGGTTAGTGTTGCCACCTCATCCCTTTAACCACTTCAATACTGGGCTTTTTGTACCACTTCAATACCGGGCCTATTCTAGCACTTCTCTCCTACATGTACAAATCATCATTCTTTTGCTAGAAAATTACTCAGAACCCCCAAACATTATATATGTTTTTTTAGCAGACACCCTAGGGAATAAAATGACGGTCATTGCAACTTTTTTTCTTGCACGATATTTGCGCAATAATTTTTCAAACGCCTTTTTAAAAAAAAAATGGTTTCATAAATTAAAAAATAACAAAACAGTAAAGTTAGCCCAATTTTTGGGGAAAATATGAAAGATGATGTTACGCCGAGTAAATAGATACCTAACATGTCACGCTTTAAAATTGCGCACACTCATGGAATGGCGCCAAACTTCGGTATTTAAAAATCTCCATAGGCGACGCTTTAATTTTTTTTACAGGTTACCAGGTTAGAATTACAGAGGAGGTCTAGTGCTAGAATTGTTGCACGCGCTCTAACGCACGTGGCGATACCTCACATATGTGGTTTGAACGGCGTTTACATATGTGGGTGACTTACGTGTGCATTCGCTTCTGATCGCGAGCTACCGGGGACAGGGGCGTTTTAAGTTTTTTTTTTTTACTTATTTATTTATTTTTTTACAATTATTTTACTTTTTTTTTTGATCACTTTTATTCCTATTACAAGGAATGTAAACATCCCTTGTAATAGGAATGTGTGTGACAGGTTCTCTTTATTGAGAGATGCGGGGTCAATAAGACCCCACATCTCTCCTCCAGGCTGGAAATCATGAGATCAGTGAAAAAATTTTCACTGATCTCATACTTACTAGCCGCAATGGCGGCTTTGTTTACATTTGAGGACCCGGGCGTGACGTCATCACATCGCGCCCGGGCCTCCGACGATCATAGAGATGACTGGTGACCATCTGGTCACCAGTCATCTCTATGCTTGTCACGTGACCCACCAACGGCGCCGGAAGATTCGCTTCGGGTCCCTGATCGCTCGGGAGAGCCCAGAGAAGCACCGGATGGCGGCGGGAGGGGGGATGTCCCCTCCCGCCGCCTATAAGAACAATCAAGCGGCGGAACCGCCGCTATGATCATTCTTATGGTGCACAGAATCGCCGGCACTTCAAAAGGATATCTGAATGATGCCTCTAGCTGCAGGCATCATTCAGATATCCCCCTACAAAGCCAGGACGCCATATGACGTCCACCCAGGATGGGAGATCCTGTCTGTGGACGTCATTTGACTATGGCTGGGTAGGGAAGTGGTTAAACCTGGACACGTATGAATTGCACAGGTTCTGTGGCTAATTTACTGCAGATAAGGCACCATGTTAGTTTAATTACCACCCTATTTAGCCACAGAACCTGTGTAATTAATATGTGTTTGGTTTTAAAGGGATGACGTGGCAACCCTAGCGATGGTACAGAGCTAGAATGGCACATTCTGCAAATCTATAAGATTGAAAGGCAGGAGTTGTAAAGCCAGCAATTTGGACAAGCTGGAATTTAGATGCTGGGCAAGTGAGTTGCAGGGAGTGTTAAAATTGCCTGCTATACTCTACAACTGGTGGTGTGCTGCTGGCAGACGTGTTGCAAGGACCTGTGACACCCTTTGCTATACCATCATCCCTGTCAGTGAAGACTGCTGAGAGGCAATGAGATATAGTGGGGGCAAACATAAAAGGTGAGGAATGAGGAGGAGAAGAATTGTGTCCCTTGTGTGTGGCTTTCAGGTGCTCTTGCCAATTGGCTGAGTGGTGGGAGGTTAAATGCTTTGTCAAGCATGTGGTACCCAAATGTCTGGTGTTTTTGCTATGCTTGATCTGCTTGCAGCAGAGATTGCAAATGGCAACAGTGTGATTGGCTGCACATGTGCTATAAAAGGCCCATACAGCTGAGCTGTGGGAAGTGGGCTGGGCGATAACAGCTCCACAATCTGCGGACATAGGATGGCTCCTCTCTACTGTTCCATGATGGCTGCCTCTAGAGAACATCCTGCCTCATTTGTGTTGTTTCTCGGCCTCAATTATTTTTTCGAACGAAAGCTGTACACTAATGATCAGATTATCGTACGATCGATTCGAAATCGGTATTTTTTGTATGATTTTCTGATCGTGTGTGCTCTACTTACTCTATGTGCATAATGCTACAAAATTATATTACAACACACACAGCGAATGCATCATTATGTAAAGGAAATGGTTCATTTGGGCTAGTATGGCCCAAACAAACTATTTAAAGTAATAGAAAACTTGGAATTCTACTTTAAGATTACCCAGTCTAAATCCCTTTGCAGCTCACTATCTATAAAGGTTTTACATTAGAAGTACAGTAGCTCCGCTCTTACAACATCATAATTAGCTTTTCTTTTAATTTCAGGCTGCAGGTATAAAATTGTGCAAATCTATTGAACATTATAATTTTCCACCTCGGTCTACACATTTGTTTATCACATACACTGCTATACAACATTTCCTATAACTAAAACATTCGGACTGCATTTAGGTGTAATGGTTGGTTTTATTTCATATAATATTGGTTTGTATTTTAAGATTTTTTCTTTTAAATCTCTCACCTCTCACCATTTCTTGTAAACCTAAAACACCTCTCACCCAATTTCAAGAAGCAGAATGAATTTCCTAGAGCTGGTTGTCATAAAAATAAAATTTTCACAAGTATGCTCGAATAACTGCTGTTCCTGCAAACATTGCTATAAAGAGGCTAAGCAGTATCAAGAAAGGTGCTCAAAGTGGTGAATACACCACCAACTCTAATTCTGTAAAACAGTGGCGGCTGATGCTCAAAATTTTTGGGGGGCGCAAACAAACTGAAAAAAAAAAATCATCAATTGCCGCCACTGTGCCAATTAAACGTGCCCAAACACCACCAGTTTGCCCCCTCAAATGCAGCCAGTTTCCCCCAAAATACAGCCAGTTTCCCCCCAAATGCAGCCAGTTTCCCCCCAAATGCAGCCAGTTTCCCCCCAAATACAGCCAGTCCCCCCCAAATACAGCCAGCCCCCCCCCCAAATACAGCCAGTCCCCCCCCCAAAATACAGCCAGCCCCCCCCCCCAAAATACAGCCAGTCCAACCCCCCAAATACAGCCAGTCCAACCCCCCAAATACAGCCAGTCCAACCCCCCAAATACAGCCAGTTCTCCCCCCAAATGCAGCCAGTTTCCCCCCAAATGCAGCCAGTTTGTCCCCAAATACAGCCAGTTTGTCCCCAAATACAGCCAGTTTCCCCCCAAATGCAGCCAGCCCCCCCCCCCCCCAAAATACAGCCAGCTTCCCCCCAAATACAGCCAGTTTCCACCCAAATACAGCCAGTTTGTCCCCAAATACAGCCAGTTCCCTCCCCCAAATGCAGCCAGTTTGTCCCCAAATGCAGCCAGTTTGTCCCCAAATGCAGCCAGTTTGTCCCCAAATACAGCCAGTTTGTCCCCAAATGCAGCCAGTTTGTCCCCAAATGCAGCCAGTTTCCCCCCAGCCCTCCACTTACCTTCCTCGGGTCAGCGCCGTCCTTCTTCCATCCTCGATGTCTTCTCCCGCCCTTGATGTCACTTTAGCCAATCAGGTTACCGGTAACCAGACCCGGTGAACCTGATTGGCTGAGACGCCTGTCAGTGTTAACCAAGGAAGGCACCCCCGTGCGTCCCCGGGTTAACTATTTGGAAGCCGATTACAGCCCTCAGGCTGTAATCGGGAAGCGTATCTGAGCCGCTGTCTCTGATAGGCACTTCCAAAAACCAACCAGCCGCTGTTATTCAGATGGCCGGCGCTCAACAGGGGGCTGGCCATCTGAATAGTGGACGGCAGCGGTGGCGACAATACATAGGTTCATGCAATACATGAACCTATGTATTGTTGTTGTGAGTGACGGGCGCAGGAGAGAGAGGTGGCGGCGCTCCTGCGTTTAAATTATGTCATAAGTCTTAAAGGGAATGTATAATGCTTTCAACGGTTTCAATTTTTTGATCTAATTATGTAAAAGAGCTCAACTTAATGTCAATAATCTTATAAATATATATCCGAGATGTTCTAAAAACAGGCTCTGAAATTCATAAAGTATGTTGCAGATACTTTGGAAATTTGTCACTCCTCCACACTACAAATGTCAGGAAATGTCAGGAACAGGTACATGAATATGTCGTAGTAGGCAGCCTCCACTGAGACCGGAGTGTGCATACCAAACACTTCTTCCTTAGTGCAGCTCAGTAACTCTGAGGCCTCGTACACACGACCGAGTTTCTCGGCAAGAACCAGCAAGAAACTTGCTGGCAGAGATGTCTTGCCGAGAAACTCGTTCGTGTGTATGGTTTCTCGTCAAGAAAACCGACAAGTAATCTCGATGAGAAAATAGAGAACCTGCTCTCTATTTTCTCGTCGAGATTCTCGTCGGCATGTTTCTCGACGAGAAAAGTGAGTGTGTGTACACTTACCTGTCCTCCGGGAAGCCCGCGCATGTTCGATATGAATTCGACGCATGCGCGGTAGCTTCCTAGGCATACGTAGGGTATACCAATATGGCGGCGACGGCATCGAATGTGACGAGCGCATGCTCGTCGTAGTCGATGACGTCACCGCGTACGCTCCATTCAAAGAACCGCGGGTTCTTTGAATCGAGCGTGTGTACACTCGGCCGGGACAAGTTTCTTGTCCAAGAATCTCGTCGAAAAAAACGACATGTTTTTTTCGTCGAGAATCTCTGCCGTGTGTACGAGGCTTCAGCCTGATAAAATCACAGGCTCAGTGCTGCTCCCTGCTCAGCCACTGCTTCCATCACACAGACAGGTGCAGCAGTCGAGAAGTTATCTTGTGGGTAGGGATGGGCCCGGTGCTCGATTCGAACCCATGTTCGAATCGAGCATCGGGCGTTCGCTCGCTCGTCGAGCCCAGAACTATTTGGGCCGTTCGCATCACATTCGTGTGATGCGAGCGGCCCCGCAATGCATTGCGGCCGGCGCGGCCGGCGCAGTGCATTGCTGGCTGATGATTGGCCAAGCATGCACTGTGACCCCGCATGCTTGGCCAATCACAGCGCCCGAAACTCGGAGAGCAATAATTGGCTACAGGCAGGACGGCTGTAGCCAATTACAGCTCAGGGGCTTTAGTACACGCCCCACCATTTAAAAGGCCGCCACGCCATCGGCCCCGGTCACATGAGTTCCGGCTTTAGGAGAGATTAGTCTGCTGATTCTGTCTTTGCTTGATACTGAAAGATTTGCTCTTCTTTGCTAAACCATTGGCTATTTCTTTGCTAAACCATTGCTACCTAAGTCATTGATCGTTCATTGCTGCTGATTGCACAGTTAGTGTGTTATTAGCTGCTGCTGGGGATTAGTCTGGTGCGTGCTTACTGTTAGTACAGTATTGCAGTAGTACCAACCGCAGTGCTGTTAGCACAGCATTGCACCCCAACAGCACCCATAGGACTTCTAGTGTGTTAGTGGCAGCAAACAGAGCTCCTATATTTTCTTCTCAGCAGCACCCATAGGACTTCTAGTGTGTTAGTGGCATCACACAGAGCTCCTATATTTTCTTCTCAGCAGCACCCATAGGACTTCTAGTGTGTTAGTGGCAGCAAACAGAGCTCCTATATTTTCTTCTCAGCAGCACCCATAGGACTTCTAGTGTGTTAGTGGCAGCAAACAGAGCTCCTATATTTTCTTCTCAGCAGCACCCATAGGACTTCTAGTGTGTTAGTGGCAGCAAACAGAGCTCCTATATTTTCTTCTCAGCAGCACCCATAGGACTTCTAGTGTGTTAGTGGCAGAAAACAGAGCTCCTATATTTTCTTCTCAGCAGCACCCATAGGACTTCTAGTGTGTTAGTGGCAGCAAACAGAGCTCCTATATTTTCTTCTCAGCAGCACCCATAGGACTTCTAGTGTGTTAGTGGCATCACACAGAGCTCCTATATTTTCTTCTCAGCAGCACCCATAGGACTTCTAGTGTGTTAGTGGCAGCAAACAGAGCTCCTATATTTTCTTCTCAGCAGCACCCATAGGACTTCTAATGTGTTAGTGGCATCACACAGAGTTCCTATATTTTCATCTCAGCAGCACCCATAGGACTTCTAGTGTGTTAGTGGCATCACACAGAGCTCCTATATTTTCTTCTCAGCAGCACCCATAGGACTTCTAGTGTGTTAGTGGCAGCAAACAGAGCTCCTATATTTTCTTCTCAGCAGCACCCATAGGACTTCTAGTGTGTTAGTGGCAGCAAACAGAGCTCCTATATTTTCTTCTCAGCAGCACCCATAGGACTTCTAGTGTGTTAGTGGCATCACACAGAGCTCCTATATTTTCTTCTCAGCAGCACCCATAGGACTTCTAGTGTGTTAGTGGCAGCAAACAGAGCTCCTACATTTTCTTCTCAGCAGCACCCATAGGACTTCTAGTGTGTTAGTGGCAGCAAACAGAGCTCCTATATTTTCTTCTCAGCAGCACCCATAGGACTTCTAGTGTGTTAGTGGCAGCAAACAGAGCTCCTATATTTTCTTCTCAGCAGCACCCATAGGACTTCTAGTGTGTTAGTGGCATCACACAGAGCTCCTATATTTTCTTCTCAGCAGCACCCATAGGACTTCTAGTGTGTTAGTGGCAGCAAACAGAGCTCCTATATTTTCTTCTCAGCAGCACCCATAGGACTTCTAGTGTGTTAGTGGCATCACACAGAGCTCCTATATTTTCTTCTCAGCAGCACCCATAGGACTTCTAGTGTGTTAGTGGCAGCAAACAGAGCTCCTATATTTTCTTCTCAGCAGCACCCATAGGACTTCTAGTGTGTTAGTGGCAGCAAACAGAGCTCCTATATTTTCTTCTCAGCAGCACCCATAGGACTTCTAGTGTGTTAGTGGCAGCAAACAGAGCTCCTATATTTTCTTCTCAGCAGCACCCATAGGACTTCTAGTGTGTTAGTGGCATCACACAGAGCTCCTATATTTTCTTCTCAGCAGCACCCATAGGACTTCTAGTGTGTTAGTGGCAGCAAACAGAGCTCCTATATTTTCTTCTCAGCAGCACCCATAGGACTTCTAGTGTGTTAGTGGCAGCAAACAGAGCTCCTATATTTTCTTCTCAGCAGCACCCATAGGACTTCTAGTGTGTTAGTGGCAGCAAACAGAGCTCCTATATTTTCTTCTCAGCAGCACCCATAGGACTTCTAGTGTGTTAGTGGCATCACACAGAGCTCCTATATTTTCTTCTCAGCAGCACCCATAGGACTTCTAGTGTGTTAGTGGCAGCAAACAGAGCTCCTATATTTTCTTCTCAGCAGCACCCATAGGACTTCTAGTGTGTTAGTGGCAGCAAACAGAGCTCCTATATTTTCTTCTCAGCAGCACCCATAGGACTTCTAGTGTGTTAGTGGCAGCAAACAGAGCTCCTATATTTTCTTGTCAGCAGCACACATAGTACCTATAGTGTGTTAGTGTCAGCACCCATAGGACCTACAGTGTGTTGTGAGCACACATAGGAGTTCTATTTTTTATACTATATACACTACCGACTACAATGGCTGGAAGACCGCCAAGGAGAGGTAGAGCGTGCCGAGGCAAGAACACAGGGCAGGCAGGCTCTGTTTCTAGAGACAACAGTGCTGGCCGTGGACGTGGTCGTGCATCGTCATCAGCACGTGGCCATGGGACACGCTTGTCTTTGTTTTCGGCAGCTGGACATGTGGAGCCGCATCATG
Organism: Rana muscosa; assembly: GCA_029206835.1. NCBI lineage: Eukaryota > Metazoa > Chordata > Amphibia > Anura > Ranidae > Rana > Rana muscosa. The sequence continues at coordinate 421,602,896 of CM055120.1, forward strand.
CCGAAGGCTTGGTAGAATGGATGACCAAGCCCTCCTCATCCTCCTCATCCTCTCTCACCCAGGCTCAGGGTACTGGCAGAGCAGCTGCCAACGCGTACTCAATGGCATCATCAGCCACCCCTTCCCTAGACCCACCATGTCCTCCTGAGGAGTCCCCCGAACTGTTTGAGCACAGTGTTGGGTACATGCTCCAGGAGGATGCCCAACGATTCGAAGGCTCGGATGATGATACCCAGCTTGAGGAAGTCAGTAGTGTGCGCGCAGAGAGAGGGGATGCTGAAGGACAGCAATCTGGCAGTAGTGTTCCACCAGCTGCAGCTTACTGCCAGGTTTGCTCTAGTGGTGAAGAGGGAGGGGATGATGAGGTCACTGACTCCACGTGGGTGCCTGAAGGGAGAGAGGAGGAGGAGGAGGAGGATGCAGCGTCACATGTCCAACGAGGCAGGATGCCCCCTGGAGGCCAGCTAGAGGCCAGCACAGCAACTGTACCACACCGCAGAGCTCCGCCTGTGCAGGGCGCTGCCTCTGCACGTTATCACAAAAGTTCTTTGGTGTGGGCCTTTTTTGAGACGAGTGCATCAGATCGCACCACTGCTATTTGCAATATTTGTCTCAAGCGTATCTCGCGTGGCCAAAACATCAGCCGCTTGGGCACCACAAGCATGAGCAGACATATGTCGACCTGCCATGCAGCTCGTTGGCAAGCACACATAAAAGACCCACACCAAAGAACAAAGCGGACCTCTCCTTGCTCCTCATCAGCTGGGATCTCCATCCCCACTATATCTTCAGTCCTCTCTGAAAGCTGCTCTGAGAGGACTGAAGGTGTAGAATTAGGTGTGTCACAACCAAGTACTTGCAGTACACCGACGTCCGATTGTAGCAGGCAAATTTCCCTGCCCCAGCTGCTGGACCGTCGAAAGAAGTATACTCCCAGCCATCCACATGCCCAGCGGTTGAATGCTAGCTTGGCTAAATTGCTAGCACTTCAACTGCTGCCTTTTCAGTTGATAGACTCGGCCCCCTTCCGTGAGTTTGTTCAATGTGCGGTTCCTCAGTGGCAGGTTCCCAAACGCCACTTTTTCTCACGGAAGGCGATTCCGTCTCTCTACTGGCATGTGGAAGGCAATGTCCATGCCTCGCTGGACAGGGCGGTCAGCGGTAAGGTGCATATTACCGCTGACTCATGGTCCAGCAGGCATGGACAGGGACGTTATCTTTCTTTCACGGCCCATTGGGTCACTCTATTGGTAGCTGGGAGGGATGCAGGACAAGGTGCAGTAGTGTTGGAGGTTGTTCCGCCACCACGCCTCCAAAATGCTACTACTGGTTGTGACACACCTCTCTCCTCCACCCCCTCCTCTTCTTCTTCCTCCATGTCCTCTTCGAGTGCTCTGTCCTCGGAACCAGCGGTGCTCCGTAGGCGTACAAGGGGCTACGCGAGTACGCAGGCAAAAAGATGCCATGCCGTGCTTGCGCTGGTGTGTTTGGGGGACAGGAGCCACACTGGGCCAGAGGTTCTGGCAGCTCTGCAGGGGCAGGCCGAGAGGTGGTTGACGCCACGCCAGCTTAAGCCAGGAATGGTCGTTTCTGATAATGGCACCAACCTCCTCTCCGCCCTGCGACAGGGGCAGCTCACCCATGTGCCCTGTATGGCTCACGTCCTCAACCTGGTGGTGCAGCGGTTCTTGGGCAGGTTCCCAGGCTTACAGGATGTCCTGAGGCAGGCCAGGAAAGTCTGTGTGCATTTCCGCCGATCTTATAATGCCAGTGCTCGGCTGACTGAGCTGCAAAAGGAGCTGAACCTGCCCAAGAACCGCCTAATATGTGACATGCCCACCAGGTGGAACTCAACGTTGGCCATGCTGCAGCGACTGCACACGCAGCAGAGGGCCATCAATGAGTACCTTTGCGACTACGGCACCAGGACAGGGTCAGGGGAGCTTGGCTTTTTTTCCCCACGCCAGTGGAGCATGATCAGGGATGCATGCACTGTCCTCTCACCATTTGAGGAGGCCACGAGGATGGTGAGCAGTGACAGTGCATGCATCAGTGACACTGTACCTCTTGTCCACCTGTTGGAGCATACGCTGCGTGGGATAATGGACAGGGCACTTGAGGCAGAACAGAGGCAGGAAGAGGAGGACTTCCTTGTCTCTCAAGGCCCCCTTTATCCAGACAATGTTCCTTCTGTCCCACCCATCACACAGGAAGAGGAGGAGGAGGAGGATTGTGTGAGCATGGAGGTGGAGCCTGGCACTCAGCATCAGCAGCAGCAGTCTTTTAGGGATGATGTACAGTCCCAACAAACCAGTGGACTTGTACGTGGCTGGGAGGAGGTGGCTGGCGATCATGTCATCCTCAGTGACCCAGAAGACTCCGGACCGAATGCCTCAGCTAACCTACGCTGCATGGCCTCCCTGATCCTGCAAAGCCTGCGGAAGGATCCTCGTGTTCTTCGGATCAAGGAGAGTGACCATTACTGGCTGGCCACTCTCCTTGATCCACGGTACAAGGGTAAGGTTGCGGACCTTATCTTGCCGTCGCAGAGGGAGCAGAGGATGAGACATCTCAGGGAGGCCTTGCAGAAAGGTCTGTGCAACGCGTTCCCAGAAACTGGGAGGTTACAAACTCCTGGTCCTGGACGACAAGTTGCTGAGGCTTCGGTCAGTAGCAGAAGGAGCGGTGGGGAAGGTGGACGTCTGACCGATGCGTTCAGACAATTTTTTAGTCCGCAGCCCCAAGGTATGATCGGTTCCAGCAACCATCACCAGCGTCTGATATACATGGTGCAGGAATACCTAGGGGCAAGGTCAGACTTGGACACCTTTCCCACCGAAAATCCTCTGGCTTACTGGGTCCTGAGGATGGATCACTGGCCAGAGCTTGCACAGTATGCAATTGAGCTACTGGCCTGTCCTGCATCCAGCGTTCTTTCCGAACGCACATTCAGTGCTGCTGGAGGATTTGTCACCGATCATAGGGTGCGCCTGTCCACCGACTCGGTTGATCGACTGACCTTCATAAAAATGAATCAGTCTTGGATCACCACCAGCTACCAGACACCTGAAGCGGATATAACGGAATAATTTATAATGTCACATCCCTTCAAGACTGCCTATGCTGATGCTGAGTGACTGTCCTGTTATGTTCACTGACTATCCTCTTCCTCCTCCTCAATGATCCATGCCACCACACCAGTGCCTAAGGCACAATTTTTCAGCCCCTGTATAACAGGGGCGTGTAATTACAATTTTTTAAAAAGATGCTTCGCAACAGGTGTGACTGCTGTGCTCAGAGTACAGTATCTGTGAGGGGTTGCAGTGTTGTGGCACCAGCACCAGTGCCTAAGGCACAATTTTTCAGCCCCTGTTGGGGCGTGTAATTACAATTTTTAGGCAATGCTTTGCAACAGGTCTCATTGCTGTGCTCAGAGTACAGTATCTGTGAGGGGTTGCAGTGTTGTGGCACCAGCACCAGTGCCTAAGGCACAATTTTTCAGCCCCTGTATAACAGGGGCGTGTAATTACAATTTTTTAAAAAGATGCTTTGCAACAGGTGTGACTGCTGTGCTCCAAGTACAGTATCTGTGAGGGGTTGCAGTGTTGTGGCACCAGCACCAATGCCTAAGGCACAATTTTTCAGCCCCTGTTTAACAGGGGCGTGTAATTACAAATCTTGATCTAATAGTTCACAGCAGGGCCCATTCCTGCGCCCACCAAGAGTAACTATGAGGGCCTACAGTCTTGTGGCAACACCGTCCACCACCACCACCACCACCAAAGGCCCAATTTTTCTGCCCTGTTCAACAGGTGCATGCAATTACAAATCTTGATCTAATAACTCACAGCAGGGCCCATTCCTGCACCCACCAAGAGTAACTGTGAGGGCTTACAGTCTTGTGGCAACACCGTCCACCACCACCACCACCACCACCAAAGGCCCAATTTTTCTGCCCGGTTCAACAGGTGCATGCAAGTACAAATCTTGATCTATTAACTCACAGCAGGGCCCATTCCTGTGCCCACCAGTCTTGTGGCTACACCAACATCTAATAGGGCAAATTTCTGCAGAGTATATACGGCAGGCCCCTACTTTCAAACATCCAACTTACAAACGACTCCTACTTGCAAACGGCAAGAGAAAACAGGAAGTGAGAGGAAATCTACCCCTAGGAAGGAAAATTCTATCCTGTTAGATTTAATTTGGGAAAAAGGTATCTCCTCTCTACTGATGCTTTATCACCAATCCTTGTTTCAATTAAAACCCCACTTTTCCAAAAACATTTGTCATTGGGACGGAAAGTGAGGTGACATGTTCTGAACAGATGTGCAAAGACAGCAAATGTTACAGGGGTGATAACCCCTCCCTATGTTCTCCAAAAAGCTTAAAAATTGATTTTTTTGGGATGTAGCTACACTTCATAATGTACCTGTTCAGATTCTACTTAAGAACAAACCTACAGTCCATGTCTTGTTTGCACCACCTATATACTGCTGTTCAGAGTATATAGGGTTGTAGGTATAGGGTTTTATTTTGGGTGCGGGGTCCCCCTTAGTATCCATACAAGACCCAAAGGGGCTGGGGTGGGGGGGGGGTGATGGGGTAGCCATGCCATTTTTCTCAAGGATTTTCAGCCATATGGCGGCCAGGACAAGACATGACATTAAAGCCGCAAGTGGTTTTAAATGGCTTCTTTTTTTCCTTTACAAATGTCATTTTGTGCAAGGACAGTTCTAAACACGGGAAACACATGCCACTTCACAGGCATACTTTAGACACCCCCCAGGTACCATATTTAAAGGAAAATTTCACTTTTTTTTTTTCACTTTATGCATCATTAAAATGACTGCTCCCGAAAAAACTTTAGTTTTTAAAATTTCTTTTTGCATTGATATATGTCCCCTGGGGCAGGACCCGGGTCCCCAAACCTGTTTTATAACATTAACATGCATATTGGCCGTTGTAATTAGCAATTTTGATTTCGAACGTTCGCGTCCATTATAACGAATAGGGTTCGAAAATTCGCGCGAACTTTCGGTCCGTTCGAAGGTTCTGGTGCGAACCGAACCCGGGGGTGTTCGGCTCATCCCTACTTGTGGGGTTAGCGGAGTCTTCCCAATCAAGTCCTCCTCCCTTGTAATTGACAGCAGATGGCAGTGGGTGGATTATAAATTTGCTATTGTAGTGAATATCAGTCACAAGGGAGAAGGACCTGATGGTGAACAAACTAGTTCCCCAGGTGCACCTGCTTGTAATTGACAGATTTCAAATATCCCAGTTTAGATAGTGCTTTGCACATAGTGTGAAAGAAGGAACGCATCACCAGATCTGATGTCTGCACAATCCAACTCTTCCACGTCTGCAATTGCTGTCAGACTGGTCAAGGGTAATGCTTGCCTGCACCTTTATGGTATATATTGTCAAAACTCCCTCTGCACAGTAACCACAGACCAGTTAGGAGATTCCTGACATTCTTCAAAAATAACCTTGGTCATTTTTGGGTAGTGACATCCACCAGCATCCGTGACCTTTTACATTCAGCTGTCAGCCATAAAATCTCCCGGCCAACAGCTGAATGGGGCTAGGGATAAATCATCGGTTGCTATGATGCCAGCACCTGCTGGCTTCATAGCAACCAGGGATCACTGTGTGGGAAGCTGTTACATTCATGGCAGCTTCCCAGCACAAAATTGCCCCACTCTGAGCACTGGCTTCTCTCTGTAACTCTGCCAATCCAGAGGCGGTCTTAATTATTGCCATGTTGCCAAAACATGGTGTTGACTATCAAGGTGGCGGTTCTGCCAATTACAGCAAATTTCACGCACCTCCAGCCTGTGTCTATTGTTTGTATGTGCTTAGAATTGCAGTAAGGTAAAGCCTCCACCAATCAACATGTAAAATCCCATCCCCATTGTGTTTAGCTGTTCAATGGGCATGGAGGAGAAGGGAGGGAGTGGGCTGTCATTTATCCAGAGTGTATATACCCATAAATGTGACTCTATAGTCTTGTGGGCTGCACAGACTTGAAAAAGGAAGACATTAACAGCTTAGAAGGGGACTGAAACTGGAGCATGCTCAGTGGATGTGGCAATGGCTGGTCTACACAATCCCAGGCTGCAGCAGGGACACAGGCAAGGAGGAAGGGACAGTGAACAGCAGGATCAACCAAGTTTTTTGCAGAACTCAGGAAACAAATCCCATAGTGACTGGGTGAGTAGGAACAGCATGTAATACAGCATGTACTGACAGTTTTTAATGATGTGGGTTTAATGACACATTAAGGATTTAATGATGGGCGCACAATGTTTTGTTCCTGCAAGTCCCTTATGTATAAATCTGGCACTGGGACTAATACAGGTCAAATGTTCAGAAGTGGACCAGAATAGTGGGCGGCTCCTTTGCAAAAATCAGGCTTGTACTGCTGTAGAAAATTATTTGCATGCTTGACAAACTTTGATTTATTAACTTCTGCATAAATGTGCATGATTGTCAACATCCTGGGAAATATATGTTAAAACCTTTTTTAACTTACGATTATTCTCTTTTTACAGCTACTTGAAACCTGCAAGATTCTGTTACTGAAATAAGTCTACCCCTCAGCTCACTTCTTCAGTCTCCTCAAATATTACTAATTTAATAACAGACCTATCAGCCTGGATGACACATCACTTCCTCAAACTTAATCTATCCAAAACCGAGCTAACGATGTTTCCTCCCCCACGTGTCTCTTCCCCTCATTTCTCTGTCAAGATTGATAGCCCTACTATCAGTCCGTCCACACATGCCAAAGTTCCAGGTGTAATCCTGGACTTTTGGCCTCACGTCCAATCACTGGCCACCTCAACCTACGCAACATCTCCACAGTATGCCCCTTCCTAACAAATGACACCACAAAGCTCCTAGTTCACTCCCTGGTCATCTCCCGCCTCGACCACTGCAACTCTCTACTCACGGGATTACCTTTACATAGAATGAATGAATGAGTGACTTGTATAGCGCTACACATGCGAACTGAATCGCCTCTAGGCGCTTTATGCAGCCAGTGTTTGCTTGGCTGGTGCGGTCATTTTACCCCGTAGGATCTCGACACGCTTGGGACACACAGTCGATCCCCATGCTGCTGCCAGGCTCATCCAGCCTCCTAACCGTTCAGTGTCTGCTAATCCTCTCTGTCAATTCTTCCACTGGCTTCCACTCACCCAACAAATTAAATTCAAAATACTAACAACAACTTACAAAGCCATCCACAACTCTGCACCCAGCTACATCACTAACCTAGTCTCAAAATACCAACCAAATTGTTTCTTTTTGTTCCTCCCAAGACCTCCTGCTCTCTAGTTCTCTTGTCACCTCCTCCCATGCCCGGAGGAGCAGTAAGACGGCGCACCGCGCCCCTGGGATTATTGTAAAGCTCATTACACTTTATTTGATGTACGAGCATTTTTATTTTTAATTAATAAACCTAATCCGATATTACCACTACACTATTGGAGGCCTTTCTCTTCCCATCCCTGATCTGGTATCCCAATCGGAGATGTTCCCCCCCTCTCCCCCTCTCTCCCCCTCCAGGTTTACTGATACTGTTGAAGTGAGTGGAGATGTGGTGGAGATCAGTTGGAACACCCTTTTGAGCAGAACCAGCATAGAAGAAAGCATTTATACTGATTATGCCCTACTATATCCATCTAAAGGTGAGAGTTCTGTGAGACTACATTTGGATACATCAGTATTTATCTAATAACTAGTGGAATTACATCTACACGATTTTAGTTTGATCACCTTCATCAAGATTGACAGAGAGACTATTATCATTAATATTTTGTATCATCATACTTCACGTTTACACCAGGATTTCTCTTACATACATCCCTTCTGGACTGCACAGCAATTTTTGCATTTTATCTGCAGTTTTAGCACTTGTGCACTACTGTGCAGATTTATGTCATTTTCCACTAACACTTTGGAGTATTGATTAGCACTTTATTTACCTTCCTACTGGACTATTATTTTTATTGAGAGATTTTTATTTTTAGGAATTTATATCTCACGTTTAATCCAGGAACCTTTTACACATATTCCTTTTGGATTGCACAGCAGTTCTTTGTATTCATCTGCAGTTTTAGCACTTGTGCACTACTGTGTAGATTTACTTTGCACTTTGGAGTATTGATTAGCACTCTTAATTTATTTCCTATTGGACCTTGTTATTTTGCATTTTCACTTTAGATATATTGATTGGTATTATAATTTTATTAGAACTAAGCACGTTTTCACTGCATTGGATTATATTGAGTTTTTAGACACACTGTATTTGGTTTATTTATGTCTTTTATTCACCAGATGTAGGTCTGTATGTTTTGCTTTTAGCGCGAAAACATTCTTTAATATCCTCCCATGCTCGCCTCCAGGACTTTACCCAAGCCTCTCCTATCTTATGGAACACCCAACCCCAATATATCCGACTATCTCCTACTTTTCTTTTAGACGATCCCTAAAAAAAACCTTCTCTTCAGAGAAGCCTATTCTGCCCTACCTAACAACTGTACTTTTATTTTCTCCATCAGAACATCCCCCGCAGTTATTACCTTTGGTATCACTTGACCCCATCTCCTAGATTGTAACCTCTAACGATCAGGGCCCTCTGGTACCTCCTGTATTGAATTATTTTGACCCTGTACTATCTGCCTTCATGTTGTAAAGTGCTGCACAAACTATTGGCACTATATACATCCTGCATAATAATAATAATACTATATTAAAAGTCATACTTAACCAGTCTCCTTTTCTGTTTTGGCTCTAGTTCAATTTTGACTAAAGCAGATTGCACATAGAAAGTTTAAGGCTGTCTTCACACTTATGCATTTAGGCAATGCTCTATAAAACATGTGTTTTACAATACACTACAGCAACACACATTAAAGCATTTATTAATGTGATAATATTAATTTAAAATGGCACCATAACACAATACAGTAGCTGCCAAGACATTTCGCACCACAGCACACCAAAATGCACATATCGTTTTGGTGAACTGTGCTGACAAAATGGCACAGGTACTTTTTTGGTGCATTAGGATTCTAAATTAATAAGCTGTAATTAAGCAGTGCACTTCAGCACACAAAAGATGCCAAAGGGTGTATCATAGTGCCTTGTTTGGGCAAAGATTCTTAACTTTTGCACAATTGGCCCAGGTCCCTAGAAGCTCCTTTATGATGTATGTTTTCGGCATAGCTTGCAACCCTAAAGGGTAAGCCCACCACAAACTGACATCTCAGTTTTGGGTAGTTGATAGTGGGTAAAATTATCTATCTATAGTAGAAGTGAGACTTTCTCAACTGCATTAACAATAGTCCATGCAAGATTGCAGAGCCAGGAGCCATGCTGGAGAGATCTTACCATTAGAATCCAAACAAGATATTAAAGCTAGTTGCATACTCTGCCTACATCAACCTGTCCCTATTGAATTAATTTGGGTAGTTTGAGGCCATTAATAGAAAAATACAGATCTGATTGCTTTTCTCCAAGATAAGTAGAGGTCATGAATTTAGATGTTGAGTGTGCATGTAAGGGATGGATGTAGTTTAGAATGAAACCCCCTTTAAGGCAAAACAACATAGGGTCACAACCTGGCATGTGTATAAATCACATAAAAACATAATTTACATATTTCTGCAATAAATATTTGACTTTCTATGTCAAATTTCCTGTTTCTGATATAGCAACTGTGACAGAAGTCACTGTGTGTTTTGGAAGGGACCGTGGGCTGGCCTCTTACCCACAGATTATGGCCCAGAAGAGACAGAGACTTGGGGACAAGCTGGCATTGAGATAATGTAATGTAATCCCTTCTCCCCCACCCCCCCTCTTGTTGCTGTGTTTAACTGTGTTGGTTCATGGCACGTAGACAATGGTCTGGACTGCAGACATCTCTCCGCAGGGGATGTGTATTGAGGGGCTGCCTGCTTACCATAATCCCTTTATGTTTAACTGTAGTCTCTGTTTCAATGTACAAGTATTCAGTTCCCATTGGTTCTTCCTTGTCCCCTACCCCCCTCTATGACAAGGCTAAGGGGAGTGTCCCTAACTGTGTGTAAAAGTGTATGTTTTGTATTTAATAAAGAGTTGATGCTCTGCATGTTTAACCCTCAACACCTGTGTGGATTGTCTCGTGATTGAGGGGTTAAGGGCTGGTTATGGCGAATCTGCAGGCTGTGGGTGCGTTTGGAGGACAGGAGACACAGGTCTGGCGGATGTGCCCACCTGGGGTATCGGAGATCCATCACAGTAAACGGCGTTAACCCCTTCATACTTGGGCAGCTGTTACATTGGTGGCAGCAGTGGGATTTTCCCTCCAGTTACTGGGACACTCCAAACCACCACAGTGAATGACCAGCTATGCAGCCTGCAGGAAAGCCACGCTGAAAGACTTACTTGAGAGCCATGAAGGGACCGGTGGGACAAAGAACAAGGCCACCTTAATCAGGGAGCTAGCCGAGATGGATCAGAGGGATGGTGATGCAGGACCCCGGTCAGCTGAAGACTTGTTTCAGCAACGAGTTTGACAGTGATTGGCATTATATGGTGCTAACCCATCAGAGACCGCCATACAGGAAGCCATTAAAGACATCCAGCTGCAGGATGAGCGACAAGAGAAAGAACTAGAGCGACAAGAGAGAGAACTAGAGCGGCAACACGAGCAGAGAATGGCGGAAATACGGCAATCGGAGACAACACCTAAAGATGCAGCGCCTTTCCGTAAGTTGCCCTTTCGGGCGTTCAAACTGTTTAAGGAAGGAGAGGAGGAAATTGAAGCGTTCCTGCAGGACTTTGAGAGACTATGCCAGATACATGAAGTACTGCCCCAAGATTGGGTCGCCATACTGGCAAGTAATTTAACTGGCAGAGCGGCGGATAAGTATCGGGCCCTGGAGGATGAGGACGCTAAAGACTATGACCGGGTAAAAGAAGCTCTGCTAGCCCGATTTGCCATTACACCCGAAGCCAGCCGGATTAAGTTTCGAGAATCCCGGAAACAAACCCACATAACATACGTGGAGTGGGCACATCGTCTGCAGCGAAACCTTAAGGGCTGGGTCCAGGGAAGCCACGCTCATACCATAGAGGACATCACCCAGCTAGTACTCTTAGAACAGTTCTTTAAACACACCCCTCCGGTATTACGGGATTGGGTGCGAGATAAGCGACCACGGACTGTACAGCAAGCGGCTACTTTGGCCGATGAATATCTGGACTCTTGAAGGTCAGGCAAAAGCGAGCGCTATCCACTATCTCAGCACAGTTTACCAGCCTCTAACCCAACTTCAGCACCACCTCCAGCGGCCACTTATCCTCAGCAGCCCAGGTTCAACTCCCAGGACTACGCACAACCCATCAGGTGTTTCGGAGTAAACAGCTAGAGCACAAAAAGCCAGACTGTCCGTTGAATCCAGCCATCCAGTCCCAGTCATGGAGACAGCCAGCAAGGGGGAGCCCCCGCACACCCATGCCTGTGGCCCACTGCGTTGAGGAGGAAGAACACTGGGGCGTCCTGCACGAGGCTGATCCAATACAAGCAGCTAACCGGGACAACCGGCAGCAACACAGGCAGACTGTCTGGGTCAATGGAAAGGTAGCCAATGGCCTACGTGATTCTGGTGCCACCATGACCCTACTACAGAAGAACCTCATCCCAGAGAGCCAACACACCGGAGACTCTGTAGCCGTAAGAGTAGCGGGAGGTACCATCTTCCGGCTACCCATTGCCCGGGTTCACCTGGATTGGGGGGTTGGTTCGGGACACGTGAATGTGGGGGTGATGAAGGATTTGCCAGTGGATGTACTACTGGGGAATGATTTGGCCCCCCTCGTTTCTGCTTACGCCCCGATGGGCCCCACTGAAGCCAACCCAGTGACTACCTGTGCCCAGACCCATGCTGCTGGAACCGGCCTGATTGCGGCTGAGAACGGGGTAAGATTATCTTCCCCGACATGTACCTTAGATCAGGCACAATATCACAGTCTAAAATTGGAATGTAACAAGTTGGCCAGTGAGAAATCAGAGATGCAACGACACTACGTCATGTATTATGAGATGTCCCATGGCTTGAACATTGAAATGCACAGGCTGAAATTGTCAAAAGGTTAAATGGGATTTGCGCCCAGGTTTTGCCTTACCTCTCCCAAGAGCACCAGCAACAAGTTTTGGGAGCCATTGAGAGAGCAAAGCAAGTGACTGTTCCAGAACTGAATTCCATTATTCATCCTGCAACCTTACAACTGCACCACCAGCTACTAAGCAAAATGGCAACGCAACGCTGATGGGTTGTCCAGGCACTAGAGGAATGGAACTATGGACTAACTTCGGAGTCAACCCGTCTGGGGTCTCCTCCTGTGTTAGTCTCCGGCCGAAAGGGGAGATGTGTGACAGGGGTCACTTTGGGCACAGGGTGAGCCAGGAAATAATGGACATTAAGAATGTCTTGGATTGCTTTAAATTGGGATAGTAATATTAATCCACAAAATGTACTGGTTGTTTGATTCTGAACTCAACAAGTTAATTAAGAGATGCTGATGTGTCACCTGCCTGCTTGTGTAATGTTAATGAGTCTCAACTATGCTACAGATCCTTTCATTGTGAATAGTGATAATTAACTCTGTACTTGTGTGTATTGTAAAGCAGACAGACAGTCTGGTGAATATAAAGGTCATGCATAGTCATTTAAGATGTAAAGGGATTAGCTTAAGAGATGTCAAAATAATGTGTATTGTAGGAGTCACATGACCTTTAGGCTAGCCTAATGATAAACTGTCAGAATCATCAGCTGTATTTAATTAGCTCATGTAAATTGGGTCTGGTCAAAGGTGTATTATGAGAGGAGGGTCAGAAGCTTCTCTCTGTGTGTATAAAAGTTGGAGTGCAATAAAGAGTCAGTCTAGTTGGAAAGATACAGAGTGTTCAACTCGTATGTTTGGAAGGATTAATCCTATGGGAAGCGGTCGTCTGACTGTGGAGGATCGATAGTGGATGTGTGTCCAGAGAGTTAATATCTAAAACGACGTTAACCCCTTCATACTTGGGCAGCTGTTACAGCAACTATATGCTTTATGAAATAAAAGAAAGTACCGTATTTTTCGCACTATAAGAAGCACCTGACCATAAGACGCACCTAGGTTTTAGAGGAGGAAAACAAGAAAAAAAATATTCTGAACCAAATGGTGTACTAAAATATTTTCCAGTGCCCATGAAATGCAGCCTGATCATTGCCATAGTAAACGCAGCCTGACCATTGCCATAGTAAACGCAGAGTGACCATGCCATAGTAAACGCAGAGTGACCATGCCACAGTAAACGCAGAGTGACCATGCCACAGTAAACGCAGAGTGACCATGCCACAGTAAACGCAGAGTGACCATGCCACAGTAAACGCAGAGTGACCATGCCACAGTAAACGCAGAGTGACCATGCCATCAGTGGTGTATTTAGGTTTCTGCTGCCCTAGGCCTGACTAAACTTGCGCACCCCCCTAATTTAAATATGACCCACCCCTTCCTATCAAGGCCCGCCCTGTTAACTTCATGGGAAGAGGACAGAGGGGACGCTGTGGGAAGAGGAGAGAGGGTTGCCGTGGGTGAAGGACAGAGGGACACCCTGGGAAGAGGACAGAGGGACACCCTGGGAAGAGGACAGAGGGACACCCTGGGAAGAGGACAGAGTAACGCCCTGGGAGAAGGATGCCATGGGAAGAGGACAGAGGGGACGCCGTGGGAAGAGGACAGAGGGGGACGTTGTGGCGGTCAATAAGGCCTAGAGGATATCAGGTTAGGCACTTCCTAATGGCTCAGTCCCTGGGAACAGTAATGGACAATAGCCAACAGGCCCTCTTACCAGACCCAGCAAAATTACAACAGTGATTCCTCTGGCTGGACGTTCGCTCACTCTGGGTTGCCCGGGGTGACTCTAGTCAGTAGTGTAGCATGTCTGTATCCTGGCAGTGGCTCAGTCTTTCTCCCTCTCTGATGGTGCGGGGTACAGCGTGGCTCTCTGGTGGTGCGGGGTACAGCGTGGCTCTCTGGTGGTGCGGGGTACAGCGTGGCTCCCTGGTGGTGTGGGGTACAGCGTGGCTCTCTGGTGGTGCGGGGTACAGCGTGGCTCCCTGGTGGTGCGGGGTACAGCGTGGCTCTCTGGTGGTACGGGGTACAGCGTGGCTCTCTGGTGGTGCGGGGTACAGCGTGGCTCTCTGGTGGTGTCCCCCAGCAGAGTATTCTCTTTTGCTCCTCTTCTAACACCCCCTCCCTCCCCTCCAGCAGAGTGCTTGCATGCTAGGGGAACTGGTGCCAGAACTCTGCAGTGACTTAATTTCCCATGATGCCCCCAGTGTCTTCTGATTGGCCCTCTGCTGTGGCCAATCATGGGGAGGGAAACAGTGGGCAGGAAGCTGGGTGGCGGCCCAGCAAATCCAATTAGAGCCGCTCTCTCTTTCTCTTCTCCTTACAGAAAGGGAAGGGGGGCGGTGGGGGATATACAGACAGGCCGAAGCTCTCCTCTCCCTGTCACAGCGCCGCTGCTCTATTTGCCAGAGAACTCGGCAGCGGCGCTGTGACAGGGAGAGGAGAGCTGCGGGCTGTCTGTATATCCCCCGCTGCCCCCCTTCCCTTTCTGTAAGGAGAAGAGAAAGAGAGAGCGGCTCTAATTGGATTCGCCGCGCCGCAGTGTCAGGGGCTTTGCCGCCGGGGGGGCAGAGCCAGTGGCGGCGGTCGGGGGATTCCAGCGGCTGGGAGTGATGCGAGCGGATGACAGGGGCGGTGCCAGCGACGGCGGGGGGCAGGGCCCCTGTTATGTATTCGCACTATAAGACGCAGGGACATTTCCCCCTATATTTCTGGGGGGAAAAAGTGCGTCTTATAGTCCGAAAAATACGGTAGTTATCAGCATTCAGAATTTTAAAAAAGATGCCCCTTCAAGCTATACTGGTAAATTGTCAGTCAGGAAATTGACAGGTGGGTGGTTTGCTACACTGGCAGCCATGCTTTGCCTTTTGTTTTTTTTTTAAATGTCAGCCGCCCATGGGAAAAAAGTTTTGCTAATATCTAAACAAAAGCACATATGAATCTGCAATAAAGCTTGGTAAATTACTTATAACTTACTACTGTATGTAGTTTAACTATGTTTTTTTCTTTTACTAAACTGTAAGAGCTCCTTACAAGATACATTAGGTGTGTCTATATTAATTGTTTCATCTCATTATATTTAATTATTCATATTGCAGTACTGATTTGTATGAACCCTCAGGGACACTTGTTACAAGTGTAATTTTATCCTTTTCACTTTCACTGGTTCCTCTTGAAGATGTCAGTGGTAAAACTTTGCTATAACTTTGCTATAACTGACACACTTTAAGAATGCAGTGCTACTGTAACATTCTACCCATTGTGCTGTCATTTATTTGATTGTATGAATTACTATTTTCTTTATTTATGTAAATGTATAACAATCTGTAATGTAAATGTAAAGTGTTATGCAAATTTAGTTGTAGAGCTTTAGTGCACGCCAAAAATATATTTGTAGTTGCTTATTAGATGCCCGCTACTTTCTAAAATGATTCAATTCAAACACTAGGACTAGGGATGAGCTTCGTGTTCGAGTCGAACATACGTTCGACTCGAACATCGGCTGTTCGATCGTTCGACGAAGATCGAACGATTTGGGCCGTTCGCGCCTAATTCGAGTGACGCGAACGGCCCACAATGCACTACGCCATCGCAGTGTCATCCAGGCGCTGTGATTGGCCAAGCATGCACTGTGACCCCGCATGCTTGGCCAATCACAGCGCCGGCAGCGAGGAGAGCAATAATTGGCCACAGGGATGCCTGTGGCCAATTATTGCTGAGGGGGTTTAGTACACGCCCCACACTATAAAAGGCCGCCAGCACGGCGGCCTTGTGTAGTGTGTTCCGGAGCAGGGAAAGAGAAGCATAGGCAGGGACAGTGTCATTTTTTTTCCTTTACTAATCCTGGATTCCTTGTGTTTAGGGACAAATAAGGATAGGTAGGGAGAGTGTCAGTGTGTTATTCTGTGCTAAACCTTGTTTGTAGGGACAGAGAGGTACAGTGAGGGAAAGTGTCAGTGTGCTATTCTGTTCCAAATCTTGTTTGTAGGGACAGAGTAGGACAGTGAGTGAAACTGACAGTGTGCTATTCTGTTCTAAACCAATCTTGCTGAACCATACTTGAAATCCTTGAGTTTAGGGACAGAGAGGTACAGTGAGGGAAAGTGTCAGTGTGCTATTCTGTGCTAAATCTTGTTTGTAGGGACAGAGTAGGACAGTGAGTGAAACTGACAGTGTGCTATTCTGTTCTAAACCAATCTTGCTGAACCATATTTGAAATCCTTGAGTTTAGGGACAGAGAGGTACAGTGAGGGAAAGTGTCAGTGTGCTATTCTGTGCTAAATCTTGTTTGTAGGGACAGAGTAGGACAGTGAGTGAAACTGACAGTGTGCTATTCTGTTCTAAACCAATGTTGCTGAACCATATTTGAAATCCTTGAGTTTAGGGACAGAGAGGTACAGTGAGGGAAAGTGTCAGTGTGCTATTCTGTGCTAAATCTTGTTTGTAGGGACAGAGTAGGACAGTGAGTGAAACTGACAGTGTGCTATTCTGTTCTAAACCAATCTTGCTGAACCATATTTGAAATCCTTGAGTTTAGGGACAGAGAGGTACAGTGAGGGAAAGTGTCAGTGTGCTATTCTGTGCTAAATCTTGTTTGTAGGGACAGAGTAGGACAGTGAGTGAAACTGACAGTGTGCTATTCTGTTCTAAACCAATGTTGCTGAACCATATTTGAAATCCTTGAGTTTAGGGACAGAGAGGTACAGTGAGGGAAAGTGTCAGTGTGCTATTCTGTGCTAAATCTTGTTTGTAGGGACAGAGTAGGACAGTGAGTGAAACTGACAGTGTGCTATTCTGTTCTAAACCAATCTTGCTGAACCATATTTGAAATCCTTGAGTTTAGGGACAGAGAGGTACAGTGAGGGAAAGTGTCAGTGTGCTATTCTGTGCTAAATCTTGTTTGTAGGGACAGAGAGGTACAGTGAGTGAAACTGACAGTGTGCTATTCTGTTCTAAACCAATCTTGCTGGACCATATTTGAAATCCTTGAGTTTAGGGACAGAGAGGGACACTCGTGGAAACTATCAGTGTGCTATTCTGTGCTAAATCTTGTTTGTAGGGACAGAGAGGTACAGTGAATGAAACTGACAGTGTGCTATTTTGTTCTAAACCAATCTTGCTGAACCATATTTGAAATCCTTGAGTTTAGGGACAGAGAAGGACACTCGTGGAAACTATCAGTGTGCTATTCTGTGCTAAATCTTGTTTGTAGGGACAGAGAGGTACAGTGAGTGAAACTGACAGTGTGCTATTCTGTTCTAAACCAATCTTGCTGAACCATATTTGAAATCCTTGAGTTTAGGGACAGAGAAGGACACTCGTGGAAACTATCAGTGTGCTATTCTGTGCTAAATCTTGTTTGTAGGGACAGAGAGGTACAGTGAGTGAAACTGACAGTGTGCTATTCTGTTCTAAACCAATCTTGCTGAACCATATTTGAAATCCTTGAGTTTAGGGACAGAGAAGGACACTCGTGGAAACTATCAGTGTGCTATTCTGTGCTAAATCTTGTTTGTAGGGACAGAGAAGGACAGTGAGGGAAACTGTCAGTGTGCTATTCTGTGCTAAACCAATCTTGCTGAAGCATATTGCAAATCCTTGTGTTTAGGGACAGAGAAGGATAGGCAGGGGACAGTGTCAGTGTCATTGTTGCTAAGCCTCCTGCACAGTATACACCTGAAGGTAGCCCTTATTGCTGTTTTTCCCATCTCCCTGCAGGCCATCCATTAAAATGTCTGGAAGGCAAACAAGGAGAGGCAGACAGTCAGGAGGCAAAAAAAGAGGGCAAGCAGGCTCTGTGTCTGGGGGCAACAGTGCTGGTCATGGACGCGGTGCATTGTCATCAGCACATGGCCATGGGACACGCTTGTCCTTCTTTTCGGCAGCTGGACATGTTGAGCCACATCATGCCGAAGACTTGGTAGAGTGGATGACCAAGCCCACCTCATCCTCCTCATCCTCTCTCACCCAGGCTCAGGGTACTGGCAAAGCAGCTGCCAAAGCGTCCTCTTCTCTGGTATCATTATCTTCATTAGTCAATCCTTCCCTAGACCCACCATGTCCTCCTCCTGAGGAGTCCCCCGAACTGTTTGAGCACAGTGTTGGGTACATGCTCCAGGAGGATGCCCAGCGTTTCGAAGGATCTGATGATGATACCCAGATAGAGGAAGGCAGTAGCGTGAGAGCAGAGAGAGGGGATGCTCAAGAAGGACACCAATCTGGCAGTCATGCTCCAGCAGCTGCAGCATACTGCCAGATTGGCTCCAGTGATGAGGAGGGAGGGGATGATGAGGTCACTGACTCCACGTGGGTGCCTAATAGGAGAGAGGAGGAGGAGGAGGATGAGGAGGAGGCACATCTCCAACGAGGCAGGATGCCCTTGAGTGGCCAGCGTATGGGCAGCACACCGACGGAATCACACCGCAGAGCTCCGCCTGTGCAGGGCGCTGCCTCTGCCCGTCATTCAAAAAGTTCTTTGGTGTGGGCCTTTTTTGAGGCGAGTGCATCAGATCGCACAGCTGCTGTTTGCAACATATGTCTCAAGCGTATATCGCGTGGCCAAAACATCAGCCGCTTGGGCACCACATGCTTGATCAGACATATGTTGACCTGCCATGCAGCTCGTTGGCAAGCCTACCTTAAAGACCCACACCAAAGAACAAAGCGGACCTCTCCTTGCACCGCATCAGCTGGGATCTCAAAACCCACTATACCTTCAGTCCTCTCTGAAACCTGCACTGAGAGGAATGAAGGTGTAGAATTAGGTGTGTCACAGCCCAGTACTTGCGGCCACTCTGCTAGCAGTACACCGACGTCCGATTCTAGCAGGCAAATTTCCCTGCCCCAGCTGCTGGACCGTCGAAAGAAGTTCACTCCCAGCCATCCACATGCCCAGCGGTTGAATGCTAGCTTGGCTAAATTGCTAGCGCTTCAACTGCTGCCTTTTCAGTTGGTAGACTCGGCCCCCTTCCGTGAGTTTGTGCAATGTGCGGTTCCTCAGTGGCAGGTTCCCAAACGCCACTTTTTCTCACGGAAGGCGATTCCGGCTCTCTACAGGCATGTGGAAGGCAATGTCTTGGCCTCGCTGGACAGGGCGGTCAGCGGTAAGGTGCATATTACCGCTGACTCATGGTCCAGCAGGCATGGACAGGGACGTTACCTTTCTTTCACGGCCCATTGGGTCACTCTTTTGGCAGCTGGGAAGGATGCAGGACAAGGTGCAGTAGTGTTGGAGGTTGTTCCACCGCCACGCCTCCAAAATGCTACTACTGGTTGTGACACACCTCTCTCCTCCACCCCCTCCTCTTCTTCTTCCTCCATGGCCTCTTCCTGTGGTTTGTCCTCGGAACCAGCGGTGCTCCGTAGGCGTTCAAGGGGCTACGCAAGTACGCAGGCAAAAAGATGCCATGCCGTGCTTGCGCTGGTGTGTTTGGGGGACAGGAGCCACACTGGGGCAGAGGTCCTGTCTGCTCTGCAGGGGCAGGCCGAGAGGTGGTTGACGCCACGCCAGCTTAAGCCAGGAATGGTGGTTTGCGACAATGGCACCAACCTCCTCTCCGACAGGGACAACTGACCCATGTGCCCTGTATGGCTCACGTCCTTAACCTGGTGGTGCAGCGGTTCTTGGGCAGGTACCCGGGCTTACAGGATGTCCTGAGGCAGGCCAGGAAA
Source organism: Rana muscosa (assembly GCA_029206835.1). NCBI lineage: Eukaryota > Metazoa > Chordata > Amphibia > Anura > Ranidae > Rana > Rana muscosa. The sequence continues at coordinate 421,622,738 of CM055120.1, forward strand.
GTCTGTGTGCATTTCCGCAGATCTTATAATGCCAGTGCTCGCCTGGCTGAGCTGCAAAAGGAGTTGAACCTGCCCAAGACCCGCCTTATATGTGACATGTCCACCAGGTGGAACTCAACGTTGGCCATGCTGCAGCGGCTGCACACGCAGCAGAGGGCCATCAATGAGTACCTGTGCGACTACGGCACCAGGACAGGGTCAGGGGAGCTCGGTTTTTTTTCACCACGCCAGTGGGGCATGATCAGGGATGCATGCACTGTCCTGGCACCATTTGAGGAGGCCACGAGGATGGTGAGCAGTGACAGTGCATGCATCAGTGACACTGTACCTCTTGTCCACCTGTTGGAGCACACGCTGCGTGGAATAATGGACAGGGCACTTGAGGCAGAACAGAGGCAGGAAGAGGAGGACTTCCTTGCCTCTCAAGGCCCCCTTTACCCAGACAGTGTTCCTTCTGTCCCACCCATCGCACAGGAAGAGTAGGAGGAGGAGGAGGAGGATTGTGTCAGCATGGAGGTGGAGGCTGGCACTCAGCATCATCAGCAGCAGTCTTTTAGGGATGATTTACAGTCCCAAGAAACCAGTGGACTTGTACGTGGCTGGGAGGAGGTGGCTGCGGATCATGTCGTCCTTAGTGACCCAGAGGACTCCGGACTGAATGCCTCAGCTAACCTACGCTGCATGGCCTCCCTGATCCTGCAAAGTCTGCAGAAGGATCCTCGTATTCTTCGGATCAAGGAGAGGGACCATTACTGGCTGGCCACTCTCCTTGATCCACGGTACAAGGGTAAGGTTGCGGACCTTATGTTACCGTCGCAGAGGGAGCAGAGGATGAGACAACTCCGGGAGGCCTTGCAGAAAGGTCTGTGCAACACGTTCCCAGAGACTGGGAGGTTACAAACTCCTGGTCCTGGACAACGAGTTGCTGAGGCTTCGGGCAGTCAAAGAAGGAGCGGTGGGGAAGGTGGCCGTCTGACCGATGCGTTCAGACAATTCTTTAGTCCGCAGCCCCAAAGTATGATCGGTTCCAGCAACCATCGCCAGCGTCAGATATACACGGTGCAGGAATACCTAGGGGCAAGGTCAGACTTGGACACCTTCCCCACCGAAAATCCTCTGGCTTACTGGGTCTTGAGGATGGATCACTGGCCAGAGCTTGCACAGTATGCAATTGAGCTACTGGCCTGTCCTGCATCCAGCGTTCTTTCAGAACGCACATTCAGTGCTGCTGGAGGATTTGTCACGGATCACAGGGTGCGCCTGTCCACCGACTCGGTTGATCGACTGACTTTCATCAAGATGAACCAGTCTTGGATCACCACCAGCTACCACACACCTGATGCTGATATAACAGACTAATTGATTTTAAAATGTCACATCCCTTCAAGACTGATGCTGATGCTGAGTTCCTGTGCTGTTATGTTGACTAGCTATCCTCCTCCTCCTCCTCAATGATCCGATTAATGATGATAGCTTGGAAGATCATTTTGGTTTATGGGTGCCGCCACCAGTGGCTAAGGCCCAATTTTTCAGCCCCTGTTTAACAGGGGCGTGTAATTACAATTTTTGATGCAATACTTTGCAACAGGCCTCATTGCTGTGCTCCAAGTACAGTATCTGTGAGGGGTTGCAGTGTTGTGCCACCAGTGCCTAAGGCCCAATTTTTCAGCCCCTGTTCAACAGGGGCATGCAATTATAATTATTAATCTAATAATTCACAGCAGGGCCCATTGCTGCGCCCACCAAGAGTAACTGTCAGGCCTTACAGTGTTGTGGCACCAGCACCACCATCACCATCACCACCACCACCACCACCACCACCAAAGGCCCAATTTTTCAGCCCCTATTCAACAGGGGCATGCAATTATAATTATTGATCTAATAATTCACAGCAGGGCCCATTGCTGCGCCCACCAAGAGTAACTGTCAGGCCTTACAGTGTTGTGGCACCAGCACCACCATCACCACCACCACCACCACCAAAGGCCCAATTTTTCAGCCCCTGTTCAACAGGGGCATGCAATTATAATTATTGATCTAATAATTCACAGCAGGGCCCATTGCTGCGCCCACCAAGAGTAACTGTCAGGCCTTACAGTGTTGTGTCAACACCACCACCACCACCACCAAAGGCCCAATTTTTCAGCCCCTGTTCAACAGGGGCATGCAATTATAATTATTGATCTAATAATTCACAGCAGGGCCCATTGCTGCGCCCACCAAGAGTAACTGTCAGGCCTTACAGTGTTGTGTCAACACCACCACCACCACCACCAAAGGCCCAATTTTTCAGCCCCTGTTCAACAGGGGCATGCAATTATAATTATTGATCTAATAATTCACAGCAGGGCCCATTGCTGCGCCCACCAAGAGTAACTGTCAGGCCTTACAGTGTTGTGTCAACACCACCACCACCACCACCAAAGGCCCAATTTTTCAGCCCCTGTTCAACAGGGGCATGCAATTATAATTATTGATCTAATAATTCACAGCAGGGCCCATTGCTGCGCCCACCAAGAGTAACTGTCAGGCCTTACAGTGTTGTGGCACCAGCACCACCATCAAAGGCCCAATTTTTACTACCACTGATCAACAATTATATGTTATTACAATTCCTGATATAATAGTTGACAGCAGGGCGTTCCAGCACCCACCAAGAGTAACTGTGAGTGCTTACAGTGTTGTGCCAACACCAACACCTAAGGGGCCAATTTCTGCAGAGTATATACGGCAGGTTCCTACTTTCAAACATGCAACTTACAAACGACTTCTTCTTGCAAACGGAAGAAGACAACAGGAAGTGAGAGGAAATCTACCCCTTGGAAGGAAAATTCTCTCCTGTAAGAATTAATATTGGAGAAAGGTGTCTCCTCTCTACTGATGCTTTATCACCAATCCTTGTTTCAATAAAAACACCACATTTCAAAAACAGTTGTGATTGGGACGCAAAGTGAGGTGAAATGTTCTGAACAGGGGCACAGACAGCAAAACAAATGTTACAGGGGTGATAACCCTTCCCTATGTTTTCCAAAAAGCTTAAAAATAGGTATTTGGGCTGGAGCTACACTTAAACAATGTAGCTGTTCAAAATTACAAACAGATTCTACATAAGAACAAACCTACAGTCCCTGTCTTGTATGCACCGCCTGTATACGGCTGTTCAGAGTATATAGGGCCTTTTTTATTTTGTGTGCGGGGTTCCCCTTAATATCCATACAAGACCCAAAGGGGCTGGTAATGGGCTGGGGTAGGGGGGGGGGGGGTTGATGGGGTAGCTATGCCATTTTTCTTAAAGATTTTCATCCATATTACCGGGACCAGACATTACATTAAAGCCGCAAGCAGTTTTAAATGGCTTTTTTTTCCTTTAGAAATGTAATTTTGTGCAGGGACAGTTCTAAACACGGGAAACACGTGGCACTTCACAGGCATACTTTAGACACCCCCCAGGTACAATATTTAAAGGAATATTTGACTTTTTTTTTTTCACTTTATGCATCATTAAAATGACTGCTCCCGGAAAACGTCCGTTTTTAAAACTTCTTTTTGCATTGATACATGTCCCCTGGTGCAGAACCCGGGTTCCCAAACTCTGTTTAGGACAATAACATGGATAATAGTCGTTATAATTAGCACTTTAGAATCCGAACGTTCGCATCCATTGTATTTAATAGGGTTCTAATGTTCGTGCAAACTTTCGGTCTGTTCGCGGGTTCTGGTGCGAACCGAACCCGGGGGTGTTCGGCTCATCACTAACTAGGACCAGAAATGTTGACCTACTCATAGCCTGTGGGAGATGATATCTTGACAAGTGAGGTGCTACTGCTGCTAATCCTTTTAACACAAAGGTTAAACAGTGTTCTGCATCAGCTCCTTTTATACCAGTATATAAAGTGGAGGACACATCTGCTGCATAGCCTGTAAAGGTGCACAGGGGATTCTAAGGTCCTGGGGATGATTTCAGCTAGGTGCTGCCCCTACCTGGTATAAACCAAATAAACTTACTGGTCAGATGATGAACAGGGTACTTTCAGGAAATGAAAGTACCCTGGCTGGTTTCTGGGTCTGTGGTTGGCACTTAATGGTACCTCAAAAATCCAGTGCAGGGGGTGCAGGAATCAGCATATCAAAGGAGCCTTCTCCCACTGAACACCATCGAAGGGGCCACTTAAATGAACCCCAGTATAAAAAGTGCCAGTGTGCCCCTTAACACTGAATAAAAGTATTTACACCAATGAGGCAGGGGAAATAATACCTACCTCCAATGTAACAGGAAATTTTATACTGATCTCAAATTAACAGTGCAATTTATATGGACCATGACTAGGCCCAGATTGGCCATAGGGAAAACCAGGCACTTGCCCGGTGGGCCGGGTCCGCCGGGCCACAAAGTCCTGGGCTGCTCTTTGAGCCTGCGCCGCTCACCCCACCTTTCCACGGCCGCCCGGCTGCCAGGTTAGCTCAGCCATTGGTGCAGGGGGACGGAAACATTAAGGGAAAGGAGCTAGATGAGACACTTTCGGCCTCTCCGTGGCTGCACAACCGCCAGCAGTGGAGGCTGGTGCTCAAATTTTTTGGGGGGGGCGTAAACTAAAAAAAAAAAATCATCAATTGCCGCCACTGTGCCCATTAAATGCAGCCACTGTGCCCAAACGCCACTAGTTTGTCCCCAAATGCAGCCAGTTTCCCCCCCATATACAGCCAGTTTCCCCCCCATATACAGCCAGTTTCCCCTCAAAATACAGCCAGTTTGTCCCCCATAATACAGCCAGTTTGTCCCCCATAATACAGCCAGTTTGTCCCCCATAATACAGCCAGTTTGTTCCACATATACAGCCAGTTTGTCCCAATATACAGCCAGTTTGTCCCCAATATACAGCCAGTTTGTCCCCCAAATGCAGCCAGTTTGTCCCCCAAATGCAGCCAGTTTGTCCCCCAAATGCAGCCAGTTTGTCCCCCAAATACAGCCAGTTTGTCCCCCAATATACAGCCAGTTTGCCCCCATAATACAGCCAGTTTGTCCCCATATACAGCCAGTTTGTCCCCAATATACAGCCAGTTTGTCCCCCAAATGCAGCCAGTTTGTCCCCAATATACAGCCAGTTTGTCCCCCATAATACAGCCAGTTTGTCCCCATAATACAGCCAGTTTGTCCCCCATAATACAGCTAATTTGTTCCCCATAATACAGCCAGTTTGTCCCCATATACAGCCAGTTTGTCCCCAATATACAGCCAGTTTGTCCCCCAAATACAGTCAGTTTGTCCCCCAATATACAACCAGTTTGTCCCCCAATATACAGCCAGTTTGTCCCCCAATATACAGCCAGTTTGTCCCCAATATACAGCCAGTTTTCCCCCCAATATACAGCCAGTTTGTCCCCCAATATACAGCCAGTTTGTCCCCATATACAGCCAGTTTGTCCCGATATACAGCCAGTTTGTCCCCCATAATACAGCCAGTTTGTTCCACATAATGCAGCCAGTTTGTCCCCCATAATACAGCCAGTTTTTCCCCCATAATACAGCCAGTTTGTCCCCCAATATACAGCCAGTTTGTCCCCCAATATACAGCCAGTTTGTCCCCCAATATACAGCCAGTTTGTCCCCCATAATACAGCCAGTTTGTCCCCCATAATACAGCCAGTTTGTCCCCCATAATGCAGCCAGTTTGTCCCCCATAATACAGCCAGTTTGTTCCCCATATACAGCCAGTTTGTCCCAATATACAGCCAGTTTGTCCCCAATATACAGCCAGTTTGTCCCCCAAATGCAGCCAGTTTGCCCCCCAAATGCAGCAAGTTTGTCCCCCAAATGCATCCAGTTTGTCCCCCAAATACAGCCAGTTTGTCCCCCAAATACAGCCAGCTTGCCCCCATAATACAGCCAGTTTGTCCCCATATACAGCCAGTTTGTCCCCATATACAGCCAGTTTGTCCCCAATATACAGCCAGTTTGTCCCCCAAATGCAGCCAGTTTGTCCCCAATATACAGCCAGTTTGTCCCCAATATACAGCCAGTTTTTCCCTGAAATGCAGCCAGTTTGTCCCCCATAATACAGCCAGTTTGTCCCCCATAATACAGCCAGTTTGTCCCCCATAATACAGCCAGCTTGGTCCACAATATACAGCCAGTTTGTCCCCCAATATACAGCCAGTTTGTCCCCCAATATACAGCCAGTTTGTCCCCCAATATACAGCCAGTTTGTCCCCCAATATACAGCCAGTTTGTCCCCAATATACAGCCAGTTTGTCCCCAAAATGCAGCCAGTTTGTTCCCCAATATACAGCCAGTTTGTCCCCCAATATACAGCCAGTTTGTCCCCAATATACAGCCAGTTTGTCCCCATAATACAGCCAGTTTGTCCCCCAAATGCAGCCAGTTTGTCCCACAAATGCAGCCACTTTGTCCCCATCAGCCCTGCACTTACCTTCCTCGAGTCAGCGCCGTCCTTCTTCCGTCCTCGATGTCTTCTCCCGCCCTCGATGTTGCTTCAGCCAATCAGGTTACCGGTAACCAGACCCGGTGAACCTGATTGGCCAGGGAACGCACCCCCGTGCGTCCTCTCATTAGGTATTTAGAAGCCAATTACAGCCCTCAGGCTGTAGTCGGGAAGCCTATCAGAGCCTGCTGGCTCTGATAGGCACTTTTTTTTATTTTTTTATATATAGGCACTTCTACAGACCAACCAGACACTGTGATTCAGATGGCCGGCGCTCAAGGGGCCGGCCATCTGAATAGTGGGCGGCAGCAATACATAGGTTCATGCAATGCTTATGTATTGTTGTGGTGAGTGACGTCAGGGCGCAGAAGAGAGCGGTAGCGGCGCTTCTGCGCCCACTATGGTCGCGCCGCCATGTGTGAAAAAAAGACATAAAAAAAAAAAAAAACTCTTAAAATGTAAAAAAAAATTTTTTGATGACCACAGGAGGGAGGGGGGGGGGGGGGCGGCGCCCGGGCGCCCCCTATGGACGGGCCGCCACTGACCGCCAGCATTGTTCAGCCGTCGGTTCCGGGGGGCGTGACCACGAAGAGGGAGGAGGAGCTAGAGGAGACACCTGCTGCAGACACCATAGAGCCGGATCAGAAAGAACATGAGTGCAGCCCCCCTGTAATCTGGATAGGAGGAGAGGTGGGGGTGGCTGCATATAGAAGAACCATTCTCTCTATTTCCTGCTGCAGCCTCTTCTCCTCCTCTCTCTCTCGCAGGCTTTTAGAGGCTGCAGGAGGAAATGGAGAGAATGATTCTTCTATATGCAGCCACCTCCACTGCTCCTCCTATCCTGCTTCTTTCTGCTGCCCTCCTGTGCTCTCCGCTCCACCCAAGCTCTTTGCCACCTCGTGCTCTCTGCCCCCCTGTGCTCTCTGACCCCCCCATGCTCTCTGCCTCCCCCTCGTGCTCTCAACCGCCCTGTGCGCTCCGCCTCCCGTGTGCTTTCTGCCTCCCCCTGTGCTCTCCAACTCCCCTGTGCGTTCCGCCTCTCCCTGTGCTTTTCGCCTCTCCTCCAGTGCTCTCCAGGACTCCCAGTGCTTTCTGCTTTTCCCTTAGTGCTCTTCAGTCCTCCAGTGCTCTCTGCCTCCCCATGTGCTCTCCACCTCCAGCCCCCATGCTCTCCGCCTTACCACATGTTCTTGCCTCCCCCTGTGCTCTCCAACCTCCCCCTGTGCTCTCCAACCCCCCCTGTGCTCTCCATCTCCCCCTAGTTCTCCACCTCCCCCAGTGCTCTCAGCCTTCCCCGTGCTCTCAGCCTCCCCATATGCTCCCCACTACCCCCCTGTTCTCTCTACCTCCCCTGTGGTCTCCACCTCCCCCCTGTGCCCTCTGCCTCTCCCCCAGTGCTCTTCACTTCCCCCCAGTGCTCTCCAGCCCCCCCCAAGTACTCTCCAGCTTCTGCAGTGTTCTTTGCTTCCCCCTATGCTTTCTGCCTCCCTCCGTGCTCTCATGCCCTTCCTGTGCTCTCTGCTCCACCCCGTTTTTGCTTCCCCCCTGTGCTCCCCAACCCCCCCTGTGCTCTTGAGCCTGCCCATGCTCTCCGGCCCCCCTCTGCTCTCCTCTTCCTCTCTGTGTTCTCTGCCTCTCCTCTGTGCTCGCTAGCCCCCCATGCTCTCTCCGCCTCCCCCACAGTGCTCTCCCACCTCCACTGTGCTCTCGCCCTACCTGTGTTCTCAAGGTGCCTCCCTGTGCTCTCTGCCCCCCCATGCTCTTTCCTGACCCCCCCATTCCTCTCCTGGGGGATCCATCAGGGTGGAGAGTGGGGAAGGGGATGGTTAACATGTCATGGGCTGCTCAGTCCAAAATGCCGGGCCTATTTTTTGTCCCAGTCCGGGCCTGACCATGACCACCAATATAACAGGGGGATTTACAAAAACCACCAATATATAAGTGGAAATTACATTTCAGGTGCATCTCCTTGTTCAGGTGGGTGGTCAGGGGGTGGTAAGACCATAACACAACTGCCAGCTTTTACTTCCCCCCACCTGCCTGTGTGAAGTGAATGGGTCTGTAACAAGGTAATGTGCACTGACCAACAATGAAACAGGGAACTTTACATTGATCACCAAGGTAACATGGGATTTACACTGACCCCCAATATAAAAGATGCATTTAAACTGACCATACAACCATGAAGTTTACAATGGCCACCAATATAATGGGGGAATTTACAATGATCGCCAATCTAATGAATGCATTTTCACAGACCACCATTATATTTGGAGGTTGAAGGAGGGGTCTAAATTTGCTGAATAAATTTGAGGGGGGCTTCCTGTGTGGGAAAGGGTTTGATAAGGGGGGTAAAATTAGAGGGGATGGAGGAAAATTAGAGAGGATTTGCAGGATGACATGTTGATGCTCTTGCAAGTGGTATATAGTGCATTCGGAAAGTATTCACAGCTCTTCACTTTTTTCACATTTTGTTATGTTACAGCCCTATTCCAAAATGGAATAAATTCATTATTTTTCTGAAAATTCTACAAACAATACCCCATAATGACACTGTGAAAGAAGTTTGATTGAAATCTTTGCAAATTTATAAAAAAATAAAAATCACATGTAGATAAGTATTCACAGTCTTTGCCATGACACTCAAAATTGAGCTCAGGTGTATCCCTTTTCCACTGATCATCCTTGAGATGTTTCTACAACTTGATTGGAGTCCACCTGTGGTAAATTCAGTTGATTGGACATGATTTGGAAAGGCGCACACCTGTCTATATAAGGTCCCACAGTTAACAGTGCATATCAGAGCACAAACCAAGCCATGAAGTCCAAGGTATCAGGGTACAGAAAATTTCTGCAGTATTTAAGGTCACGATGAGCATAGTGGCCTCCATCATATGTAAATGGAAGAAGTTTGGAACCACCAAGACTCTTCCTAGAGCCGGCCTCACGCCAGGCCAAACTGAGTGACCAGGGGAGAAGGGCCTTAGTCACCAAGTGACCAAGAATCTGATGGTCACGCTGACAGAGCTCCAGCATTTCTCTGTGGAGAGAGGAGAACCTTCCAGAAGAACAACCATCTCTGCAGCACTCCACCAATTAGGCCTGTATGGTAGAGTGGCTAGACGGAAGCCACTCCTCAGTAAAAGGCACATGACAGTCAATTTCAGTGGCGGTGCGTCCATAGAGGGCGCCGGAGCGCCGCCCCCCTCTCGCTCCTGCACCGCCACTGATGACAATACACAGATTCATGCATTGCATGAATCTATGTATTGTCACCGCTGCCGCGCTGCCCACTATTCATATGGCCGGCCTCCTGGTGAGCGCCGGCCATATGAATTAGAGCAGTGGCCGGTGGTGGGTGTGACTTGGAAGTGTCTATCAGAGCCAGCGGCTCTGATAGGCTTTCCGAATACAGCTCTCACGCTGTAATCGGCTTCCAAAAACTCCTCCAAGGTACGCACGGGGGTGCGTTCCTTGGAGAAGACTGTGGGGGTTTCAGCCAATCAGGTTCACTGGATCTGGTTACCGGTAACCTGATTGGCTGAAGCGACATCGAGGGCCGGAGAAGACATAGAGGACGGCGCGGACCGAGGAAGGTAAGTGCAGGGCTGGGGGGGAACTGGCTGTATATGGGGACAAACTGGCTGTATATGGGGGACAAACTGGCTGTATATGGGGGACAAACTGGCTGTATATGGAGAGACACTGGCTGTATGTGGGGGACAAACTGGCTGTATATGGGGACACACTGGCTGTATGTGGGGGAACAAACTGGCTGCATTTGGGGACAAACTGGCTGTATATGGGGACAAACTGGCTGTATATGGGGTACAAACTGGCTGTATATGGGGGACAAACTGGCTGTATATGGGGGACAAACTGGCTGTATATGGGGGACACACTGGTGGTATATGGGGGACACACTGGTGGTATATGGGGGACACACTGGTGGTATATGGGGGACACAGTGGCTGTATAGGGGGACACACTGGCTGTATATAGGGACACACTGGCTGTATACGGGGACACACTGGCTGTATATAGGGACACACTGGCTGTATACGGGGACACACTGGCTGTATATGGGGACACACTGGCTGTATATGGGGGACAAACTGGCTGTATATGGGGACACACTGGCTGTATATGGGGACACACTGGCTGTTTATGGGAACACACTGGCTGTTTATGGGGACACACTGGCTGTTTATGGGGACACACTGGCTGTATACGGGGACACACTGGCTGTATACGGGGACACACTGGCTGTATATAGGGGGACACACTGGCTGTATATAGGGGGGACACACTGGCTGTATATAGGGGGGACACACTGGCTGTATATAGGGGGACACACTGGCTGTATATAGGGGGACACACTGGCTGTATATAGGGGGACACACTGGCTGTATATAGGGGGACACACTGGCTGTATATGGGGGACACACTGGCTGTATATGGGGGACAAACTGGCTGTATACCAGGACACACTGGCTGTATACCAGGACACACTGGCTGTATATGGGGGACAAACTGGCTGCATTTGGGGACAAACTGGCTGCATTTGAGGGGACAAACTGGTGGCGTTTGGGCACAGTGGCTGGGTTTAATGGGCACAGTGGCGGCAATTGATTTTTTTTTTTCAGTTTGTTTGCGCCCCCCCCAAAAATTTTGAGCACCAGCCGCCACTGGTCAATTTTACATAATTTTACATAATGGCATGATACAATAAAATGTTCTGTTGCAGTGCAATGTGGGAGTAAACTCCCATGCATGATTTTTACCTATAGGTAAGCTTACCTATAGGTACTGTAAATATCTGCTAAACGTGCACTGTTTAGGAGATATTTACTGTAGATTCAGCCGATGACATCACCGGCGCATGCACTCTAAAGGAACGGCATACCTGTGCCGTTCCCTCAGAGTCCTGTGCCATAAATGGTGACAACCTTGCGCATGCGCGAGAATGACGTCATCGCAGCTCTGGCCAGCCGGAGTCTGCAAAACCAGAAGGAAGGTGAAGATGAAAGCACCTTCAGCAGTGCCCGCACGCCATTGGAGGGCTTTGTTGTAAGGCAAGTTTCACATAATGTGCATACTAGCACATTCTGGTATTGCCTTGCAGGGTTAAAAAAACAAAAAAGATTTTTTTTTTTTATCTCACAATTCAATAGGGTTGATTTACTAGAGGCCAATAGACAGTCTCTTTTGCAATGAAATTACCTCCTTGAGTTATAATGCATGTTACTTGTCATTAAAATAGTAATAATCAGGGCTCAAATATAATTTCTGCACAGAAGCCCTGACTGTGTCTGCCACCAAAGGATTAGGTCAGAGGTTAAGGAAGATACTGAATAAACCTAGAAGAAACGTACAAAACCCCAGTACCTGACACAGGAATTAGTTGGGAAAGTAGCAGTAATGTGTTGACAACATTGCATTAGCCTTCCGTCACACCAAATACAGCCTCGAAAATGTGTGACTTCACTTGAAATCACACAATTTGTAAGTCGCATTTCAGTGCGACTTCAGGTGCAACTTGGCAGACATTGGTGTGACTTAATGCACAGATGCCTACGCAAGTCGCACCTGAACTTGCAAAAAGTAATGAAAGAAGTACTTTCAAAATCAGTGCGACTCCGATGGTGTCAGAGTCGCACCGATTTGACTGCTTCCATTGTGGACAATAGAGTGCGACTTGTCATGCGATTTGAAACAAATCAAATTGTGTGACAAGTCGCACTGATCGGCTTAGGGTGCAGGGGTCTGGACTATGCAGTAAACAACACTGTAAATAGTTGCAAGGGTAAGAAGTATGTATAGTACAGTGCAGCATACAAAGTGCAGTGGTCAGGAATATGTTATGTGTAGGGATGAGCTTCGTGTTCGAGTCGAACATACGTTCGACTCGAACATCGGCTGTTCGATCGTTCGACGAAGATCGAACGATTTGGGCCGTTCGCGCCAAATTCGAGTGACGCGAACGGCCCACAATGCACTACGCCATCGCAGTGTCATCCAGGCGCTGTGATTGGCCAAGCATGCACTGTGACCCCGCATGCTTGGCCAATCACAGCGCCGGCAGCGAGGAGAGCAATGATTGGCCACAGGCAGGATGCCTGTGGCCAATTATTGCTGAGGGTGTTTAGTACACGCCCCACACTATAAAAGGCCGCCAGCACGGCGGCCTAGTGTAGTGTGTTCCGGAGCAGGGATAGAGCAGCATAGGCAGGGACAGTGACTGTTATTTCTTTCTTGCTTAACCTGGATTCCTTTAGTTTAGGGAAAGAGAAGGATAGGTAGGGAGAGTGTCAGTGTGTTTTGTGCTTGTGCTATAGTGTGCTTAAAAAAAACATTTATTCTAGGGACAGAAAACTGTAGGTAGGGACAGTGTCAGTTTCTTTCACTCTGCAAGTCCTTGTTTCCAGGGACCTGGAAGGACAGTGAGTGAATTGTCCTTGTGCTATATTGTGCTTAAAAAAACATTTATTCTAGGGACAGAAAACTGTAGGTAGGGAGAGTGTCAGTTTCTTTCACTCTGCAAGTCCTTGTTTCCAGGGACCTGTAAGGACAGTGAGTGAATTGTCCTTGTGCTATATTGTGATTAAAAAAAACATTTTTTCTAGGGACAGAAAACTGTAGGTAGGGAGAGTGTTTTTTTTCTTTCACTCTGCAAGTCCTTGTTTCCAGGGACCTGGAAGGACAGTGAGTGAATTGTCCTTGTGCTATATTGTGCTTAAAAAAAAACATTTTTTCTAGGGACAGAAAACTGTAGGTAGGGAGAGTGTTTTTTTTCTTTCACTCTGCAAGTCCTTGTTTCCAGGGACCTCTAAGGACAGTGAGTGAATTGTCCTTGTGCTATATTGTGCTTAAAAAAAACATTTATTCTAGGGACAGAAAACTGTAGGTAGGGAGAGTGTCAGTTTATTTCACTCTGCAAGTCCTTGTTTCCAGGGACCTGTAAGGACAGTGAGTGAATTGTCCTTGTGCTATATTGTGATTAAAAAAAACATTTTTTCTAGGGACAGAAAACTGTAGGTAGGGAGAGTGTTTTTTTTCTTTCACTCTGCAAGTCCTTGTTTCCAGGGACCTGGAAGGACAGTGAGTGAATTGTCCTTGTGCTATATTGTGATTAAAAAAAACATTTTTTCTAGGGACAGAAAACTGTAGGTAGGGAGAGTGTCAGTTTATTTCACTCTGCAAGTCCTTGTTTCCAGGGACCTGTAAGGACAGTGAGTGAATTGTCCTTGTGCTATATTGTGATTAAAAAAAACATTTTTTCTAGGGACAGAAAACTGTAGGTAGGGAGAGTGTTTTTTTTCTTTCACTCTGCAAGTCCTTGTTTCCAGGGACCTGTAAGGACAGTGAGTGAATTGTCCTTGTGCTATATTGTGCTTAAAAAAAACATTTATTCTAGGGACAGAAAACTGTAGGTAGGGAGAGTGTCAGTTTATTTCACTCTGCAAGTCCTTGTTTCCAGGGACCTGTAAGGACAGTGAGTGAATTGTCCTTGTGCTATATTGTGATTAAAAAAAACATTTATTCTAGGGACAGAAAACTGTAGGTAGGGAGAGTGTTTTTTTTCTTTCACTCTGCAAGTCCTTGTTTCCAGGGACCTGTAAGGACAGTGAGTGAATTGTCCTTGTGCTATATTGTGATTAAAAAAAAACATTTTTTCTAGGGACAGAAAACTGTAGGTAGGGAGAGTGTTTTTTTTCTTTCACTCTGCAAGTCCTTGTTTCCAGGGACCTGTAAGGACAGTGAGTGAATTGTCCTTGTGCTATATTGTGATTAAAAAAAACATTTTTTCTAGGGACAGAAAACTGTAGGTAGGGAGAGTGTCAGTTTCTTTCACTGTGAAAGTCCTTGTTTCAAGGGACAGAGAAGGACACCTGAAGGTAGCCCTTATTGCTTTTTTCCCATCTCCCTGCAGGCCATCTATTAGAATGTCTGGAAGGCAAACAAGGAGAGGCAGACAGTCAGGAGGCAATAAAAGAGGGCAAGCAGGCTCTGTGTCTGGGGGCAACAGTGCTGGTCGTGGACGCGGTGCATTGTCATCAGCACATGGCCATGGGACACGCTTGTCCTTCTTTTCGGCAGCTGGACATGTTGAGCCACATCATGCCGAAGACTTGGTAGAGTGGATGACCAAGCCCTCCTCCTCCTCCTCATCCTCTCTCACCCAGGCTCAGGGTACTGGAAAAGCAGCTGCCAAAGCGTCGTCTTCCCTGGTATCAATGTCAGACAAATCATCAGTCACTCCTTCCCTAGACCCACCATGTCCTCCTCCTGAGGAGTCCCCCGAACTGTTTCAGCACAGTGTTGGGTACATGCTCCAGGAGGATGCCCAGCGTTTCGAAGGGTCTGATGATGAAACCCAGCTAGAGGAAGGCAGTAGCGTGAGAGCAGACAGAGGGGATGCTCAAGAAGGACACCAATCTGGCAGTCATGTTCCAGCAGCTGCAGCATACTGCCAGATTGGCTCCAGTGATGAGGAGGGAGGGGATGATGAGGTCACTGACTCCACGTGGGTGCCTAATAGGAGAGAGGAGGAGGAGGAGGATGAGGAGGAGGCACATCTCCAACGAGGCAGGATGCCCTTTGGTGGCCAGCGTAAGGGCAGTACACCGACGGAATCACACCGCAGAGCTCCGCCTGTGCAGGGCGCTGCCTCTGCCCGTCATTCAAAAAGTTCTTTGGTGTGGGCCTTTTTTGAGGCTAGTGCATCAGATCGCACAGCTGCTGTTTGCAACATATGTCTCAAGCGTATATCGCGTGGCCAAAACATCAGCCGCTTGGGTACCACATGCCTGACCAGACATATGTTGACCTGCCATGCAGCTCGTTGGCAAGCCTACCTCAAAGACCCACACCAAAGAACAAAGCGGACCTCTCCTTGCACCGCATCAGCTGGGATCTCCAACCCCACTATAACTTCAGTCCTCTCTGAAACATGCACTGAGAGGAATGAAGGTGTAGAATTAGGTGTGTCACAGCCAAGTACTTGCGCCCACTCTGCTAGCAGTACACCGACGTCCGATTCTAGCAGGCAAATTTCCCTGCCCCAGCTGCTGGACCGTCGAAAGAAGTTCACTCCCAGCCATCCACATGCCCAGCGGTTGAATGCTAGCTTGGCTAAATTGCTAGCGCTTCAACTGCTGCCTTTTCAGTTGGTAGACTCGGCCCCCTTCCGTGAGTTTGTGCAATGTGCGGTTCCTCAGTGGCAGGTTCCCAAACGACACTTTTTCTCACGGAAGGCTATTCCGGCTCTCTACCGGCATGTGGAAGGCAATGTCTTGGCCTCGCTGGACAGGGCGGTCAGCGGTAAGGTGCATATTACCGCTGACTCATGGTCCAGCAGGCATGGACAGGGACGTTACCTTTCTTTCACGGCCCATTGGGTCACTCTTTTGGCAGCTGGGAAGGATTCAGGACAAGGTGCAGTAGTGTTGGAGGTTGTCCCACCGCCACGCCTCCAAAATGCTACTACTGGTTGTGACACACCTCTCTCCTCCACCCCCTCCTCTTCTTCTTCCTCCATGGCCTCTTCCTGTGGTTTGTCCTATGAACCAGCGGTGCTCCGTAGCCGTTCACGGGGCTACGCAAGTACGCAGGCAAAAAGATGCCATGCCGTGCTTGCGCTGGTGTGTTTGGGGGACAGAAGCCACACTGGGGCAGAGGTCCTGTCTGCTCTGCAGGGCCAGGCCGAGAGGTGGTTGACGCCACGCCAGCTTAAGCCAGGAATGGTGGTTTGCGACAATGGCACCAACCTCCTCTCCGCCCTCCGACAGGGACAACTGACCCATGTGCCCTGTGTGGCTCACGTCCTTAACCTGGTGGTGCAGCGCTTCTTGGGCAGGTACCCGGGCTTACAGGATGTCCTGAGGCAGGCCAGGAAAGTCTGTGTGCATTTCCGCAGATCTTATAATGCCAGTGCTCGCCTGGCTGAGCTGCAAAAGGAGTTGAACCTGCCCAAGAACCGCCTTATATGTGACATGCCCACCAGGTGGAACTCAACGTTGGCCATGCTGCAGCGGCTGCACACGCAGCAGAGGGCCATCAATGAGTACCTGTGCGACTACGGCACCAGGACAGGGTCAGGGGAGCTTGGTTTTTTTTCTCCACGCCAGTGGGGCATGATCAGGGATGCATGCACTGTCCTGGCACCATTTGAGGAGGCCATGAGGATGGTGAGCAGTGACAGTGCATGCATCAGTGACACTGTACCTCTTGTCCACCTGTTGGAGCACACGCTGCGTGGAATAATGGACAGGGCACTTGAGGCAGAACAGAGGCAGGAAGAGGAGGACTTCCTTGCCTCTCAAGGCCCCCTTTACCCAGACAGTGTTCCTTCTGTCCCACCCATCGCACAGGAAGAGGAGGAGGAGGAGGAGGATTGTGTCAGCATGGAGGTGGAGGCTGGCACTCAGCATCATCAGCAGCAGTCTTTTAGGGATGATTTACAGTCCCAAGAAACCAGTGGACTTGTACGTGGCTGGGAGGAGGTGGCTGCGGATCATGTCGTCCTTAGTGACCCAGAGGACTCCGGAGCGAATGCCTCAGCAAACCTACGCTGCATGGCCTCCCTGATCCTGCAAAGTCTGCGGAAGGATCCTCGTATTCTTCGGATCAAGGAGAGGGACCATTACTGGCTGGCCACTCTCCTTGATCCACGGTACAAGGGTAAGGTTGCGGACCTTATGTTACCGTCGCAGAGGGAGCAGAGGATGAGACAACTCCGGGAGGCCTTGCAGAAAGGTCTGTGCAACGCTTCCCAGAGACTGGGAGGTTGCAAACTCCTGGTCCTGGACAACGAGTTGCTGAGGCTTCGGCCAGTCAAAGAAGGAGCGGTGGGGAAGGTGGCCGTCTGACCGATGCGTTCAGACAATTCTTTAGTCCGCAGCCCCAAAGTATGATCGGTTCCAGCAACCATCGCCAGCGTCTGATAAACATGGTGCAGGAATATCTAGGGGCAAGGTCAGACTTGGACACCTTCCCCACCGAAAATCCTCTGGCTTACTGGGTCTTGAGGATGGATCACTGGCCAGAGCTTGCACAGTATGCAATTGAGCTACTGGCCTGTCCTGCATCCAGCGTTCTTTCGGAACGCACATTCAGTGCTGCTGGAGGATTTGTCACGGATCACAGGGTGCGCCTGTCCACCGACTCGGTTGATCGACTGACTTTCATCAAGATGAACCAGTCTTGGATCACCACCAGCTACCACACACCTGATGCTGATATAACAGACTAATTGATTTTAACATGTCACATCCCTTCAAGACTGATGCTGATGCTGAGTGCCTGTGCTGTTATGTTGACTGGCTATCCTCCTCCTCCGAGTCCTCAATGATACGATTGATGATGATAGCTTGTAAGATCATTTTTGTTTATGGGTGCCGCCACCAGTGCCTAACGCCCAATTTTTCAGCCCCTGTTTAACAGGGGCGTGTAATTACAATTTTTGAAGCAATACTTTGCAACAGGGCTCATTGCTGTGCTCCAAGTACAGTATCTGTGAGGAGTTGCAGTGTTGTGCCACCAGTGCCTAAGGCCCAATTTTTCAGCCCCTGTTTAACAGGGGCGTGTCATTACAATTTTTGAAGCAATACTTTGCAACAGGGCTCATTGCTGTGCTCCAAGTACAGTATCTGTGAGGAGTTGCAGTGTTGTGCCACCAGTGCCTAAGGCCCAATTTTTCAGCCCCTGTTTAACAGGGGCGTGTCATTACAATTTTTGAAGCAATACTTTGCAACAGGGCTCATTGCTGTGCTCCAAGTACAGTATCTGTGAGGGGTTGCAGTGTTGTGCCACCAGTGCCTAAGGCCCAATTTTTCAGCCCCTGTTCAACAGGGGCATGTAATTACAATTCTTGATCTAATAATTCACAGCAGGGCCCATTGCTGCACCCACCAAGAGTAACTGTCAGGGCTTACAGTGTTGTGGCACCAGCACCACCATCAAAGGCCCAATTTTTACTACCACTGTTCAACAATTATATGTAATTAAAATTCCTGATATAATAGTTGACAGCAGGGCGTTCCAGCACCAACCAAGAGTAACTGTGAGTGCTTACAGTGTTGTGCCAACACCAACAACTAAGGGGCCTATTTCTGCAGAGTATATACGGCAGGTCCCTACTTTCAAACATCCAACTTACAAACGACTCCTACTTGCAAACGCAAGAAGACAACAGGAAGTGAGAGGAAATCTACCACTAGGAAGGAAAATTCTCTCCTGTAAGAATAAATATGGGAGAAAGGTGTCTCCTCTGTACTGATGCTTTATCAGCAATCCTTGTTTCAAGAAAAACACCACATTTCAAAAACAGTTGTCATTGGGACGGAAAGTGAGGTGAAATGTTCTGAACAGGGGCACAGACAGCAAAACAAATGTTACAGGGGTGATAACCCTTACCTATGTTTTCCAAAAAGTTTAAAAATAGATTTTTGGTCTGGAGCTACACTTCAACAATGTACCTGTTCAAAATTACAAACAGATTCTACATAAGAACAAACCTACAGTCCCTGTCTTGTATGCACCGCCTGTATAGGGCTGTTCAGAGTATATAGGGCCTTTTTTATTTTATGTGCGGGGTTCCCCTTAATATCCATACAAGACCCAAAGGGGCTGGTAATGGGCTGGGGTAGGGGGGGGGGGTCATGGGGTAGCTATGCCATTTTTCTTAAAGAATTTCATCCATATTACCGGGACCAGACATTACATTAAAGCCGCAAGCAGTTTTAAATGGCTTTTTTTTCCTTTAGAAGTGTCATTTTGTGCAGGGACAGTTCTAAACACGGGAAACACGTGGCACTTCACAGGCATACTTTAGACACCCCCCAGGTACGATATTTAAAGGAATATTTGACTTTTTTTTTTTCACTTTATGCATCATTAAAATGACTGCTCCCGAAAAACGACCGTTTTTAAAACTTCTTTTTGCATTGATACATGTCCCCTGGTGCAGAACCCGGGTTCCCAAACCCTTTTTAGGACAATAACATGCATAATAGTTGTTATAATTAGCACTTTAGAATTCGAACGTTCGCATCCATTGTATTTAATAGGGTTCTAATGTTCGTTCGAACTTTCGGTCCGTTCGCGGGTTCTGGTGCGAACCGAACCCGGGGGTGTTCGGCTCATCACTAGTTATGTGCAACATAGTAGTGTGCAGCTCCCAAGAATATGCAATGTATGGCCCAATGTAAAAAAAGTGAAGGAGTAAGGAAAATGTAAAGTATAACAAAGTACATAGGGTGCAGCAAACAGGAGTATGTAATATGGAGCCCCTTTCTGGTCAATGAGATGAAAAAATGCCTCATTGTGGAAAGAAGAATGCCCCAGCATTGGCGGCCAGTGGGAAGATGAATGTCCCCATGTTGGTTCAGTGCTAGGAATGGGCTGATTCCCATCTGTAGGAATAATTGGCATTATTATCTGTGGGAGGAAGAATTCCCCATCATTTGTGTCAGAGGGATAAAATATTGGTATCAGTGGGATAAAGAACACCTCTTCGTTGGTGTCAGTGGAATGAAATATTGTTGTCAGTCAGAAAAAGGAATGTCCCTTTCATGGTATCAGAGGGAGGAATAATTTTACCCATTATTGGTGTCAGTTGGAGGATATATATCCTATTGTTGGCATCAGTGGGAGGATATATGTCCCTTAATGGTGTGAGCAGGATTAGGAATGCCCCAGCATTGGTATTCAGTTTTAACTACCTGGGAAGATGTTTTCTTTCCCATGCTGTAGGCTCTGCCCTGCAACCGATGATATTGGTTTGGAATTATGCCTGCACTCTCGGGCAGGAGACCAATCCACCTGGGTATTTTCTTTGGTATTTGAAAAGTACAGCAAATGAGGAAAAAAAAAGGTTTGAGCTGGTAGAGTGAGGTGCAATAAACCAAACCTGTACCCTTTTCCCTGCAGATTTGCTTTAATAGTAATTAACACTTACCAAAAGTAATGGCAGCATAACTTTGCCTTGTTTAATGAAACATGTTTGTGCTCATTACTAACAAATCTCTAGGAATATGCTTTTATTTGAGTCATGTTCCTTATATGCTGATGACATCACTGCAGTTTCCAAACAAGTAAAGAAGAAAATCCAGACTAATCACTGCAATCACACTGGGTATTACACTGACCATTTAGCACATTTGCTTTCATTTATTATCCTTTTGGTTTTGTTTGTATAACAGGATGTAACATCCATCTCTATCAGTGGCACTGTAAAAATGAACCTTTATTCTCGATTCTCTCGAAATACCATTGTGTATATTGCAGATAGCGATTAGCTAAACAACTGCTCATATTGGAATAAAGATAAAGTCAGAATGAGATCACTCTGTAAGGAAACAATTCTACTGTATTGAGATGAAAGACGTTACCCAAATAGAAGAGGACATTTCCTCACTAATTACAGGTTCTTTGTGGGACCATGGCTTCCTAAGAAGGGATTTGTCCCTGCAGACTTTTATGAGATTTCTGCTCATGGAGTAAGCTGTACCGTCAGGGGATCAAACGCCCTGAGAGTTTGATCTTGTGTAAATCTTACTTCTGAAGGATTTCTCGCTCTTACCTTTCATCAGAGGTAAGGCATTACACATGCACATCAAAGAGTAAAAGTACGGCTCACAAGTTGTCTTAAAAACCTCCCCGTGTGTCTTGTGGGCTCAAATGAATACAGTACATTTTAAAAGAATGAAAGAGGGTTTGAAGTGGTCTAAAATCCAAGAAAGGGTGGTGAGAAACAGGTGATGTAATAAACGGCGACCACCAGCTTTTGGAAATTGGCCAAGAGCTTATTGCCACTGAAATTGTTAAATTACGTCTCAGGTATAAATTAAAAAATCTAGACTTTCCTTTTAGCATTTCTCTCTGTATAGTAGCAGCCAGACGCACAACAACTTCCACTCCTCTGGTTCTAGGGGTTGCCTTTTTAAAAGTTTTATTATAGATCAACATGGATGGAGATTAGGGGGCTGTGGGTTAGTCCTGATGAACACTAAGCAAGGGCGTGAGGATGCTATCGCTTTAGAAGCAGCTTCCTAACACAGTCCTCCATGACATGGGCAGCACTGGTACACCATTTACAATGTCCCAGGCCAGGCAAGCCCTAAACTGAGTGTGGCAGGGGTTAACAACAGCATAGTCACAGAGGTCCCTTTTCCCTCAGGTCTGTACTCAGTGTCCCCAGGGCTTGGATGTCTCCCTCAGACTCAAGCAGGCAGACTTCACCATAAAGCTCCCAGATAGGATCCTCAGTGGCACCCCTCTATTTTGCTTCCAAATAACTTGTCCCACATCTGGGACCTCGGTTGGTGAGCTAGGCAGAATCTTAAACAGAACAGCCAGGAAGTGCTAGCAGCCCTCCTGGCTTTGATCCTCTCCTCCTAGAAAAAATACACTGCTCTGGGGCTCCAAGATATTTAGCACCCCCAAACACTATCTGGGCATACCTCCTTAGGGATTGGCTGGAACTGCATCAATATTCAGGCTGCTTATTTGATTCTCCCACCCACTATGTTCTGGAAATATCCAGGAAACAGGGGGAAGCAATCAAAACCGTGGATTTTTTTTCCGACGGATGTTGGCTCAAACTTGTCTTGCATACATACGGTCGCACAAATGTTGCTCGGAAATTCCGATCGCCAAGAACGCGGTGACGTACAACACTACAATGAGCAGAGAAAAATGAAGTTCAATGATTCCGAGCATGCGTCGAATTGATTCCAAGCACGCGTAGGATTTTTGTGCGTCGGAATTGGATACACACGATCAGAATTACGAACAAGAACTTTTGTTGTCGAAAAAATTGAGAACCAGCTCTCAAACATTTGCTGTCGGAAATTTCGACAGCAAATGTCCGATGGAGCCTACACCCGGTCGGAATATCCGACCAAAAGCTCACATCGAACATTTGTGTCTCCAGACCTAAACCCTATTGAGCATCTGTGGGGCATCCTCAAATGGAAGGTGAAGGGGCGTAAGATCTCTAACATCCACCAGCCCTGTGATGTCAGCATGGAGGAGTGGAAGAGGACTCCAGTGGCAACCTGTGAATCTCTAGTGAACTCCATGCCCAAGAGGGTTAAGGCAGTGCTGGAAAATAATGGTGGCCACACAAAATACTGACACTTTGGGCCCAATTTGGACGATTTTATTTAGGAGTTTACTCACTTTTGTTGCCAGCGGTTTAGACATTAATAGCTGTGTGTTGAGTTATTTTGAGGGGACAGCAAATTTACACTGTTATACAAGATGTACACTCACTACTTTACATTGTAGCCAAGTGTCATTTCTTTAGTGTTGTCACATGAAAAGATATAATAAAATATTTACGAAAATGTGAGGGGTGTACTCACTTTTGTGAGATACTGTATACACTTTACACATTTTTATTGTAAACATTTAGAAAAGTATATCTAAAATATTGTGGCTGATAATGCTATCATCACATGTTACATCGTTTTCACTGGCTTCTTCTACTTATGGGCAGCTCTTTTTTTTCAGTGCTCAGAGCTGCTCAGTTGTCGGTTAATTACCAGCTATAGATGGGGGCAGTGGCGAGTTTTTCATTTTTTTTGTATTGGTCCAGCAACACACCAACACCTTTGCAGTATTGAGCTACATGCTGGGTGCTCCTGTACCCTTAAGAAGGGGTGGGCTCCCCTTCAGTCCACCTGCCCTCACTTATCCATCAGAATGCATGTGCCTCCATTGTGGGTACACTCATATTTTAGCGTTAGAACCACAGATACCAGGGTGACGTGGCAAAGGCTCTGTGGCTTACGCAGGGGACTACACCCCTGTTTTTAACACATACTGTTAGACAGGTTTAATTGGTTGTCAGCGAGCTGGTCAGTAAGTGGGCTTGGGTTTTTCCTGGGTTTATCCCAGGCTTTGTTGTTATCTGTTTCAGCGTTTCAATGCTGCTTACTGCGATGGCCAGCTATAGATGGGGGCGGTGGCGAGTTTTTAATTTTTTTGTAATAGAGAAATTATTCTGCTCCCCTCTTGGCTTAAACCAAAGCATATCAAAAATGTATAACATTTTAATTCGGGAAACAGAACCAGAATTCCCTCCATATCTGGGATGAGGAACATAAAAGGAAAATCTTAAGAACGGCCTGTTTTTTCTCAGGGGATATAAAGACAGTGGAAATGTGCTATAAACTCCTAGTGAGATGGTATGTGACCCTCCAGAGGGCGCATAGGCTCGGGGCAGAGGGACCCCCAACCTGTTGAAGGGGAAGTGATGCCCCAGGGACCTTTGCACATCTGTGGTGGGAATGCACAAAGATTCAACCTTATTGGGAGCGAATTTTAGCTGTGACTCACCAAATCACGGGAGAAGGGATTCAGAAGGGTCCCATGGAATGTTTAATTCATGATACGAGGAAAATGATCCCCCAATATAAGAACACCCTAGCACCATTCCTTCTAAACGCAGCTAAAAGTTTGATTCTGAGTCTATGGAGGACCCAAGAAGTGCTGAGTATTAAGGAGTGGGTAGCAAGGGTCGAAATGGTAAGAGCTATAGAAGAAACAATTCATACAGTAGAGGATTCATTGACATATCAGAATATATGGGGAAAATTGACGGAGTTTAAGGAATCTGGAGGTTGGTAGAATTTGATAGAGGTGTAGGGTATTAGGGGGAGGGAGAGAAGGGGGGTTTAACCCCCCGTTGATTTTTTATTTTTTTGGGTGGATGGGTTTGGGACAGGGAAAATAAATGTATAGATTTGATATAATAAGGAGGTTAGACATAGGAAATTGACTTCTATTATGTGTATCTGTTTATACTTGTTTATACAATAAAAGAGGGAATATTTAAAAAAATATATATAATAATTCGCTTGGGAGGTCTAAAGTTATCATCTCGCACAGACGTAGCCAGTTTGTGTCAAGGTTTTGGTGAGCCTTTTGTGCAGTTAGGAATTCAGCTTTCCTTCTCCTCCAGCATAGCACCCGCAATCCAATGAGGCCGCAGAACGGGCCAACCAAGCCTTGGAGCAGTTCCCACATTGCTAAGTTTCTGACCACCATAACTACTGGACAGATCTGTTACCTTGGGTAGATTGTGCTCATAATAATGCCATCAATGCTGCCTCACGATTTATCTCCGTTTATGGCAAACTATGTATTCCAGCCATCCATGTTGCCTGACACATTCGTTCTACGGGAAATTCCTGCATTAGAGGAACATCTTCAGGAACTCCGTTCCACTTGAGTGCAGGTCCAAGAATCCTTCCAATGCTCCAGAAAGAGGTAAAGACTCCATGCTGAACGTCAACGCCTACCTGTGCTCTCCTACCAAATTGGGGAAAGGGTCTGGCTGTCTTCTCATAACCTCCAACTCCGTGTTCTCTCACTAAAACTGGTGCCTCTGTATATTGGGCCATTCCGCATACTACGTAAAGTTAACCCAGTGGCCTACACATTAGATCTTTCTGCAACCGCTATAGCACCTCAGTACCATGCCCTCACCCAGTTCAGGTTGACAACTATGAGGAATATGAGATACAATCTATCATTGACTCCCGTATTTTTTTGTGGATGCATATAATATCTAGTTCACTGGAGGAGTTACGGTCCAGAGGAACATTCATGGGTCTCAGATGTACATGCCCCTACCCTCCTCTGTGCTTTCCATAGACGCTTTCCCTTCAAGCCTAGGGCCCCCCTGAGGGGGGGAGGGGTCGTTGAGGAATGGGTACTGTCAGGGCTGGCTTCTGCTACCTACGGGCAGCTCTTTTCTTTCAGTGCTCAGAGCTGCTCAGCTGTCAGTTAATTACCAGCCACTCATTGTTTCCACAGTGACTCACCTAGTTACCATTAACCTGAATCATTAGTCCAGCCTACAGCCAGCCCCTTTTGGCTATTTAAGCAGCTTAGCTCATTCTCTCCTCGCCCTTGCATGGTCAACGATATCCAGTGTGTTCCTGTCTATGACCTGGCCTGGCTGACTTCTCTTCTGATACTTGTTCCTGTTTTGACTCCTTACTACACTGATTTCTGGCTTCCTGACCCCAGTTCATCTGATTACCCGCACTGGCATCCAAACCCTTGCTGCAGTTTTTGACTATGTTCATGTACTGTGTTATTTTTTGCTATTTCATTAACCACTTAACGACCGCCCACTGTAAATATACGTCGGCAGAATGGCACCGACAGGCAGAATCACGTACATATACGTGATTGCCTTTGTATAGTTGGGGGGTCCGATCGGACCCCCCTTCTTTACAGTGGGTGGTCGTTTTACCTTCGGGAGTGATCCGGCATGAGGGGACGGCCGTTCGATTCCGGCCACCCCCTCTCGATCGCTCCCGGCGAATGAGAGAGCTTCCCCTGCCTGCCAGGCAGGAGGAAGTGATGTCATCTCTCCTGGGGCGCTCACATATACAGAGCGCCGTACAGGAGAAGATGCAGGTTAGTACACAAAACAGCACACTGACACCAGGACACATAGGCACATAAATCGCCCCCCCAGGCCCCCCCAGATCACCCCCCAGCCCCCAGTCACAGTGTCACTGATTGCAGTGACCATTTATTTAGTGATCACTGCAATCAGTGACATTTGTGACTGTAAAAGTGTCACTACATTTAGTTTTAGGTCCAGTGTAGCCCCCTAACCCCCCCTAATAAAGGTTTAACCCCCTGATCACCCCCCAGATAACCCTTTCACCCCCTATCACCACTGTCACTAAGCGATAATTTTTCTGATCGATGTCTTAGCGTCGGCGATGCTGATCGGTAGCCAGTAATTTTTTTTTAGGTTCGCCGCAGGTTTTTATAGCGTCGGGTACCCCATATATTATCTAATAAAGGTTTAACCCCCTTGATCACCCCCCAGGTAACCCTTTCACCCCCTAGCACCACCGTCGCTATGCGATCATTTTTCTGATCGATGTCTTAGCGTCGGTGATGCTGATCGGTAGCCAGTAATTTTTTTTAGGTTCGCTGCAGGTTTTTATAGCGTCGGGTACCCCCATATATTACCTAATAAAGGTTTAACCCCCTTGATCGCCCCCAGGTAACCCTTTCACCCCCTATCACCACTGTCACTAAGCGATAATTTTTCTGATCGATGTCTTAGCGTCGGCGATGCTGATCGGTAGCCAGTGATTTTTTTTTAGGTTCGCCGCAGGTTTTTATAGCGTCGGGTACCCCCATATATTACCTAATAAAGGTTTAACCCCCTTGATCACCCCCCAGGTAACCCTTTCACCCCCTATCACCACTGTCACTAAGCGATAATTTTTCTGATCGATGTCTTAGCGTCGGCGATGCTGATCGGTAGCCAGTGATTTTTTTTAGGTTCGCCGCAGGTTTTTATAGCGTCGGGTACCCCCATATATTACCTAATAAAGGTTTAACCCCCTTGATCACCCCCAGGTAACCCTTTCACCCCCTAGCACAGCCGTCGCTATGCGATCATTTTTCTGATCGATGTCTTAGCGTCGTGATGCCGATAGGTAGCCAGTAATTTTTTTTTAGGTTCGCCGTCAGGTTTTTATATAGCGTCAGGTACCCCCATATATTACCTAATAAAGGTTTTAACCCCCTAATTGCCCCTAGTTAACCCTTCCACCAGTGATCATCATATAAGTGTTACGGGTGACGCTGGTTAGTTAGTTTGCTTTTTATAGTGTCAGGGCACCCGCCGTATATAACCCAATAAAGGTTTAACCCCCTGATCGCCCGGCGGGTGATATCAATTAGGTTTTAGCGTCAGAGAGGGTCTGCGTCACACCCGAGGCAGCGTCAGGTTAGTGCCAGTAGCGCTAACACCCACGCGTGAAGCATACACCTCCCTTAGTGGTATAGTATCTGATCAGCTCAATATCTGATCTGATCAGATCTATACTAGCGTCCCCAGCAGTTTAGGGTTCCCAAAAACGCAGTGTTAGCGGGATCAGCCCAGATACCTGCTAGCACCTGCGTTTTGCCCCTCCGTCCAGCCCAGGCCACCCAAGTGCAGTATCGATCGATCACTGTCACTTGCAAAACACAACACACATAACTACAGCGTTCGCAGAGACAGGCCTGATCCCTGCGACTCCAGTGCTGTAGGAGGTGATTTCACCACCACAGTTAAAAAAAAAAAAAGCATATATGCCGAAGCATTGGGGCAGCAGGAGCGGAGGAGCGATTTTGCTCCTAATGCCGCGTACATACGGTCGAAATTCCGACGGAGGCTTGCCCGTGGAAAAGTCTGACCATGTGTACGCGGCATAACTTTTGCGAGAAGATGCCCCCATGCTTCGGCATATATAAATGGTGCATGTATGCCCATCATTAGAAGTGGGTGGATGAAGGACGGTATTCTAATGGTGGGCATACCCACCGATCAATCTT
This sequence comes from Rana muscosa, assembly GCA_029206835.1. Taxonomy (NCBI): domain Eukaryota; kingdom Metazoa; phylum Chordata; class Amphibia; order Anura; family Ranidae; genus Rana; species Rana muscosa. The sequence continues at coordinate 421,650,547 of CM055120.1, forward strand.
TTTTTTTCGTTCAGCCAACAGGCTGCATGAAAAAAAAGATTACAATACATGTCCAACAAGGACCAGCAACGTACTGGTATGTTGCTGGACTTTGAATGTTTATACCAGAATGATGCCTGCGGGTTTAGGTATCATCTTGGTATCATTCTTTTCAGCCAGCGGCCGGCTTTCATGTAAAAGCAATCCTAGTGGCTAATTAGCCTCTGGACTGCTTTTACAAGCAGTGGGAGGGAATGTCCCCCCCCCCGGATATAAAAAGCGCCATTGGGAAAGCATTTTATCACACCGATCTTGGTGTGGTCAGATGCTTTGAGGGCAGAGGAAAGATCTAGGGTCCAATAGACCCCAGTTTTTTCAAAAAAGAGTACCTGTCATTACCTATTGCTATCATAGGGGATATTTACATTCCCTGAGATAACAATAAAAGTGATAAAAAAAAAAATATGGAAGCAACAGTTTAAAAATAAAATAAAAAAGCAAAATTAATAATAAAAAAAAAAAAAAAAGCACCCCTGTCCTGCCCTGCTCTTGCCCAATGGCGAACGCAAGCGTCGGTCTGGCGTCATATGTAAACAGCAATTGCACCATGCATGTGAGGTATCACCGCGAAGGTCAGATCGAGGGCAGTAATTTTAGCAGTAGACCTCCTCTGTAAATCTAACGGGGTAACCTGTAAATGCTTTTAAAGGCTTTTAAAAATGTATGTAGTTTGTCGCCAATGCGCGTTTGTGCGAAATTTTAAAGCATGTCGTGTTTGGTATCTATGTACTCGGCCTAAGATAATCTTTTTTATTTCATCAAACATTTGGGCAATATAGTGTGTTTTAGTGCATTAAAATTGAAAAAAAGTGTATTTTTTCTCCAAAAAATGCGTTTGAAAAATCGCTGTGCAAATACTGTGTAGAAAAAAAAATGCAACACCCACCATTTTATTCTGTAGGGCCTTTGCTTTAAAAATATATATAATGTTTGGGGGTTCAACATAATTTTCTTGCAAAAAAAAAAAATGTTTTCATGTAAACAAAAAGTGTCAAAAAGGGCTTTGTCTTCAAGTGGTTAGAAGAGTGGATGTAAGCTTTCTAATGTTGTGTATAAAATGCCAGAACAGTTCAAAACCCCCCCCAAATGACCCCATTTTGGAAAGTAGACACCCCAAGCTATATACTGAGAGGCATGTCGAGTCCATGGAATATTTTATATGTTGACACAAGTTGCGGAAAAAATAATTTTTTTTTTTTTTTTGCACAAAGTTGTCACTAAATGATATATTGCTCAAACATGCCATGGGCATATGTGGAATTACACCCCAAAATACATTCTGTTGCTTCTCCTGAGTACGGGGATACCACATGTGTGAGACTTTTTGGGAGCCTAGCCGCGTACGGGACCCCAAAAACCAAGCACCGCCTTCAGGTGTTAATTTTTGATTTCACAGTTTCGGAGGCCATGGAATGCCCAGATGGCACAAAACCCCCCCAAATGACCCCATTTTGGAAAGTAGACACCCCAAGCTATTTGCTGAGAGGTATTGTGAGTATTTTGCAGATCTCGCTTTTTGTCACAAAGTTTTGAAAATTGAAAAAAAAAATATGTTCTTTCTTCATTTTCAAAAACAAATGAGAGCTGTAAAATACTCACCATGCCTCTCAGCAAACAGCTTGGCGTGTCTACTTTCCAAAATGGGGTCATTTTGGGGGGTTTTGTGCTATTTTGGCATTTTATGGCCTTCAAAACTGTGATAGGTAGTGAGGAGTGAAATCAAAAATTTGCGCCCTTAGAAATCCTGAAGGCGGTGCTTGGTTTCCGGGGTCCCGTACGTGGCTAGGCTCCTAAAAAGTCCCACACATGTGGTATCCCTGTACTCAGGAGAAGCAGCAGAATGTATTTTGGGGTGCAATTCCACATATAACCATGGCATGTGTGAGCAATATATCATTTAGTGACAACTTTTTGTAATTTTTTTTTTTTTTTTTTTGTCATTATTCAAAAAAAAAAAAATATTCAATGGGCTCAACATGCCTCTCAGCAATTTCCTTGGGGTGTCTACTTTCTAAAATGGGGTCATTTGGGGGGGTTTTGTACTGCCCTGCCATTTTAGCACCTCAAGAAATGAGATAGGCAGTCATAAATTTAAAGCTGTGTAAATTCCAGAAAATGTACCCTAGTTTGTAAACGCTATAACTTTTGCGCAAACCAATAAATATACGCTTATTGACATTTTTTTTTTTACTAAAGACATGTGGCTGAATACATTTTGGCCTAAATGTATGACTAAAATTGAGTTTATTCGATTTTTCTTATAACAAAAAGTAGAAAATATCATTTTTTTTCAAAACTTTCGGCCTTTTTCCGTTCATATCGCAAAAAAGAAAAATTGCAGAGGCAATCAAATACCATTAAAAGAAAGCTCTATTTGTGGGAAGAAAAGGACGCAAATTTCGTTTGGGTACAACATTGCATGTCCGCACAATTTACAGTTAAAACAGCGCAGTGCAAAATTCTGAATTCACCTCTGGTCCTTTAGCTACCAAATGGTCCGGGGCTTAAGTGGTTAAAGGTGTGATTTTAGCTGCATTTTCTGTCTCCACCTGATTTATGGTTTCTGACTCATATACAGTATTTTTTTCTTTACAGAAGATCACATGTGGAACCCAATGAGTTTTAATTAAATTAATCTTCTTCAGAGATATAAAGGTGGTCTTCTCTGTAATGTAAATACACATATTAATATTTAGATCACACAATACATTTTTATCCGACCATTCAAATGTAAAGCAGCTTACATCTCAGTGTGTATAGTCTCAGCAAGCACTCAGCCCAAACATAGAACCAAAATGGTCCAGAGGTTGTCCACCAACCCATCAAAATGTAAGAGGGTACAGCAGAAGGAGCACCAGGAATCCCCCAACTATAGAGACAATGCAATGTACAAATTGTAATGAAAATAGTAAATTATACGATGCGCTTTGGAATATTACACAATAAATGCGTGCTGAAGATTAAAACAAACACATATAGTGTTTGGGTTGTCCATTCATTGGCGAAACACTCATTGAGATTGGCACCTCATCCCAGAAGATTATTATGAAAAAGAGGTAGGATGAGAGGGATTTTTTATGGTGCAGGAATTAATCAATAAGAGAGAGTTTCTAATATAATATAATTGATAATTTTATTAATACAAAATTGGACAAAAAAAAGGGTGTATAAAATATATAGAAACCAATCCTAGGTTTTTTAGTACATATACAGTATCATACATAGATGGTGGTCATAATGCATTTTTGGATGAACATAAAATCGCATAGAAACCCAACATGTTTCGCTTGAAACAGCTTCCTCAGGGGTTTGCGATGACCATCCGTATTTGTCAAGTATGACTATACAAAAGAAAGAGAAAAATATGCTATTATACATTGAAATACATTACATATTATATTTAAACAGATTAAGTATGAACAAGGTCTGATTGTTATGCTGGACCCCTCCCATTGCTACTTACCTTGCCGTCTGTATTGTCCGCTGCGCAACACCGAAAAACGCAGGATCAAGAACAGAGGTCACCCCATATATATAGAGAATGCGGATAGGTGACCACCGTGGACACTGAATAAAAGACCGGCTGAATGCCAAAAACAAAAAACAGGGATCAGAAAAGGAAAAAGAAAAGGAAAACCATACAGAGACAGAAAAGTCTGTCTAGTATACAATAAGTAAATGATTGCAGTAAATAAAAATGACTTACATAGAGTCAGGTGAACAGAGATATGTTCACTTGCTGAAATGGAGAGGCTATCTGCTTGCAAGAAACCACAGATGGAGATTGTGGAGGTCACTAAAAAAGACCACATTGTTTGGAATTTGTTTGCATATAAAGGTTAATATAGATGGCATGGTGTGCCTATGTCCCCCAAAAAAAGAATAGGCACACATAATTTAAAAGTTAGATTAGTCAGGCAATTTAAATGATTAAATGTATATAAGACATGTATTAAATTTGGATAATAATCTTGTAAATAGATATTTATTTTTAAATATTATCTGTTGGTTTGAAATTACTTTTAAAATTAGTTCCATATCTAAAGTGCATCTGTCTCTCTTTCCACACTGAACTGTTGGGCTTACAATTATTATTATTTTTAATCCATGTATTTTGATCTTGTTACATCCATTTATGGAGACTATTGTCCACTACGTTCCACTTTGATATGGAACTAATTTTAAAAGTAATTTCAAACCAACAGATAATATTTAAAAATAAATATCTATTTACAAGATTATTATTCAAATTTAATACATGTCTTATATACATTTAATCATTTAAATTGCCTGACTAATCTAACTTTTAAATTATGTGTGCCTATTCTTTTTTTGGGGGACATAGGCACACCATGCCATCTATATTAACCTTTATATGCAAACAAATTCCAAACAATGTGGTCTTTTTTAGTGACCTCCACAATCTCCATCTGTGGTTTCTTGCAAGCAGATAGCCTCTCCATTTCAGCAAGTGAACATATCTCTGTTCACCTGACTCTATGTAAGTCATTTTTATTTACTGCAATCATTTACTTATTGTATACTAGACAGACTTTTCTGTCTCTGTATGGTTTTCCTTTTCTTTTTCCTTTTCTGATCCCTGTTTTTTGTTTTTGGCATTCAGCCGGTCTTTTATTCAGTGTCCACGGTGGTCACCTATCCGCATTCTCTATATATATATATGGGGTGACCTCTGTTCTTGATCCTGCGTTTTTCGGTGTTGCGCAGCGGACAATACAGACGGCAAGGTAAGTAGCAATGGGAGGGGTCCAGCATAACAATCAGACCTTGTTCATACTTAATCTGTTTAAATATAATATGTAATGTATTTCAATGTATAATAGCATATTTTTCTCTTTCTTTTGTATAGTCATACTTGACAAATACGGATGGTCATCGCAAACCCCTGGGGAAGCTGTTTCAAGCGAAACATGTTGGGTTTCTATGCGATTTTATGTTCATCCAAAAATGCATTATGACCACCATCTATGTATGATACTATATATGTACTAAAAAACCTAGGATTGGTTTCTATATATTTTATACACCCTTTTTTTTGTCCAATTTTGTATTAATAAAATTATCAATTATATTATATTAGAAACTCTCTCTTATTGATTAATTCTTGCACCATAAAAATCCCTCTCATCCTACCTCTTTTTCACAAACACATATAGTGTTAATGTGACTGTAGCGGTTGTTTACTTTCCCGCCAGTAATTTTGAATTTTGCGGTGACACCAGTGGTGTATTTCCGGTGGTCCACCGGGTGGCGCTGTCACTTTGGGCCGACGGACGAGTCATTTATGGGTCGAATCCTTTTTTGTCTTTCCTCGGCAGCCGTGTGGTGGGGCGGGGAACCCGCTACGCATGCCGGGGGAAGGTATAAAAGGGGGCCGGCCATTTTGTCACTGGGTTCGTTGTCCCTGGCACCTTCAGCCTGCGGATGGAGTTCGTGTTTGTTCTCTAGGCGGACTGGGCCTAGAGGACCACCGGAGGTCGTGTTCCACCTCAGGCACCTTTAGCATGGGGTGAGGTACTCGGTTGGCGGTCCGGAGCTCAGTGCCCAACACTGAGTTCCGAGAGGGAAGGATCCTAGGGTGCTCCGGAGATGAACGCCTGAATCCGAGGTGGACGTAATGGACCGGGAAGAGCTCCTCATCTGAAGACCCGGTGCAGCATACTGCCGGTGACGGGTGAGCCTCTTGTCGGAGACCGTCCGGAAGGTGAATTCCCTTGTGCGGAGACCATTGCCCACTCTTTGGAGAAAGAGAGATTTCTTCTAGGAGAAATTTCTTTTACTCACACACACGAATACATGTGTCAGGATTTTATGTGTTGGTTTCTTTTGTTTTTTTTCCCTCTGCAGGAGAACATCCCAGCAAGATTTTAGACTCCGGGGAGGTCTTTAGTCAGGATGGGGAGGGAAAAAGTAAATGTTAATATGCAACCTTGAAATGTTTGATGTTGTCTTTTGCTCCTCTTTTTGTTGCAGGGGGCTCAGACACAACTTCACAGTAGGAAAGTGTTTCCAAAAGTTTGTTGGTTTTTCAATTTGTTAACGGTTTCTGGCCCGAATCATGTCAGCCGTAGAGGATATGGTTTGCTCCAGACACTGGGGACCAGTGTCAAAAGACAGAGGGGAGTATGTAGCGGGTGTTTACTTTCCCACCAGTAATTTAGAATTTTTCGGTGACACCAGTGGTGTATCTCCGGCGGTCCACCGGGTGGCGCTGTCTTTCCTCGGCAGCCGTGTAGTGGGGCAGAGAACCCGCTACGCATGCCGGGGGAAGGTATGAAGGGGGCCGGCCATTTTGTCACGGGGTTCGTTGTCCCTGGCACCTTCAGCCTGCGGACGGAGTTCGTGTTTGTCCTCTAGGCGGACTGGGCCTAGAGGACCACCGGAGGTCGTGTTCCACCTCAGGCACCTTTAGCCTGGGGTGAGGTACTCGGTTGGCGGTCCGGAGCTCAGTGCCCAACACTGAGTTCCGCGAGGGAAGGATCCTAGGGTGCTCCGGAGATGGACGCCTGAATCCGAGGTGGATGTAATGGACCGGGGAGAGCTCCTTATTTGAAGACCCGGTGCAGCATACTGCCGGTGACGGGTGAGCCTCTTGTCGGAGACCGTCCGGAAGGTGAATTCCCTTGTGCGGAGACCATTGCCCACTCTTTGGTGGAGAGTGGAGGAAAGAACTTGTGTCTGGGCCTATATACACATTCACACCTCCTGTTCTGTTTTGTAAAGCAATTAAGTCCATGCTATGTTCAAATAAAGGAGTGTTGGACTTGCAACGGTGTGAGGCTCGTTTCCTGGCAGATGACTCCTGGAAAGAGGACCCGATACACAATGCAGGCCCGAAGGTAAAAAAACTTCTGCTAATACCACTTATACATCTGTGGTGGAGGCCTGGCGTAGCGGCCGCACTCCCTTTCCTATCATACCCCTAGACCAGAGACATTGCGAGCGAGAACTTTAATAGAGGGGATTGGGAGTGTGGTGGGGGTCGGGCGACCCTGTCCGCTACATGACATAGATATGATATGACCAAAATAAAAACAATAATTATGTCAATTAAAACATTAATAATAAAGTGCTCATGTACATCCAAGTGCTTTGTAACACATGTAGCGGGTATGCACTTTCCCGGGTGTAAATTTGAATCTGGCGGTGACACCAGTGACGTGTGATTCCCTGAAGCTCAGAAGGTGGCGCTGTCGCCACGGGCTGGGGGTTGAACCATTGCTGTGTGCCGTACCCCTTTTTGTCCTCCCTCGGCAGCGGTATGGTGGGGCGGGGAACCCGCCGTGCTTGCTGGGAGAGGGGATAAAGGGGGCCGGCCATCTTGGTCACGTGGTTCATAGTCCCAGACACCTTTAGTCTGCGGACGGTGGTTCGTGCCGGTCCTCTGGGTGGCCTAGGCCTGGAGGACCACCGGAGATCGTGTTCCATCTCAGGCACCTTTAGCCTGGGGTGAGGTACTTGAATGGAGGTCCGGAGCTCAGTGCCCAACACTGAAGCCTCGTACACACGGCCGAGATTCTCGTCGAAAAAAACATGTCGTTTTTTTCGACGAGATTCTTGGACAAGAAACTTGTCCCGGCCGAGTGTACACACGCTCGATTCAAAGAACCCGCGGTTCTTTGAATGGAGCGTACGCAGCGACGTCATCGACTACGAAGAGCATGCTTTAATCACATTCGATGCCGTCGCCGCCATCTTGGTATACCCTACCTATGCCTAGGAAGCTACCATGCATGCGTCAAATTCATTTCGAACATGCGCGGGCTTCCCGGAGGACAGGTAAGTGTACACACACTCACTTTTCTCGTTGAGAAACAGGCTGACGAGAATCTCGACGAGAAAAATAGAGAGCAGGTTCTCTATTTTCTCGTCGAGATTCTTGACGAGAAACCATACACACGAACGAAACTCGTTCGTGTGTACGAGGCTTGAGTTCCGCGAGGGAAGGAGATCCTAGGGAACCCAGGGATTGGGTACCCTAATCCAGAAGGCGCAATGGACCGGGGGGAGCTCCTCACTTGAAGACCCGGTGCAGCATATTGCCGGTGACAGGTGAGCCTCTCGTCGGAGACCGCCTGGAAGGAAATTTCCCCTCATGCGGAGACCGCAACCCACTTTCAGGAGAGAAAGTGGAGAACGATTGTGTCTGGGCCTATTCGCATCCACACCTCCTTTCCTGTGCTGTTCTTCAAGGGAGTTCAACTGTTGGTGTTCATTTGCATGAGAATAAAGGAGTGTTGGACTTTAATGGTGTGGGGCTCATTTCTGACGACATGGCTCAAGGTGACTCTCGGAGGGAGGATCCAGGTGCACAACACTGACCCGAAGGTGAATTAAGAACGTTGCCTATACCGCACTGATACATGTGGTCGAGGCCTGGCGTGGTGTCCCCGCTCTCTCCCCTCTGAGATACCCCTAGACAAGGGACAGACGAGAAAGAACAGAGAGGGGTGTGAGGTGGGCGCTACACGTGGGGGCTCGGGTCCGGTATAGTGTTGGTGCACCACGAGTACTGAATGTGTCTGTCGGAGGAGTTAAACGAATAGGCAGGCCTTCATTGGCCGAAGTGCACCCCGGTGCTCAAAGTCGTGGACATGACCCATTGAAGGGAAAGGCCCGCGCAGAAGAGCGAGGAGAGGGGGAAACTCAGCCGTGTGAGGGACTACACGTGGGGGTTTCTAGTTGCACTGCGCCACCAGGCACACCCCCATCGCTTAGTTCGTGGGCGTGACTCAAAAAGGAAAAAAAGAAAAGCCTGGGAACTGGAGCAAAGGGGAGGAGTCCAATACGTGTAAGGGACTACACGTGGGACGTTGGCGCAAAAACTTTGCAGTGTGCGATGGATCAGCAACAGGTCGCCATGTTTGGACATGCCTCGTGGATTCCAGTTCACCCTTCTACCACAACATTGACCGCTGCTGCTCCGATAACGGATACGGGGATCCGGCTAAAGCCCCGGGGACAATTCGCCCTGTATTCATGCATGGACGTTGAGGCCCTGGGTGTGATTTGTCCTGGCTGTTCGGGACTGGTGTGTCAGCTGAAGCCGTTCGGACGTTGTGAGGTCTGTGAGGAGTTTCTGTTCGAAGTGGATCCGGTGGTGGAGAGGCCGAGAACCATCTACCCTGGCCGGGCTTCAGGTACCACCACTCAAAGAGGAGGAATCACTGCTGTGAGAGCCATCCCTGCGCACACTGCAGCGACCGCGGAGGAGGTCGTGAAAACTCAACGGGAGAAATTCGAGGATGCTGACTCGGTCACCACTGTCTCGCAGCGTCCACCACCGAAGAGAAAGACCGGCATGGTAGCCCCGACCAGCGGTTGTGGTGGACCTTCCCGCCCGCTTACGCCCGGCCCGGATGAATCCGTTGACGAGAGTCTCGGACGTCCTGCTTCAAGTAAAGGCCGAGGTAAGCCAGGCGGAGAGATTTGGTGTGTGGGCGGAGGTGTCGGGAAGTCATGGCCCAGCAAGTCCGCGGGAGGTGGTGGTTCCGTTTCTACAACTGGATACATACCCGCGGAGGAGTGTGACACCTCCGACCTAGAGTCGCTCTCGGACATGGGAGACGACATTGCCATAGATGATGTGTTTTCCAAGAAGGGCTGGGACAAGGTACCGCTTGCTTCATCCCGCAGAACCAGGGATCCACCCATGTCTACAGGGGAAAGTACACCCCGGGTGGAGGCACCAGCGACTGAAGAAGGGTCCCGGCCCCGGCCTGCTTCTACATCTCCGGTGCCACCTGCACCTGATGTTGGGGAAAAGAAACTGTTGCTGCGGGCGCCTATGCCCAGATTGGAGGTAGTCAGAGTGCCTCGTCACCCGGACTCAATAGTCTTGCCTGGTGAAGGGGACAAAGCTACCATGCCTCCTTTGGCGAGATTACAGCGCCTGTTCGGCCAGAGGGTTGCTGCGGAGTATGGGTGGGAGTATCCATACTTGTCGAAGGAGTTACTTTATGAAGTGGAAGTGTGCCGGGAGCGCTGGTACGATGATTTTGTGTGGACTCACTTGAAAGTCCCGCACACCCGCAGGTACCTTACATGTTCTCCCAAAGCTGCTCAACGTTTTAAAGACTGCAAGGCAGAGTGGATGTTGGGACGTCACATCCATGCAGACAAACTGCTGATCCAGCGTAAAGAAGGAGAAGAAGATGTGGAGTATCATCTAGAAACCATGGACAAGCACTTGAAGCCACTTGTTCTGCCGCATCCCCGTTTTTACCTTTGAGGAGAAAAAGACTCCATTATTTTTTTTGTTTGTGCTGCTGAACTTTCTGGGGTCGTTGTGGTTTTTTTTTGTTGTGCCTAGAGGAATGAGGAACTGTTCCTGGTTTGTTCTTCATTTTTCCAAAAGAAAAGATCACAGACTCTGGGGTAGATAGAGCTCAAAGAGAAGAAGAAGAGGTTCCATGAGTGCAGTTACCGTGATGCTGTCACCAGGTTAACACTTCTTCACACACTCACACTTTGGGAAAAAGGGATTTCTTTACGAAGAGGTTTCTTTCCCCCTACACAAATATATGTGTCAGGGTTTATGTGTGTTGTTTTTTTTCCCTTCTGCAGGAGAGCAACCCTTCAAGATCACTGAGGATGGGTGGATCTTAGTCAGGATGGGTGGGAAAAGTATGATGTAAAATGTGATTTAAGGTTATGATTACATGCTGTTGTTTCTTTCCTTTCTATTACAGGGCTCAGACACAATTGTTTCATTATGACAGTTTTTTTTCAAAGTTATTTTTACCACAATTGTTAGTGGGTTTCTGGACTGGATTATGTCAGCCATTGAGGACATGATTTACTCCAGACACTGGGGACCAGTGTCAAAGGACAGGGGGGAGAGTGTAGCGGGTATGCACTTTCCCGGGTGTAAATTTGAATCTGGCGGTGACACCAGTGATGTGTGATTCCCTGCAGCCCAGAAGGTGGCGCTGTCGCCAGGGGTGTGGATACAAGTAGGCCCAGGCACAAATGAACTCTCCTATTCCTTTGCTAGCGAATAGGCCTGGCGCACGGTCTCTGCCACCGACCGTGAGATTGGTCGCTGCCACCGACCGGATGAACTGTTGAGGCCCCTGCCGCAGGCCTAATAGCAGGTCCCTGCCACTGACCTGAGTTGAATAGTTGGACCGCTGCCACCGGTCATAGAACATGAACCACCTTCCTCTATGAACTTGGCCCCTGTTCGGGAAAGATATCCCTCCGGGCGGTCTCCAGAGGTTCACCCGGCACTGGCAATGTGCTGCACCAGATCTTCGGATGAATCCCTCCTCCGGTCCCTTACGCCTCTGGATTCGGGTGCCCAACTCCCCCTCGCGGGACCCAGCGGAAGGTACTGGGCCCCAGGCCTCCGGCTGAGTACCTCACCCCAGACTGAAGGTGCCTGGGATGGAACACGAACTCCAAGTGTCCAGGCCTAGGCCGCCTGGACACCGACCGCGAACAGCAGCCCTCAGGCTGAAGGTGCCTGGGACTCAACCTCGTGGAAAAGATGTCTGCCCCCTTTATACCCTCTCCCAGCAAGCACAGCAGGTTCCCCGCCCCGCCACACAACCGCTGTGAGAGGTCACAAAGGGTCTCTTATGTTTAGTGTTTGGCTGAAGCCATTTATTATCAATCAACTGTGTTTACTATTTAAATTTAAATCATAATGGCAACAGAAAATACCCAAATGACCCTGATCAAAAGTTTACATACCCCAGTTCTTAAGCACTTGAGACCCACGCTATAGACCAAAGACGTCTGTAGCGCGGCTCTCAAGTGCCGGGTGGACGTCCTGCTGTTTACATCCCCCCCCTGCGCGCCGCGGAGGGGAACAGCTGTGCCCGCCGTGTCAAGTGATGCCGATGCGCATGCCTGGCGGCCGCGATGTCCACCAGGTACACGCGATCGGCTGTTACAGAGGCAGGATGTGGATCCACGTCCTGTCAGGGAGAGAGGAGACCGATGCTGTGTCCCTTGTACATAGGGACACAGATCGGTCACCTCCCCCAGTCAGTCCCCTCCCCCACACAGTAAGAATCACTTCCAGGGAACATATTTAACCCCTTGATCGCCCCCTAGCGTTAACCCCTTCCCTGACAGTCACATTTATACAGTAATCAATGCATATTTATAGCACTGTTCGCTGTATAAATGTGAATGGTCCCAAAATAGTGTCAAAAGTGTCTGATATGTCCGCCGCAATATCGCAGGCCTGACAAAAATCGCAGATAACCTAGATAGGATACTAGTAAAAAAAAAAATATATAATAAAAATTGAATAAATCTATCCCCTATTTTGTAGGCGCTATAACTTTTGCGCAAACCAATCACTATACGCTTATTGCAATTTTTTTTTTTACCAAAAATATATAGAAGAATACGTATCAGCCTAAACTGAGAAAAAATATATATATTTTTTTTAAAAATTGGGATATTATTATAGCAAAAAGTAAAAAATATTGTGTTTTTTTCAAAATTTTCTGTCTTTTTTTTTGTTTATAGCGCAAAGGTGATCAAATACCACCAAAAGAAAGCTCTATTTGTGGGAGAAAAATTATAAAAATATCATTTGGGTACAGCGTTGTATGTCCGCGTAATTGTCATTCAAAATGCGTCAGCGCTGAAAGCTGAAAATTGGTCTGGGTACGAAGGGGGTTTAAGTGCCCAGTAAGCAAGTGGTCAATACCATGTATTGCCCCCTTTAACATCAATGACAGCTTGAAGTCTTTTGTGGCATTTGTGGATGAGGCTCTTTATCTTCTCAGATGGTAAAGCTGCCAATTACTCTTGGCAAAAAGCCTCCAGTTCCTGTAAATTCTTGGGCTGTCTTGCATGAACTGCACGTTTGAGATCTCCCCAGATTGGCTCAATGATATTGAGGTCAGGAGACTGAGATGGTCACTCCAGAACATTCACTTTATTCTGCTGCAGCCAATGACAGATCATCTTGGCATTTTGTTTTATATCATTGTCATGTTGGAATGTCCAAGTACGTCCCATGTGCAGCTTCCTGGCTGATGAATGAAAATGTTCCTCCAGTATTTTTTGATAACATACTGCATTCATCTTGCCAACAATTTTGACCAAATTTCCTGTGCCTTTGTAGCTCACACATCCCAAAACATCAGCGATCCACCTCCGTACCTTTTCATCATAGACCTTGCTGACTCCTCCCCAAATGTAGCGTTTATGGTTGTGGCCAAAAAGCTCAATTTTGGTCTCAACACTCCAAATGACTTTGTGCCAGAAGGTTTGAGGCTTGTCTCTGTGCTGTTTGGCGTATTGTAAGCAGGATACTTTGTGGCATTTGTGTAGTAATGGCTTTCTTCTGGCGACTCGACCATGCAGCCCATCTTTCTTCAAGTGCCACCTTATTGTGCATCTTGAAACAGCCACACCACATGTTTTCACAGTCCTGGTATTTCGCCGGAAGTTATTTGTGGGTTTTCCTTTGCATCCCGAACAATTTTCCTGGCAGTTGTTGCTGAAATTCTAGTTGGTCTACCTGACCGTGGTTTGGTTTAAACAAAACCCCTCATTTTCCACTTCTTGATTAGAGTTTGAACACTGCTGATTGTCATTCTCAGTTTCTTGGATATCTTTTTATATCCCTTTCCTGTTTAATACAGTTCAACTACCTTTTCCCACAGATCCTTTGACAATTCTTTTGCTTTCCCCATGACTCAGAATCCAGAAACGTCAGTGCAGCACTGGATGAAAGATGCAAGGGTCTGTCAGGAGTCCAGAAGCGCATTGACCTTTTATACACTCACACACACTCACACACTAATTACAGGCAAACAGATCACAGGTGAGGATGGTTACCTTTAATAGCCATTCAAACACGTTTGTGTCAACTTGTGTGCATGTTATCAGGCCAAAATCACCAGGGTATGTAAACTTTTGATCAGGGTCATTTGGGTAGTTTCTGTTGCCATTATGATTTAAAAAGAGTAAACACAGTTGATTGATAATAAATGGCTTCAGCCAAACACTAACCATGAGTGAAAAATGTTTTTGTGTTATCATTCATATTCTCTGAAAAATGGTCAAGAAATCATAAATTCTGCCAGGGTATGTAAACTTATGAGCACAACTGTGTGAATGTGTGTGTGTATGTGTGTGTGTGTATGTATATATATATATATATATATATATTGTGACAGCAGGAAGGTAAAGTCACCTGGTTGCATCCAGGGGGGTGGATATATTTCGCCCAGATTCAGGCTTTACGCTGACTTATACAACTAGGTGGAGAGTTGTATAGGCCCAGCTAAGGCTAGTGGGCTCATGGATGACTCATACCTCTAGGGAGAGTGTGGGGCGTCGTGCAGACAGAGATGAGGAGACCAGCTGAACCTTGTCAGCTCATTTAGGCCTCTATAAGAACTCCCAGCTTCATTAGATGTTAGCTCATGCCTGGAACCAGACCTGTGTGGACTGTCTAGGGAGAGTGAACCCCTGTGCGGTGAGGCAAAGCCTGTGTGGCTATTTGTTTGGACTTTTACTAAACCAGGGACTTAGGGACTAGGACAGCACTAGGCTGATCCCAGTTGTTAGTTAGGAAACCTGTATGTTTAGTCAGAGGTCAACTTGACCAGGATTTATTTTGGTTATGTTTCTTTTGCTTTGCTGTGTTTTGTCACTGTAAATAGAAAATAAACCGCACCTTTTTGATTTTGAAAACCACAACCTCCGTTTGCTGGGCCTGTTTTGTGTGGGGAGCCCATCCCGGGGGTCACACACACCCGCTGCCGAGCTAACCCCCTCACAGTTGGTGGAGAACCAGTGGCAGTTTTTTTTTAAGCCAGCATGGAGGAGATACTGAAGCAGCTGGCTCTAGCAAATGCCAATCAACAGCAGACAAATGCAGGTTTGCAAAAGAGCCTTGCAGCTCAACAACAGAGCCTTGCAGCCCAGCAGCAGACAAACGCAACTTTGCAACAGAGTCTGGAGGCTCAGCAACGAGCCCAGCAGCAATCTGAGGCCCGCTTCATAGACCTGTTGCAGAAGCAAGAGCAGAGACTACAACAACAGATGGAAGCAGTAATGCAGCAATGTCCGCAGACCAGTGAGGAAAGCCGTCCCACTAATACCGCGTCCTTTGGGGTGAGTCGTTTATTGACAAAAATGACTGGAGAGGATGATCCAGAGGTATTTTTGACCACATTTGAAAGGACCGCTGAAAGAGAAAAGTGGCCTGAGGAGCAGTGGGCTGGACTGGTGGCTCCTCTGTTAACTGGTGAATCGCAGAAAGCTTACTATGACCTAGAGCCTAACCAAGCAAAAGACTATGTGATGCTAAAAGCTGAAATATTGGCAAGGCTGGGTGTCACCCAGGCTGTCCGGGCTCAGCGTGTGCATAACTGGACTTTCCAGCTTGGAAAACCCCCCAGGTCTCAAATGTATGATCTCATTCACCTGAGCAGAAAGTGGCTACAGCCAGAGACTTTGTCCGCACCAAAGATTGTGGAACGTGTTGTAATGGATCGGTTTTTGAGAGCTCTTCCTACTGCCATCCAAAAGTGGGTAAGCCATGGAGACCCAGAGACAGCCGATGGTCTTGTGGATCGTGTGGAGAAATACTTGGCTACAGAGAACCTGACGGCCTCTTCCAGAGACACTCGGACTTTCCACCCTAAGACCAGACCATCCCCAGGGGCGGATAAGAGGATTCCAAGGGGTGAGGGTGGAGAGAGTGAGAGGGTGGGAGCTCTACCCCAAGTTTGGCGAGAACAGCCTGGGAAATCAGCGGCTCAAGAGGCGGCAAGAAGGATCGTTTGCTACCGCTGCCGGCAAGCGGGACATATTGCAGCCAATTGCCCGGTTGTGGAGGAACCCATGCAGTGTGACTTTCTGACGGGCAGACGTCAGTCGCTGTGTGCGACAGTCGCATGCACTGCCATTCGAGGAACTGAGAAACATTTATGCAAAATGTGTGTTAATGGTAGAAATGTTGTGGTATTGCTGGATTCAGGTAGCCTTGTGACCCTGATAAAGGCTGAGTTAGTTAAAACAGAGGTCTCTGGGAATAGCAAGGTAGCTGTTATTTGTGTGCATGGGGACACCCGAGAGTATCCAGTGACTACAGTGTGTTTCGAGACCCCCAAAGGTACCCTCTCTCATCCAGTGGGCTTAGTATCTCAGTTACCGCATGACGCCATTGTGGGAAGGGATTTTCCGAAGTTCTGGGAACTGTGGGATGATCCTGAGCCCCTCACTGGTGCCCCTATGTACCAGGAATGTGATAGCCAGAACTCCCCTGAGAGTGGTGAGGACTCTCCGGAATTTCCCTTATCAGTATTGGCAGGGGAGACTCAAGAAACTGGAGAGGAGCCCACCTCCTCAGACGAAAACCTACCGTCTGTGGAGTTTTCTGATCTTGAGGTTCACAGGGAAAACTTTGCCACAGAACAGTTGAAAGACCCCGCCCTAATAAAGGCACGGGAAAACGTAGTGAAAATAGATGGCGAGTTAGTGAACCCAGATAATACCTGCACTTACCCATACTTCAGCGTAGAGAAGGACCTACTGTATCGGGTGGCAAAAAGGGCAGAAGAAACCGTTGAGCAGCTTGTGGTGCCCAAACCTTACAGGAAGTTGGTGTTGGAGTTGGCCCATGGGCACATTCTTGGAGGTCATCTGGGGACAGAGAAAACCCGAGAGAGGGTATTACAGAGATTCTATTGGCCGGGGGTGATGAAGGACGTAGAAAATTATTGTTCCTCCTGCCCTGTGTGTCAGAGGTTGGCCCCGATGCCACATTTCCGTAGCCCGCTGGTCCCTCTACCCATCATTGAGGTCCCGTTTGAGAGGATCGCCATGGATTTGGTAGGTCCTATAATCAAGTCCGCTAGGGGGCACCAGTACATATTAGTTATAATGGACTATGCCACCCGTTATCCAGAAGCGATCCCTCTCCGAAATACCTCGGCCAAAACCATAGCCAAAGAGCTATCTCTTGTTTTTAGCCGGGTGGGTATTTGTAAAGAACTGCTTACGGACCAAGGTACACCCTTTATGTCCCGGGTTATGAAAGAGCTGTGTAAATTGTTCAAAGTGACGCAATTGCGTACGTCTGTGTATCACCCCCAAACCGATGGGCTGGTTGAAAGATTCAACAAAACCCTAAAACAAATGTTGAAGAAAGTGGTGGATAGAGATGGAAAGGATTGGGACTGTTTACTTCCTTATTTGATGTTTGCTATTAGGGAGGTGCCCCAATCCTCTACGGGATTCTCCCCCTTTGAGTTACTGTATGGGAGACACCCAAGAGGGCTGTTGGATATTGCCAAGGAAACTTGGGAAAGTGAGAGTTCTCCCCACAGGAGTGTGATTGAGCATGTCGCCCTGATGCAAGATCGAATTGCACAGGTAATGCCCATCGTGAAGGAACATTTGGCCCAAGCGCAGTTGGCACAGCAGAGAGTGTACAACCGTGGAGCCAAGACCCGTACCTTTTCCCCGGGGGATAGGATATTGGTACTTGTCCCTACGGTTGAAAGTAAATTCCTTGCCAAATGGCAAGGCCCCTACGAGATAATGGAAAAAGTGAGCGAAGTGAATTACAAGGTCAGACAACCAGGAAGGCGAAAGCCCGAACAGATCTATCACGTTAATCTGTTGAAAGCCTGGAGGGATAGAGAGTCCCTAGTCGCAGACACTTGGTCACCAGCTCAAACTGGTTGCGTGATTCCTGAGGTTGGAATAGCAGCCACCTTGTCACAACCCCAACAACAGGAGGTTAAGGAGTTTGTGCTTCGCAACAAGGAGGTATTCTCTGAGCTGCCGGGACAAACATCTGGGGTAGAGCATGACATCATTACCCCGCCCGGTGAAAGGGTGAAGTTAAAACCCTATCGGATCCCAGAGGCTCGACGGGAGGCAATACGGGAGGAAGTACAGAAAATGCTGAACTTAGGGGTGATAGAGGAGTCCCAAAGTGATTGGTCTAGTCCCATCGTGTTGGTGCCTAAACCGGATGGGAGCTGGCGATTTTGTAACGATTTTCGTCAGTTGAACAAAGTTACAAAATTTGACACCTACCCCATGCCACGTATAGATGAGTTGATCGACCGGCTGGGAACAGCCCGATACATGACGACTCTTGACCTCACAAAAGGGTATTGGCAAATCCCCCTGGCCAAGTCGGCCAAAGAGAAAACCGCATTTGTAACCCCAGACGGGGCGTTCCAATATAAAAGAATGCCGTTCGGGTTACAGAATGCGCCGGCCACATTCCAGCGGAAAATGGACCAGATGCTGAGGCCCCATCGGAAGTATGCTGTGGCTTACCTGGATGACGTAATTGTCCATAGCACAGATTGGGCCTCACATCTGCCAAAAGTGCAAGCAGTCCTGGACTCTGTTCGGGAAGCGGGGTTTACGGCTAACCCCAAGAAGTGTACCATTGGGCAGGAGGAGGCCAAATATCTTGGGTACACCATTGGGAGGGGAGTAATAAAACCCCAACTCAACAAAGTCGAGGCCATCCAGAGTTGGCCACGTCCCAACAGCAAGAAGCAGGTACGAGCCTTTCTGGGAATCGCTGGGTATTATCGGCGATTCATTCCCCACTTTGCTTCTAAGGCTGTGCCCCTAACCAACCTGACGAAGGGGAAAGGGTCGGTCATGATTAAATGGACCCCCGAGGCTGAGGCAGCATTCCAATTCTTGAAACAAGCCTTATGTAGCCAGCCAGTGTTGTACTCACCCGACTTCTCTAAAGACTTTGTCGTACAAAGTGATGCGTCAGATGTGGGGTTAGGAGCAGTATTGTCCCAGGTCTGGAACGGGGAAGAGCACCCAGTCATTTACCTCAGCAGGAAATTGAAGTCCCATGAGGTAAATTACGCCACCGTTGAAAAGGAGTGTTTAGCGGTGAAGTGGGCTCTAGATTCCCTTCGGTACTACCTGCTAGGTAGGCACTTTGACATGGTTACGGATCACGCTCCGTTAAAGTGGATGGCTCAAAACAAGGAAACAAATAGAAGAGTGAATAGGTGGTTCCTGGCCCTCCAGGAATTCAACTTCACAGTAAAGCATCGCCCTGGCGTTCAAATGGGGAATGTGGATGCTTTGTCTCGAGTACATGAATGCCTGATTGCTGGTGTTCCAACCCCGAGGTTAAAACAAGAGGGGGGGGGTATGTGACAGCAGGAAGGTAAAGTCACCTGGTTGCATCCAGGGGGGTGGATATATTTCGCCCAGATTCAGGCTTTACGCTGACTTATACAACTAGGTGGAGAGTTGTATAGGCCCAGCTAAGGCTAGTGGGCTCATGGATGACTCATACCTCTAGGGAGAGTGTGGGGCGTCGTGCAGACAGAGATGAGGAGACCAGCTGAACCTTGTCAGCTCATTTAGGCCTCTATAAGAACTCCCAGCTTCATTAGATGTTAGCTCATGCCTGGAACCAGACCTGTGTGGACTGTCTAGGGAGAGTGAACCCCTGTGCGGTGAGGCAAAGCCTGTGTGGCTATTTGTTTGGACTTTTACTAAACCAGGGACTTAGGGACTAGGACAGCACTAGGCTGATCCCAGTTGTTAGTTAGGAAACCTGTATGTTTAGTCAGAGGTCAACTTGACCAGGATTTATTTTGGTTATGTTTCTTTTGCTTTGCTGTGTTTTGTCACTGTAAATAGAAAATAAACCGCACCTTTTTGATTTTGAAAACCACAACCTCCGTTTGCTGGGCCTGTTTTGTGTGGGGAGCCCATCCCGGGGGTCACACACACCCGCTGCCGAGCTAACCCCCTCACAATATATATATATATATATATAATATATAGTAGTCCACTAGTGGATAAGCTTACTTGAAAAATCTCCTTTCATGTTGTGAGTTCTGCCTGTCTGCTAGTCATCGCTTCACAACTTCCTGGGTTTCACGTGTTTCATCAGATTAGACGACCCGTCAGAATTTGTAACGAAAGTGATGTTGCATCGCCACCATCTTGCTACACCCCGCACTCCTCCACAGTGAGGATACACTGAGAAGGGGGCAAGCGGACCTCTTGTTACCGGAGTTTTGCGTTTCACATACATTTTTAACAGTAAACAGAGCTTATATGGTGAAATACAGGATTTAGAAATCCGACAGACTGTTTAGATGTTCAATGTTAAAAGCAGTGGCAAGCCTACTGATGTCACAGGTTTGCAAATCTGACAGAACACCTCTGATTTTATAATTCAACATGTTAACAGTCTGTCAGATTTCTAAATCCTGTATTTCACTATATAAGCTCCTTTACTGTTAAAAATAAGTGTAAAATGCCAAACTCCGGTGGGTGTAACAAGATGTCCGCTTGCCTCCTTCTCAGTGTATCCTTACTGTGGTGAGTGTGGGGTGTAGCAAGATGACAGCAATTGAACGTCACTTCCATTACAAATTCTGACGGGTCACCAAATCTGATGAAACACCTGCATGCTTTGCAGCTTCTCCTCTGTTGTCTACTGTAGTGTGAAGACTACACATTTCATGTTAGCTACAAGCAGTGATTCCTGTACTGATTCTGCCTCCTGAAACACCTCCTCTCAGCACCTCTGTAGTCCAGAAGGCAGGCTCTGAATAAGGCCTCTTGCACACGGGAGTAAATAATGCTTAGCTTTTTGATGATCTGAAATAAGATGCATTGTTGTCTATGGGACGTTGCACACATCTAAAGTAAAGAATAGTAATACAGCGTTGAGTACAGAGCAGTAAAACAGAAAATTGTATACTTAACTTTCCGTAATTTTCCTTTCCTGGTGCATCTTCATGGCAGGCGGCATACAATGGGTTGTGGCTCTGAGCTCACAACCTGATAGGACTGGTTAACTATAAATCAAAGACAGACCCGGCTCACAGTATTCTCTGTAACTCTCACCATTTGGGTGGGAATCTGTATGCTGCCATGAAGATGCACCAGAAAGGAAACTTACAGAAAGGCGAGTATACAATTTTCTGTTTTCCTGGCGCATCATGGCAGCATACAATGGGAACTAATTCGCCATACAGTAGGGTGCAAGAAAAGTTTTGTAATGGTCAGTAGCATAAGTATGCACAATGAATTTTTCAAATGTTACTGTCGTGAGCTGAGCCGGGTTCACCTAATAAAGTGTAATGAAGGAGTCCTGGGAGGGCCATAGTGCTGACTTGCAAATAGCCTCAGGTGACACTCGGCACTGCTCTATCTACAGAGCTGGCACTGTCCTGGTTTAATGTGCTCTTAAGTCCTCCCTGGAACAGTAAGTTCTTTTAATTGTCTTAACAATCTAGGAGGTGACTGTACGTGTTGATGCTGACTGACCCTGCCTTAAGCCATGCCAGAAACCAAGCACAGATTTCAGTTTTTCTGAATGAAACGGTAGCTGCCAAGCAGGCCATCAGAGTTAGATGAACATCCAAGGGATGTGGTTCCCTTTCTTTATCAAGAAAGACAGTAAATTGACTTTCTGGTTAAAGTGGAAGGAGAAAAACACCTCTTGGATAAAAGCAGTCTGGGGTTTTTAGGACTCTTCTGTCCGGGTAGAACGTTAGGTGAGGCTCCTTGAGTACAGAGTTTGCAGCTCTGACACCTTTTTCACAGAGGTTGTTGCAACCAGAAATACAGTCTTCGGGGATAGATTGCAGAGTGTAGTCATTTCTGTAGGATAGAAATGAGGCCTTGATAGAGCTGAGGACCATAAGCAAGTCCCACATAAGGAACAATGGTTTCCTGGTAGGTCTATAACTTCATGCAAGCCTTTTAAGAATTGCATTACTAAAGGGCTCCTTAGATTTTTAAGGCTTCAACAATGAAGATTGGGTACCTCTCTAGTTCCTTTACTAATCTTTTCCCGATCCGTAGGATTTTGCCACCTGGGAGTTTCCACCTGCATGCCTTTTCAGATTTTTCTGTTTTTTGTCAGATGATCTCCACGCTGACCTGCCAGTGGTCACCATTGAGATGGCTGTATCCTGTCTACTCCCAAATAGATTGGATTTGTTTTCTGGTATCTTGTACCAATTTTATTTTTAAGGTGGGGGCCTGCCAACCATGGCTTCAGCCATAATACCCTCCTTACCACGACGTGGGGATCATCGCTCTTGAAAACGTCAATTGACATCTAATGACACATCCGCCCCAGAGTCTCCCACCAATTTCAGCTCTTACAAAGTTGTTACCACCTTGTCTCCTTTCACTTCCTCCAGAAGGGCTTATTTAAAGGGTAACTCCAGTTTCCTTTTCAATCCACAGGGCTGTATTTTTCTGTAAAATGCAAAGCAATATGGCCATCTGGGAGGTGTTTTGTACACATAATGTGTACAGAACGCCCCCTAAAACATAATTTCCTGCTTGTGCGATTGGCTCACTGATTTTTCCAGAAGTTTGCACAAAGATACAAGTCAGAATTTTGGCATCCACTGCAACAAAATTGTCATTTTTGGTAAGATACTCCCAATAAGAAATCATGTCTAAAAGGGATGTCACTTTCCTCATTAGAGCCCTGCAGGTGAAGCAGCTGGGTGATAATTAAGAAACCACTCCCATTAGACTCCCTCAGCACATGCGCTGGTTATTGCTGATCTACAGGCACCTGCACATAGAAGCACTTCAGATCTAGATCTAATTTTCAGACTAGAGCCTCCTTGAAAGTAAATGCAAGGTGACACGTCTTGCCAGCCGCATTAATGATGTATCCACCATTGGAGGAGACTGCAGTAGATTGACCTTTAACTTTATCATTGTATACAGCTTTGACAACCTGTTTATGCAGGCCTTTTTCTTTGACCAATTCCATTCTTCCTGGATTGACTCCAGTAATTTCCCCTGACAAGCTTTCCAATTTCGATACCACCTACTGGCTCTAGTTGGAAAAGATAGGCAATTCAGCCGCCGACTGAGTATAGGCTTAATGTATCAACTCCTTGGCCGATTCTTTAATCAATGTTTGCTACTTTCCAGACATCCTCTTCTTTGTTAGTTGTCGCTTCCTTGTCAGACAATGACTTTCCACCAAAAAACGTAGCAACCATTAGGGCTGGTAACCTGTGGTGTTAGTAAAAGAGAAGCAATAATGTCTGAGCCTAAATGGCGACTGTTCTGGCTTTTAGAGGGCTCCCTCCATCTTGAGGTCATTGCACAGCTGTATGCTGCTTGCTCCAGGCAGACTTGACATACTAGCTTGTCAGGCAATGACTTTCCACACAAATGAAGCACTATTATGGTAACCTGTGATGTTTGTGAATGGGGAGCAATGATAATAAGGGTTGAGATGATGACCTTGATCAATATTGCCAGGATGTCTGCTCTTAGATGGTGACTTGTGTTGACCTTTAGAGGGCTCCCTCCATCTTAAGGTCCTTACAGGACTGTAGATATTGGCTCTTTTTTCTCAATATCTTCACTACTTACAGTGCGGCAAAAAAGTATTTAGTCAGCCACCAATTGTGCAAGTTTTCCCACTTAAAAAGATGAGAGAGGCCTGTAATTGTCATCATAGGTATACCTCAACTATGAGAGACAAAACGTGGAAACAAATCCAGACAATCACATTGTCTGATTTGGAAAGATTTTTTTTGCAAATTATGGTGGAAAATAAGTATTTGGTCAATATCAAAAGTTCATCTCAGTACTTTGTTATGTATCCTTTGTTGGCAATGACAGAGGTCAAAAGTTTTCTGTAAGTCTTCACAAGGTTGTCACACACTGTTGCTGGTATGTTGGCCTATTCCTCCATGCAGATCTCTAGAGCAGTGATATTTTGAGGCTGTCGCTGGGCAACACAGACTTTCAACTCCCTCCAAAGGTTTTCTATGGGGTTGAGATCTGGAGACTGGCTAGGCCACTCCAGGACCTTGAAATGCTTCTTACAACGCCACTCCTTCGTTGCCCGGGCGGTGTGTTTGGGATCATTGTCATGCTGAAAGACCCAGCCATGTTTCATCTTCAATGTCCTTGCTGATGGGAGGAGGTTTTCACTCAAAATCTCACGATACATGGTCCCATTCATTCTTTCATGTACACGGTCGTCCTGTTCCCTTTGCAGAGAAACCGCCCCAAAGCATGATGTTGCCACCCCCATGCTTCACAGTAGGTATGGTGTTCTTTGGTTGCAACTCAGCATTCTCTCTCCTCCAAACACGACGAGTTGTGTTTCTACCAAACAGTTCTACTTTGGTTTCATCTGACCATATGACATTCTCCCAATCCTCTTCGGGATCATCCAAATGCTCTCCAAAAAAACTCAGACGGGCCCGGACATGTACTGGCTTAAGCAGGGGGACACGTCTGGCACTGCAGGATCTGAGTCCCTGGCGGCGTAGTGTGTTACTGATGGTAGCCTTTGTTACGTTGGTCCCAGCTCTCTGCAGGTCATTCACTAGGTCCCCCCGTGTGGTTCTGGGATCTTTGCTCACCGTTCTTGTGATCATTTTGACCCCACGGGGTTAGATCTTGCGTGGAGCCCCAGATCGAGGGAGATTATCAGTGGTCTTGTATGTCTTCCATTTTCTAATTATTGCTCCCATATTTGATTTCTTCACACCGAGCTGCTTGCCTATTGCACATTCAGTCTTCCCAGCCTGGTGCAGGTCTACAATTTTGTTTCTGGTATCCTTCGACGGCTCTTTGGTCTTCACCATAGTGGAGTTTGGAGTTTGACTGTTTGAGGATGTGGACAGGTCTCTTTTATACTGACAACAAGTTCCAACAGGTGCCGTTAATACAGGTAATGAGTGGAGGACAGAGGAGCCTCTTAAAGAAGAAGATACAGGTCTGTGAGAGTCAGAAATTGTGCTTGTTTGTAGGTGACCAAATACTTATTTTCCACCTAATTTTTCAAAAAACAATCTTTCCCAATCAGACAATGTGATTGTCTGGATTTGTTTCCACATTTTGTCTCTCATAGTTGAGGTATACCTATGATGACAATTACAGGCCTCTCTCATCTTTTTAAGTTGGAGAACTTGCACAATTGGTGGCTGACTAAATACCTTTTTGCCACACTGTACCTAATCCCTTTGCCTTAAAAGCAATGTGTGGTTTGACTGGGCAGCATTCCCCATAGAAACAGAGCAAAGCAGCAGACTGAAATGGAAAAGCAGCATGACCAAGTGATCGCTGAGCAAGCATTGAGAAGAAGATAGAAAGAACCAAGGTGGTTGCCATAAAAAGCACAGTGATCCCCATAAAAAGGGAAAACATACCTGCAATTAATGATTACATAAGCATCCAGCATGCATGAGTATAGAAGTTGCCCAAAAATGCCAATTTAAAAAAAAAAAACTGTCACATTTTGCCATTAGTGCTGATATCAGTGCCTGAGCATGCTCAGATCACCATCATGAAAAAGGGCTAGCCAGCAAACTGGCCACAGAGGCTGCATCACTTCCTGCTTTTCTTGCTCAAAATGTACTTGCACTTGGAAATGGCACATGCCCACAAAACAGAGAAAAGAAGTGAAAAGCAAAGGGAAAATGCCAAAGCTTGTATAAAGCTTTCTTTGACAGACCTGCACCACCAGAATGGGGCTCCAACCATATAGTTCATGGAGGCTGTACAGGAAGGACTTCCACCCAGGAGAGTCTGAACTATGCCCCCCAGACCACCAGAATGGGGCTTAGGATTGCCACCTCATCCCTTTAAAACCAAACACATATTAATTAAACGGGTTCGGAGGCTGATTTAATGGAGGTAAGGGATTAAGTGAATTTAATTACCACCTTTATCAGCCACACAACCTGTATAATTAATATGTGTTTGGTTTTAAAGGGATGACGTGGCAACCCTAATGGGGCTCCAACCATTTAGAGACTCTACAGGAAGGACTTCCGCCCGGGAGAGGCTGAACCTGGCTGGGGCGACAAACGGTAAGGGATACCTTGGGACTCCAGTCCTGATCAGGTGAGGACAAAAAGGAGAATGCTGCAAGCTGGGTCTGTCTTTGATTTATAGTTAACCAGTCCTATCAGGTTGTGGGGGAGGAGCCACAACCCATTGTATGCTGCCATAATGCGCCAGGAAAACAAAAAACTTTAGACTGCAGCAATTTACTTGCATACACGACGCGTCTATCATGTTTACGTGAGTATAAATGAGTATATTACAAAACTGGCAATGAAGAAGAATTTTACTTGTCTATACGCTTACGCACCTTTACTCGCCTCTACTTAACATTACTCAGGTCTTTACACACAGTCTTTGAGCCCTTGCACACGGAAGTCATAAGTTCCTGAGAAAACATCAGTAAATTATGACGCCTGTATTCAAAGGGCCTAAATGAGTATATTACAATGCTGGCAACGAAGAAGAATTTTACTTGTCTATACGGCTACGCACCTACTCTCCTATACTCAACATTAGTCAGGTCTTTACACATAATTTTTGGCCCCTTGCACTCGGGCATCACAAGTTCCTGAGTACACATCAGTAAATTATGATGCCCATGTGCATGGAGCCTAATAGGAACCGGCTAGAAATAACTGAAATACAATATGGAAATTAATATATCATTTTACATTTTCATGGTGTGTTTTCAAAGATGTTCTCAAAGACTCACAGAACTCACTAGTGTGCACTTGCAACTACAGTTTGACCTTTTATTCCCAAGTATTCATATTAACGACTTGACAAATTATAAACTGTATGATTATACATATAATAGCTTGTTGTAATCCATACTAACTAATTACATGCTTCATAAAACCAGTGCAAAGTAGTTGGATGTAAGATAATATTTGGTTGATAATATATTGATAATATATTTGTGCTATTTGTATAATTAGGCTTTTGTGTACGGCGAAGTTGTCAAGGCAATTACACAATATGGAATGTCAACCAAGCATCCCTGTTTACCTACCCAGTGCTAATAAGGTTATCATATGACGTCTTTGATAACAGGGGTGGAGAGGCGTCTGAGAAACTCTACTTGTCGTTTCCCTCTGCCCCCGGGTCTTCTCTGACAAATGCCTCTCTCACTCTATGACTTCATGGGAGATGCTGATATTTCACACAGAATGAATTGCTGCAATTGTACACAGAAGGTCATGTGCAAACAGCATGGGAGGAGACAGTCTACAGACCACAGACCAAAGTTTGGAAAGTTCGAATCTGAGGTTAACTATTTTTATCATCGAAAGTCACCCTGTAAAAAAATCAATAAAAAGAACTAAGTTAATCTCAATGTTCTACATTCATTTATATATCATATCCGTATTCAATAAACTGGCTAAAATAAAAATATTAGTTAATATGTATATCCAGTCAAAACTTTTTTTCTTAGCTTTGGATAGAGTGGGAAAGAGTTAAGACCTTGTTGGGTTTTTACTGCTATCCAGGTCTCTCAGTTAGAGAGATTTCCCCTCGCTTCTTATACAGGGGTGTATTTATAATTTACCAATCGGCCCAGTGAAATCATATGTGCATTTTCTCTCTGCAAATGGGGTAAAAAAAAAAAAATGTTATTAGGCTATTTCCGGTACTAGGCAAATGTTTTCATTTGTTTAAAGATGTTCTATCATCACAGCATACGCTTTAATTTTAAAACATTAACATGCTAATAACAATACAAACAATAGTTATTATTGACAATCCAGTATGTTGCGAGAGGTCATCTCTTTTCACAAATTCCAGGATTCCCTGCAAGCTTTGCAACTTCTCCTATGCTGTTTACATTAAATTTATAAGGACTAAATATCCCATGGTACCTTGCTTCCTGCAAGTGATTTCTCTACTGACTCCACCTACTGAAACTTTTTATTTTTGTTTTTATTTTTTTGTCTGAGAATATGTCTAGGTTTGTCCCCAGCGCGCTTAAATTCACTTACTGTTGATTATGTCTGCAAATAATTGAGCAGAGGGGACACAAGAGAGTGATAACTTCATTATGGCTTTGGTGGAGGGATGCAAGGTCTCCAAGACATATGAGAAAGCAATTAGACTAATGAAAGGGGCGATGAAACGCATCAGAGATGTTGTGTATTTGCACATGAGCATGCCAGAGAGACTAATCTTTTCAATGTGGCTCCTTCTCCGATCTGTATGTTGATCCTTGAATTTATAGGGAGATTTCTCTTTTGAGCCAGTTACAGGAGAAATTCACCTTGTGATCTGTTCAGCTATATCTACTTTGCTCAAAGGTTCAATGCTGGTGTGAGCTTGTGCACTCTTTTATGCAGTAAACAGTATGATTTAGGACAGTGGTTCTCAAACTTATTGAAGCCTCGTACACACGACCGAGTTTCTCGTCGTAAAAAACACGTCGTTTTTTTCGACAAGATTCTTGTTAACCTTGTCGATTTTCTCGTCAAGCTTTCCATGCGTACACACTGACATTTCCCAATTTCCTCGTTGTTCTCCGCGGTCACGTCCAGCACGTACAACGGCACTATAAAGGGGAAGATCGATTTCCTTGGCGCCACCCCTTGGGCTGCTTTTGCTGATCTCGTTTTACCGCGTGTGAAGTAAAAGTTTGGGAAGAGACGATTCGCGCTTTTCAGTCTTCGTACTTTTCAGTTCGTTTTCTGCGGTTCAGCTTGTGCTCGTGGGTTCGTATCTTGACTTTCAGGGCGTCTAGGCAGGTCGTATCTGTTTTACAGTGCGTTCTTGCCTGTTCGTTTCTGTTTTTCAGTTCGTTATTCATAGGCCTTGCTGTTCTAAAGTGCGTTCTGTTCTGATAAGACGACCGTTTCCTAGCCATGTCGCCTGGACGTTCTCGTCGTCGAGTTCGTGCTGTGCGTGCGCTTGGTGTTGGTCTGCTTGTTTTGGACCAAGACCAGTCCATGAATGGTGTGAGGAGGAGTTCATGGACCAAGAATTGGTTGCTCCAGCGGGACCAATTCTGCCATATGCCTCTGCTGCGGGAGATCGTCGAGAATAATCCTGAGGACTACAGGAATTTTCTGCGGATGTCTGACCCCGTTTTTCAGGAACTGTTGGCTTTGGTGTCCCCCTATATTACCAGGCAGGACACCGTTATGCGGGAAGCCATCAGTGCTGAGCAGAGGCTCATCGCCACATTATGTTATCTGGCGACAGGGAGAAGTCTTCAGGACTTGAAGTTCACGACAGGCATCTCCCCCCAGGCTCTGGGCCTCATAATCCCAGACACCTGTTCTGCCATTATCCAAGTCCTGCAGGAGGACTATATTAGGGTAAGTTTTCTCCATTAACATCACATTTTATGTATTACATGTATGCTAATGTATTGTATTTCTTTCTTCCTTCCCTAATTACCATGATTGTAATATGCTGAGAATGTCCCCTTTGTCCTCATGCATGCTGGAAGCTTTAGATTGCCCCTTTTTTCTCCTCCATGCATATTTCCCTTCACTAACCCTTCCAGCAGGGGCACCTGTTGCTCCAAATGTTTGGGGGTTCAAACCCCAATTTAGGAAATAAACTTCCTCCTTTTTTGCTCTGGTGCCTATTAAACGCCCCCATTTGTTCCCTCCAATGCTGCCATTTTGTTCCCTCCAATGCAGCCATTTTGTTCCCTCCAATGCAGCCATTTTGTCCCCTCCAATGCAGCCATTTTGTCCCCTCCAATGCAGCCATTTTGTCCCCTCCAATGCAGCCATTTTGTCCCCTCCAATGCAGCCATTTTGTCCCCTCCAATGCAGCCATTTTGTTCCCTCCAATGCAGCCATTTTGTTCCCTCCAATGCAGCCATTTTGTCCCCTCCAATGCAGCCATTTTGTCCCCTCCAATGCAGCCATTTTGTCCCCTCCAATGCAGCCATTTTGTCCCCTCCAATGCAGCCATTTTGTCCCCTCCAATGCAGCCATTTTGTCCCCTCCAATGCAGCCATTTTGTTCCCTCCAATGCAGCCATTTTGTTCCCTCCAATGCAGCCATTTTGTCCCCTCCAATGCAGCCATTTTGTCCCCTCCAATGCAGCCATTTTGTTCCCTCCAATGCAGCCATTTTGTTCCCTCCAATGCAGCCATTTTGTCCCCTCCAATGCAGCCATTTTGTCCCCTCCAATGCAGCCATTTTGTCCCCTCCAATGCAGCCATTTTGTCCCCTCCAATGCAGCCATTTTGTCCCCTCCAATGCAGCCATTTTGTCCCCTCCAATGCAGCCATTTTGTTCCCTCCAATGCAGCCATTTTGTCCCCTCTAATGCAGCCATTTTGTCCCCTCTAATGCAGCCATTTTGTCCCCTCTAATGCAGCCATTTTGTCCCCTCTAATGCAGCCATTTTGTCCCCTCCAATGCAGCCATTTTGTCCCCTCTAATGCAGCCATTTTGTCCCCTCTAATGCAGCCATTTTGTCCCCTCTAATGCAGCCATTTTGTCCCCTCTAATGCAGCCATTTTGTCCCTTCTAATGCAGCCATTTTGTCCCCTCCAATGCAGCCAGTTCCCCCCCAGCCCTGCACTTACCTTCTTGTGGTCAGCGCCATCCTTCTTCTGTCCTTGATGTCTTCTCCTTCCCTTGATGTTGCATCAGCCAATCATGTTACCATTAAACAGACTTGTTGAACATGATTGGCAGAGCAGCCTGTCAGTGTTTACCCAAGGAATGCCCCCCCCCCCCCCTGCGTCCCCTATTTAACAATTTTCCTTCCTGTTTCTGATATGCAATTTTAAGCCCATAAATGCCGCAGTTCTTCATATGTCGGTCGCTTAACAGGGGGCCATCCACCTGAATAGTGGGCGGCATAGACAATACATAGGTTAATGCAAGGCATGAACCTATGTATTGTTCTGAGTGACGGGCACAGGAGAGAGGGGGCAGTGCTCCAGCGCCAACTCTGGACGCACCGCCACTGCAATGCTATCCTGTGGCCAAACACATCTACCCCCCCCTCCCCATAATAATTTATTCATGGACCATCATAGGGGGTGATGAATATGATACATGAGCCTTCCATTATACTTATTTAAAACACCTTAATAAACGTAGACTTTGCTTGATGTTGGCCTCTAATGTATTTTCTTAGAATCTCCTTGTAATGTTTGATTTGTGTATTCTAATATTTTTTTCATCTTGTTTGACTCTACAGCTTCCTTCCACGCCACAGGAATGGCAGACTGTGGCATCGGAGTTTGCCACGCGGTGGGACTTCCCCAACTGTGGTGGTGCTATAGACGGGAAGCACGTCCGCATCGTGCCGCCACCCCGTTCTGGGTCCTACTACTTCAATTACAAGGGGTTTCATAGCATTGTGCTGATGGCGGTGGTGTCAGCACGGTATGAATTCCTCTATGTTGATGTAGGGAAGAATGGCCGGATGTCCGATGGGGGATCCTTCATCCAGACGGAGTTTGCCCTCCGTCTCCAGAGTGACGACCTTGCATTGCCACCGGATGCAGGGAATGTTGAAGGACTCCCCTTTGTTTTTTGGCTGATGAAGCCTTCGGGCTCGGACCACATCTTATGAGGCCATTTCCTCACAGGACCCTGACCCCAGAGAAGAGGGTGTTCAATTACCGGCTGGCCAGGGGCCGAAGAGTCGTTGAAAATGCCTTTGGCATAATGGCCAGCCGGTTCCGCCTTTTTATGACTTCAATACACTTGGCAGACTACAAAATAAACTATGTAGTATTATGCTGCTGTGTGCTACACAATTTTCTATGCCGCAAATCCAATTCCTATATGGCCTCAGGTTTGCCTGAGGCTGGACTTTCCCCTGATAATCCCCTGCCGGGCCTGGAATCTGCCCGTGCTGGCTTGCCCCCCCAAAATGCTCGTGAGGTTCGGGACAAAAACATGGACTATTTCACGGGTAGGGGGGCAATTCCTATGCCAGGCTATGTCTAAAGATTCCTGTCTAACGATCAAAATAAAAATCTTGTTTAAACTTAAAACTTTTGTTGGTTTCCTGTCTCCTAGTTTGTCTTAGTGCATTTGTAGTGCCAAGTGTATTTTCCTTTAGTAAATACCAACCATTTCACTATGTAACCTTAAAAAAATTACCAAATAAGGTTAGAGCGTATTAGTAAAATATTTGAACACAAACAACGTGTAGCTTCTTTTTCTATGTGCAAATTCACACACTTTTTTTTTTTTTTTTTTTTACATTTTTTGTTTGCCTGGCCACAAACCGGCAATTGTTTTCTTAGGAATATACAAAAACAGTTGCATTCCAAAAATTACAAAATTGGATACCTCGGAGCAATCTGAGACATTCACTTACACAAACTATATGTCTCTATGTGCCCGTCCTAATATGGGGTCCTGCCACCCCTTGCCCAGCCAAAAATTGAATATGCACACATTTTGGAGTAATTACCAATAGGGATTTTAGACTCCTGATCCCTATTGTCAACATGTGCTATCTGCCATCAGGGGTGATCAATGGACGTGTTTTGGGGGTGCAACCCCTTCCTCAGTTCACCTACTTTAGATACGAGGAAGGGGTTGCACCCCCAAAAGACGTACATGGATATCCCCTGATGGCAGATAGCACATGTTGACACACTGTGTGCAGATTCAATTTTTGGCTGGTTTGATTGTCAAAAAGTTTTTAAAAAGTTGAAGAACAAACATGAAAAAAAAGGGGGTTTGGATGCCTTATTGAATTCTCCCCAAAACATCGAGAATGTCTTTAAATGTTTGATCCATCACATGAATTCTTTCTTTAATTTTGTCCAGTTCCGTGCTACATTCCATCACTTGCTGGATGAGGCGGAGGGCACTGTCAGCAGAGAAACCTGTACTATCCTTCACCCCAACATTCACATCCCCTAAAAACAAAATAAAAAGGTATTATAACTCTGCAGGCCTACCTCTCTTACCTGAAGCTGTGGTGTCAGATACTGACCTGTTGTGATGACCAGTTCCACAACGTCATCCACCTCTCCTTCCTGCACTTCTCCTTCCTCCACCTCAACTTCCTCTACATCCTTCGGTTGTGGGTCTTTGGGAGTTTGGGGTTGTTGTGAAGCTGTGGGGTTCCTGTGCTCCCTGGAGTGTCCTCCTCCCAGTCTTCTCTCCCCTATGAGAATCAAACAAAAGGTAGAGTTATCACACAGAAATTCTCTATGTAAAACAAAAAAACAGGCTAAATTGCTTGGAAGTGGGGTACAAGTGTGTGTTTGGGCGGAAGTTAAAGATGAATGCATTATTTCTGACCAAGAATATGTTTAGTATTCACCTTTGTCTGTCATTTTTTAGACATGTAGGCAACACAAAAATTCTCTGATGCACCTGTGTGGGACACCCAAAAAAGGCGGGTCTGGTGGCCCACACTATAGTGCTCCAAAGTACAGATGTGGAAGCAGCTGCTGAGTGTCCTCTCCTTTACACAGTTTACAGTTTGCATTTCATTCTCTTTACAAACACATCATCTAGCCTAAAACTTTGTGCCCCAAATTTCCCAAAAAATGGCAGATGTCTAATTACTTTTGTGGCTGTAAAATAAGCCAAAACAGCGGATAGTGGCCGAACGAAGTGTCTGTAACGTAACGATCGATTACTGTGCCCAACCAAGTTCAAAATATTACATTTTGGAAGGGAGTCCAATAAGAAAAAAAAACAAAACCAGCAACATGTCAGTTTAGAAAAGGATTAATAGCAGAAGAGTGTACATTTTACTTACTTTTTGCGAGCATTCTCTTAATGCTCCTTAACTGCTCTGGCTCCCTCAGTTTGAGGTCTGACCACCTCTTTCTGAGCTGCTCATTTGAGCGTTTCACCCCGAAATTCGTCTTCAGACTCTTCACGACTTTAGTGAGGATTTTGGCCTTCCTTCTATTTGGTTTGCTATACGGCCCATGCTTTGCGTCATAATCAGACTTGAGCAAGATTTCCACCATCTCCGCCATCTCCGCCAAAGACATATTCGATGCCTTGAATCTCCTCCTTGATCGTGACGTTTCCTCGGTCTCCGGGCTTGTCTCCTCCTCGTTAGTTGTGGAATTATCAGACACCTGCTGTAACTCCACCATATCTGTCTGCGCGCCGAAAGAGAAGGGGCGGGGAAAAGATGTTAGTTAGAACGTCATGGGCGGGCGACGTGTGCGGAGCGACGTGTTCGTATTTTGAAGCATGCGTGGTGTGTATATAGCAAACACACATGTGACTATAGTACGTTCGGTGTGCGGAGAGAGGAGTTCAAGTGACGGACGTGCGAACGAAGGTATGTGATTTTGAGACTGTGCCAAATTGTTGGCCTATACTGTTTTTTGAGAATGTTGTAGGATAGATATGGTGACTACGATGTTAAGGAGGTTAGACTGTTTACCTCACATTAGTTATATATTATTTATTTAACTTGCAGATACAATATGAATGTCTTTATTAGCGACAAAGAGTTCCTGGCGGAATTTATTGACCGGGTAAGGGAGCTGCCGGCTCTGTGGGAGACGAAAAACCCCATCCACAAAAAAAGAGGGGTGAGAAAAGCAGCGCTGGAGAAGCTGCTCCCATTTGTGCAGACCAAGGTGCCCACAGCCACAGCAAAACAAGTGGACACTAAAATTGGGAGCTTGAGAGGTACCTACAGGACTGAACGCTCTAAGGTCCTGGCTTCTCAGAGGTCAGGAGCAGCAGCAGGTGATGTGTATGTCCCGATTTTGTGGTACTACAGCAGGATGTCCTTCCTGGATGACCACATTGAGGCAAGGCCATCACTCTCCACTCTTCCCCCCAGACTTCCCTGCAGCCAACCTGAGCCTTCTCTGGAGCAAGAGGAGGCAGCCATCCTGGATGATCCTGATTTGGCCATCTGGAGCCAGGTATAGTATTAAATGAAATTGCATTGTGATAAAATTAATGTTTGACAAATATGTCAAGATGAGAAACATACAATATTTTGGGTTCCACAAGTGAAATCAAGATCTCGAGACATTAGTCTGCACTTAATTGGGTGCTAAATAGTCAATCTGATGTAGGTGTAAATTAGAAAAAATGATTTCTGGATTTACATTCTAATTGCTTGAATCATGTTTATAAAGTTTGATGCAAAGATTAAACCAACATATTAAACTATGTCCCTTTTTCATACACAGGATGAAATCAGCCAGGAGGAGGGTCTGGAAACTGTCAGGCAGGAGGAGGAAGGGCCCAGTGGCAGCCAGGAGGTGGCAGGGCCCAGTGGCAGCCAGGAGGTGGCAGGGCCCAGTGGCAGCCAGGAGGTGGCAGGGCAAAGGAGAAGCACCAGATCCCAGGTGCCTCCCATCCGGCTTCCCAAAAGAGGCAGGAGGGACAGGACCACCAGTGAGGCAGCAATGGCCCTTATTAAAGAGGCCCATGCCACCCTCCAGGAGCCCACATCCCCTGAAGAGGCCATTGCCGGCCTAGTGGAGGCAAAGTTCAAGGTGATGAGCATGGAGCAACGCCTCCTATGCGAGCCCCTTCTTATCACCTTGCTCAACAAGGGGGTGATGGAAAAAATTACCCCCAATACCGCCATTTGTGAGGTGGCACAACTGTCCCAACCTCAACCTCCTCCTCCACCTCCTTCTTCTGCCCCACCCCCTTCTCCTCCACCTCCACCTTGTTCTTCCGCCCAACCCCCTTCTCCTCCACCTCCACCTTGTTCTTCTGCGCCACCCCCTTCTCCTCCACCTCCTCCTCCTCCTGACAGGAGTACCCCTCCAGTGGCCCAGCCTCCAGCCACATGAAGAAGGAAGGCTGCAGAGAAGGCTCCAGGGAAGGTTGCAGGGAAGGTTGCCAGGAAGACGAGGAAGTGATGGCCTTGCTTCATTGTGGTCGGACAGAAGGCAGCCTGTTGTAGTACCACACACTTGGGACATATATATCACCTGCTGCTGTTCCTGACCTCTGGGAGGCCAGCATCAGATTGTGCTCAGAAATGTTTGCCTTCTCAAGCTCCCAATTTTAGTGTCCACACAGGGTTGCTGTGTGCTCTGGGGTCCCTGGGATGCACAAATGGCAGCAGCTTCTCCAGCGCTGCCTTCTCTTTATTTTAGTTCAAACATGAATAAATGTTATTTTTCTTTAAGTTCATACTTGACTATGTGTATTTGTAAAAATGTCAAATCTAGCTTTGGAGTAAGCAGATACATTTGACTGACAAAAAAAGGGACAAATAACAACCACCCAAAAAAAAAACTAAATCGTATTTCCCAAAAAAGGGTGTAAAATTTAAATAATATATATTAAAAGATTCAATGGGAGATCACTACCAAAACATTGCGAGATTACAATTAACATCAGTTATAAAAATATCTAATTTTTTAATATTCCTAAAAACTTGCACGATATAATACACATAAATCTTCTTAAGAGCAGCATGAAAAAGGTTAAAAAAAGATAGTCATAACTCTGTGTGAATATCAGCAGCAAAAGAAGTTCATTCGTTTGGATTAATGTAACATTCTAACGAAGATTTCAATGCACAACATTTAAACGATGCAAAAATTTGGAGCGTTACGAATGTGCTATCTCCATTACGAAGGCTTGTTTTACCAGAAGATGCGCTCCCGTCTCATAGTTGCTTCTGAGCATGCGCGCTTTTGGAAGAGTCGTAAAAGCATATACACAAACCATTTTCTCGTCACAAAACAGGCCGACGAGAAACACAACGAGGAAATCTGGAATCCTGACGAGAAAATAGAGAGCAGGTTCTCTATTTTCTCGTCGAGATTCACGGCAATTTTCTCGTCGTAAAACCATACACACAAACGGTTTTCTCGACAAAAAAGCTCACGCGGCACTTTTCTTGCCGGTTTTGGACGAGAAACTCGGTCATGTGTACGAGGCTTTAGAGTTGGGTTTGGTAAGTTCTTCCAAAACCTTATTCTTATAGTCACACAATAAAAATATGGGAATACAAATGATGTACTGAAATTCTGGATGGGGCTTGGCACCACTGTGGGGGGATAAAGGCTGTGCAGGGGGTATGGGGACTCTGCAGAAGACTTGGTGGCCCTGTAGGGGGTGAGGATTCTGGACGAAGCTGTGGGCAACTGTGGTGAATGGATTTTGTGGATGAGTTTGCATGGGCAAGGTGGAAGACTGGAGGGCACTGCAGGGGCTAGGAGGCACTGTAGGGACTGAGGGCTCTTAGGGGGCCTTGGGGACTGCGAGAGGTTGAGGGGCATTGCAGGCTACTACAGGAGGTTGGGTGGCACTAAGGCTGGGGTCGGCAACCCATAGATTGCGGGCTACCTGTCAACCGTGGGTAGGTGACAGGTAAACCGGGAACAGGTCTGTGCCACCAACTCCCGCCTTCTATTGCAACTACCGGTCCTTCTCTCTCCGCCCTCAGCCTCTTCTGCCACGCCTTCGGTCCTCCTCTCTCCCCCAGCCTCCTCCGCTGCTGTTATCAGTGAACAGCGAAGAGCGAAAGGCAGGACAGCTCAGAACGGAGGGAAGAAGGAGGAGCTGGCCAAGTTAACTTGCAGGTGATTGGTTGCTAGGTCCTAAGCAACCAATCACCAGTTTGTTAACATGATAAATCACTCTGCTAGCTCCCGCCACCTGTCTAGAACTGTGCTGCCTCTCGCTCTCCTGTGTGCACAGGTAGGATGCTATGGGAGGGAAGGGGAGAAAGAGGACACTACTGTGTGTGTGTGGGGGGGGGGTGATGTGAAGGGGGCAGTGGACACTGCTACGGAAGTGGTCCTGCCCATAGCAGTGTCCACTGCCCACTTCACATCACCCCCCCCCCACTACCACCCTCTACATCACCGCCCCCCCAATCCCGGCATTCTGAGCGCAACACACTCCTTGACCCTGCATTCTGAGCGCAACTCACTCTTGATCCATGCATTCTGAGCGCGAAGCACTCCTGATCATTGCATTCTGAGCACGACGTACTCCTGATCCCTGCATTCTGCATGTAACACATTTCTGCTCCCTGCATTCTGAGTGTAAGGCACTCCTGATCCCTGCATTTTTAACATAAGGCACTCCTGATCCCTGCATTTTGAGCGTAATGCAGTCCTGAACACTGCATTCTGATAGTAACGCACTCCTAAACCCTGCACTTATTTGTGTCCACTGCGCTTGCGATCTACATTTGGGGTTAACAATATATCATCACCCGCAGTAGATCACAAAGGCAGTGCGTTTTGAACACGGTGCAGGAAACACACATGGAACACGCCTTTCTTGCATCACGTTCTGGTGTGAACCGGCCCTAACAACTGGACACTGTGTCCGGTGATCTTTGTCTTCATCAGTGTTGTTCAAGTAGATCTCCAACTCTCGAAGGTTGCCTACCCCTGTACTGAGGGAACTTATAGGTACTGTGGATGGTTAGGGGATCTGCAGGTAGCTGGAGGCCCAGGAGGCTTGGAGGACAAAGCCCAGCAGTGGGCCACAGCCTAGTGGTTGAGAACCATTGATCTATAACATTGTTACCCCTGTGTTTTGTTTTGATGTGAGAAAGCAACGCTTGATGATGACAGAGAAGCCTATCCATACCTGGTTAATGGAATAACCATATGATATGAAGCAAACCATGTACATACCAATCACATAAAATATGTAATTTTACTTTATATCACAAATATTTGCATCTGACAGCATCATTTAGAACACTTAGGACTGTGATTTGCCTTATATGGCTGTCGAGTGAAGTCATCCCGATGGTATTCAGAGAGCCAAGATGAAGGCATAGGAAGTGTGACCCTTATTAGGAATGTACCCGGAATATTATTGATTCCTGTTTACTGCCTGAAGATGTCCGCGTTGTTCCTGGACGTTGACTCAGACCGGACATCAGGTGGAGAGCCCCTTGCTATGACACCTGTTTATGGAAGGTACAGGAAAGACTGACTAAGACAAGGCGATCAATATGTACTGCATTGTAATGGGGATTCCCGGGCTATTGTGTGAGGAGCATGTGTGGAAAACATTATGTGTGGTGTGAAGACAGAAAAAACAATGAGGCGAAGGAGACAAGAGAACGCGCGACAGAGCGGGGAGAGACAGGGCAGGACCGAAAAATAATTGAAAATAACAAAGTAGAGAGATAAGAGAGACACTGTGCACATGAGGCCACTTCCCTTTCAACTAAAGTTTCCAGTCAAGTAAATGCATGATATAAAAATACACAGTACTGTGCAAAAGTTTTAGGCAGGTGTGAAGAAATGCTGTAAAGTGAGAATGCTTTCAAAAATATAAATTTAAATTGTTTATAATTATCAATTTACAAAATGCAAAGTGAGAAAACAGCAGAAAAATCTAAGGCTCCATTCACATTGGCGCGTCTATAAAGTTGCACGAATTTCAGTGCGACTTCGGAGCGTGACTTTGATGCGACTTCTGGTGCAATTTTGATCCGATTTTACATTACGCTTATCAAAGTTGCATCAAAAGCGCACCAACGTAGTGCAGGCACCTTTTCAAAGGCACTGTGACTATAAGTTGCACCGATTTGAACAGGTGCCATTGAAAATAATGGGGTGCGACTTGTCATAGGACTTTGATGTCAAAAGTTGCATGACAAATCACACAAGTGTGAAAGGAGCCTAAATCAAATGAATATTTGGTGTGACTACTCTGATGCCGCGTACACACGATCGATTTTCTCAACGGTGAAAACACCGCCGAGAAAATAGACGGGAAAAATGAGGAACGGCTTG
Organism: Rana muscosa; assembly: GCA_029206835.1. Taxonomy (NCBI): domain Eukaryota; kingdom Metazoa; phylum Chordata; class Amphibia; order Anura; family Ranidae; genus Rana; species Rana muscosa. Next base: position 421,690,057 of record CM055120.1, read on the forward strand.
TTTCCCTACACACGGACGTTTTTCCCATTAATTTTTTATCTTGGTCGAGAAAAACGACCATGTGTAGGCTCCCCGGCAGTGTTTCCCTATGGGAAAACTGCCGTGGAAAAAAATGCCGTGAATCACGACGAGAAAAATGAGAGCATGTTCTTATTTTTCTCGTCGTGATTAATGCCGTTTTTCTCGTCGGGAAAAAGGACCAAAAGCCCACACACGGTTATTTTTCTCGTCAAAGAGAAAAAATTAAATTTTTCCCGACGAGAAAAATGGTCGTGTGTACGTGGCATTTGGCTTTAAACCAGCATCAATTCTTCTAATTACACACAATGCTTGTGCACACAGTTTTTGAAGGAACTTGGGGGGTAGGTTGTTTCAAACATCTTGGAGAACTAACCACAGATCTTCTGGGGATGTAGGCTGCCTCAAATCCTTCTGTCTCCTCATGTAATCCCAGACAGACTCAATGATGTTGAGATCAGGGCTCTGGGGGGGGCGGGGTAAACCATCACTTACAGGACTCCTTCTTTACGTTGAAGATAGCTCCTAATGACATCGGCTGTATGTTTGGGTCAAGGTCCTACTGCAGGGGACAATCACACGCCTCCCTGATGGTATGGCATGATGGATAAGTATCTGCCTTTATTACTCAGCATTGAGGACATTTCTTTATTTTAGCATTTTTTCACAAGTGCCCAAAACTTTTACACATAGTTACATAGTTACATAGTCAGTCAGGTTGAAAAAAGACACAAGTCCATCTAGTTCAACCATAAGGCCCCATTCACACAGGGGCGGCACGACGCGGCACGACTTCTGGGGCGACCTCGGCGGCGCGATCTCAAGACGACTTGAGACGCCCGCCGAAGCGATTTGCATAAAGACTTCTGTATAGAAGTCAATGCAGGTCGCCTTGGGTCGCCCCCAAAAGTAGTACAGGAACCTTTTTCTAAGTCGGAGCGACCTGAGTCGCTCCTATTAGAACGGTTCCATTGAACAGCGTGGGACGCAACTCGTCAGGCGACCGAGTCGCCTGACGAGTCGTCCATGTGTGAACCGGGCCTAAAAAATCAAATAAAAAATAAAAATATCATACAATCCCATATCCCCCTTTAACCTCCCTGGCGGTAATCCCGAGTCTGGCTCGGGGTGAGTTTTTACTACCAAAAGTGGTAACCCCAAGCCAGACTCGGGCTGCATCGCAGTATCCAGGGAGAGTTACTTACCTTGTCCCCTGGATCTTGCGATGTCTCCCCTGTGTATATGCGAGCCGTGTCTCGCTCGATTCACAGTGCCGAGTGCCGAGCTCCGTTCCCTGCGATGCACGGGGATGGAGTTTTGCGCCAAATTCAAAAAGTAAAAAACACAGTATAGATACAATATACTGTAATCTTACTGATTACAGTACTGTATCAAATAATTACACATCCCCTTTGTCCCTAGTGGTCTGTCCAGTGTCTTGCATGCAGTTTTATATTATAAAAACTGTTCTTTCTGCCTGGAAACTGGAGATTGTGCATAGCAACTAAAAAGTGTCCCTTTATGGCAAAAGTGGTTTTAGACCAGCTAGAAAACAGTGATAATAAATTACAATCACTTGCAGAATTGAGCGATAGCGATTTGTGGGGAAATTCGTCATCAAACACTAAATCTAATGACAGCGACAAATCTGCAACTGAGCAAATTTCAGTGTTTTTGATTTGATTACATTATTGAATAATTTTTATTATTATTATATTATTATTTGTTATAATTATTTATAGTTATTTATTATATTATAATTTATGATTTTGTGTTTCAAGCTTTATCATACCTGGGATGTCTACTAGACTGGTTTGGACAGATTTAAGTGAGTTATTCCTAATGTACACACGCCAATGCCATTTTTTAAATTGGTCATTAAAAACGATCGTGTGTAGGCTCCAGAGCATTTTTCTTGATGAGAAAAATGGACATTAAAAATTTAGAACATGCTCTATTTTTTCTCGTTGTTTTTCACGTCGTCTTTTTTCTCGTCGTGAAAAACGGGCGTGTGTACGCTTTAATGACGGGAAAAAAACGCACATGCTCAGAAACAAGTTATGAGACGGGAGCGCTCGTTCTGGTAAAACTAGCATTCATAATGGAGATGGCACATTCGTCATGCTGTAATGGACTGAAAAGCACAGAGACTGAAAAGCGCAAATCGGCTAACACCAAACTTTTACTAACACGCGGTAACACGAAATCAGCAAAAAGCAGCCTGAAGGGTGGTGCCATCCAAATGGAACTTCCCCTTTATAGTGCCGTCGTACGTGTTGTCGTACGTGTTGTACGCCACAGCGCTTTGCTCAAGCATTTTTTTAACGATAGTGTGTATGCAAGGCAGACTCGAGAAGAATCACGTTGAGAAAAATGTTTTTTTCAATGACCTTAAAAACGGTCGTGTGTACGCGGCATTATTATTGCAGGCCTACAATATAAAACGCCAAATTTCCATGCAAAATAATTGTACCGCTTTCAGCACCTAAAATCTGACAGAATCATACCGCCAGGGAGGTTAATCTCCTCTTCTCAAGAGTGAATAAATTCAGTTCTTCTAATCTTTCCTCATAGCTGAGCTCCTCCATGCCTCTTATGTTTGGTTGCCCTTCTCTGCACTTTCTCCAGTTCACTGATATCCTTTTTGAGAACTGGTGCCGAAAACTGAACTGCATATTTCAGATGAGGTCTTACTAATGATTTGTACAGGGGCAAAATTATATCTCTCTCTTTGGAGTCCACCTGTATGCCACCAATAATGTTATGATACCGACAAGGTGCAAAATAGACAGACATATTGCATTATGATTAATTTCCTCTTCTCCAGCCTGTTAAGAAATTGTAGATTTTTTTTTTTTTTTAAAGAATGTACCTTTTTTTGGTACTGGGAGCCAGGCAAAGATGCTGTGTTCTTGCTGCACCACCACTGACCACCTGTATCCTCCTGGGATAACATCACACATCCCACACAGCTGCAGGACCAGACTCAAGGCAGGCTGTTTCCCGCACATGTGTGAATAGGGAGTCGGCAGTGAGTCAACAGGAAGTTACAGCCAGCTCCCAAAAGAAAGATGCAGTGCAGAGGACCAGGCAACCTGAGAAGCACTGGCTTGCATTGACTAGTAAATACCTATTTCTTAACCACTTGCTTACTGGGCACTTAAGCCCCCCCCCTGCCCAGACCAATTTTCAGCTTTCAGCGCTGATGCACTCTGAATGACAATTGCGCGGTCATACAACACTGTACCCAAATAATTTTTTTCCCACAAATAGAGTTTTCTGTTGGTGGTATTTGATCACCTCTGCGGTTTTTATATTTTGTTAAATTATATATTTTTTATATTGTTTTGCAAACAGGTAATTTTTCTCCTTCATTGATGTACGCTGATGAGGCTGCACTGATGGGCACCGATAGGCTGCACTGATGGGCTGCACTGATGGGCACCGATGGGCTGCACTGAAGGGCACCGATAAGGCGGCACTGGTGGGCACCGATAAGGCGGCACTGGTGGGCACTGAGAAGTTGCACTAATAGGTGGCACTGATAGCTGGCAGTGATGGGCACTGATGGGTGGCAATAATGGGCACTGATCGGCACTGGTAGGTTACACTGGTAGGCAGCACTGCTAGGTGGCACTGATGAGGCACTGATTGGCACCACTGGGGGGCATTGATAGGTGGCACTCGTGGGCATTGATAGGTGGCACTTGTGGACACTGTGGGTACTGGTAAAGGCAGGTGGCACTGGCAGGGGGTACTGATTGGCACAGATGAGGCAGAATTGCCTCTTCCTCTTCGGGACCGATGTCCCTTGCACATAAGCCGGTCATAGGCTTTTTTTTCCTCCTCACGCTGTCAGCGTGAGGAGAAAAAAAAACTGATTACCTAGCTTCTGTTTACATCACGTGATCAGCTGTTATTGGCTGACAGCTGATCACATGGTAAGGGCCCGGGATCGGCCCCTTACTCGGATCTGTGCTCATCCGAGTCTCGGAAATTCAGGTCCGCGATGTGGCCCTCATTTGGCTATAGCGCGGACGCCAAGTGGTTAAAAGTCAGCAGCTACAGTGTTTGTAGCTGCTGACCTTTAATTTTCCCATTCTGTGCTGAAGTTCCTCTTTAACCACTTAACGACCGCTCACTGTATATATACGTCGGCAGAATGGCACGGACATGCACAATCACGTACCTGTACATGACTGCCTTCGAATAGTTGGGGGTCCCATCGGACCCCCCTTCTATACAGTGAGCGGTCGGCATCGTTCCGGGAGCGATCCGTGATGAGGGGACGGCCATTCGTTTCCGGCCACCCCCTCGCGATCGCTCCCGGCGAATGAGAATCTTCCTCTGCCTGTGTAATGTTTACACAGGCAGGAGGAAGTGATGTCATCTCTCCTGCAGCGCTCACATATACCGAGCGCCGTGGAGAGAAGACACACAGGTTAGTGCACTAAACAGCACACTGACACCAGCACACATAGGCACACGATCGCCCCCCCCAGGCCTCTCCAGACACCCCCAGATCACCCCCCAGCCCCCAGTGACAGTGTCACTGATTGCAGTGACCATTTATTTACTGATCACTGCAATCAGTGACACTTGTGACTGTAAAAGTGTCAGGGCAGTTAGTTTTAGGTCCAGTGTAGCCCCCTAACCCCCCCTAATAAAGGTTTAACCCCCTGATCGCCCCCCAGGTAACCCTTTCACCCCCTAGCACCACTGTCATTAAGCGATCGTTTTTCTGATCACTGTCTTAGTGTCGGGGGTGCCGATACGTAGCCAGTTATTTTTTTTTTAGGTTCGCCGCAGGTTTTTATAGCGTCAGGTACCCCCATATATTTCCTAATAAAGGTTTAATCCCTTGATCGCCCCCCCAGGTAACCCTTTCACTCCCTTTTGCCAGTGTCACTAAGCGATCATTTTTCTGATCGCTGTCTTAGTGTCGGTGATGCCGCTAGGTAGTCAGTTATTTTTTTTAGGTTCGCCGCAGGTTTTTATAGCGCCAGGTACCCCCATATATTATCTAATAAAGGTTTTAACCCCCTAATTGCCCCTAGTTAACCCTTTGACCAGTGATCACCGTATAAGTGTTACTGGTGACACTGGTTAGCCAGTTAGTTATTTTGTTATTTAGGTTCCCCGTCAGGTTTTTATATAGCGTCAGGTACCCCCATATATTACCTAATAAAGGTTTAACCCCCTGATTGCCCCTAGTTAACCCTTTCACCAGTAATCACCATATAAGTGTTACGGATGACGCTGGTTAGTTAGTTTGCTTTTTATAGTGTCAGGACACCCGCCGTATATAACCCAATAAAGGTTTAACCCCCTGATCGCCCGGCAGGTGATATCAATTAGGTTTTACCGTCAGAGAGGGTCTGCGTCACCCCAGGCAGCGTCAGGTTAGTGCCAGTAACGCTAACACCCACGCGTGAAGCATACACCTCCCTTAGTGGTATAGTATCTGAACAGATCAATATCTGATCTGATCAGATCTATACTAGCATCCCCAGCAGTTTAGGGTTCCCAAATACGCAGTGTTAGCGGGATCAGCCCAGATACCTGCTAGCACCTGCGTTTTTCCCTTCTGTCCAGCCCAGGCCACCCAAGTGCAGTATCGATCGATCACTGTCACTTGCAAAACACAACACACAACTGCAGCGTTCGTAGAGACAGGCCTGATCCCTACGACTCCAGTGCTGTAGGAGGTGATTTCACCACCACAGTTAAAAAAGAAAAGCATATATGCCGAAGCAGGGGCAGACGAGCGGAGGAGCGATTTTGCTCCTAATGCCGCGTACATATGGTCAAAATTCCGACCGAGGCTTGCCCGTGGAAAAGTCAGACCGTGTGTATGCGGCATAACTTTTGCGGGAGGATGCCCCCATGCTTCGGCATATATAAACGGTGCATGTATGCCCATCATTAGAAGTGGGTGGATGAAGGGAGGTATTCTAATGGTGGGCATACCCACGATCAATCTCTTTTTTTCGTTCAGCCAACAGGCTGCATGAAAAAAAAGATTACAATACATGTCCAACAAGGACCAGCAACGCACTGGTATGTTGCTGGACTTTGAATGGTTATACCAGATTGATGCCTGCGGGTTTAGGTATCATCTTGGTATCATTCTTTTCAGCCAGCGGCCGGCTTTCATGTGAAGGCAATCCTAGTGGCTAATTAGCCTCTGGACTGCTTTTACAAGCAGTGGGAGGGAATGCCCCCCCCGGATAAAAAAAGCGCCATTGGGAAATTGGGAAATCATTTTATCACACCGATCTTGGTGTGGTCAGATGCTTTGAAAGCAGAGGAAAGATCTAGGGTCTAATAGACTCCATTTTTTTCAAAAAAAGAGTACCTGTCACTACCTATTGCAATCATAGGGGATATTTACATTCCTTGAGATAACAATAAAAATGATTAAAAAAAATATGGAAGGAACAGTTTAAAAATAAAATAAAAAAGCAAAATTAATAATAAAAAAATAAATAAAAAAAAAAGCACCCCTGTCCCGCCCTGCTCTTGCGCAATGGCCAACGCAGGCGTCGGTCTGGCGTCATATGTAAAAAGCAATTGCATCATGCATGTGAGGTATCACCGCGAAGGTCAGATCGAGGGCAGTCATTTTAGCAGTAGACCTCCTCTGTAAATCTAACGTGGTAACCTGTAAAGGCTTTTAAAGGCTTTTAAAAATGTATGTAGTTTGTCGCCACTGCGTGTTTGTGCGAAATTTTAAAGCATGTCATGTTTGGTATCTATGTACTCGGCCAAAGATCATCTTTTTTATTTCATCAAACATTTGGGCAATATAGTGTGTTTTTAGTGCATTAAAATAAAAAAAAGTGTATTTTTTCCCCAAAAAATGCGTTTTAAAAATTGCTGCGCAAATACTGTATGGAAAAAAAAATGCAACACCCACCATTTTAATCTGTAGGGCCTTTGCTTTAAAAAATATCTATAATGTTTGGGGGTTCAACATAATTTTCTTGCAAAAAAAATATGTTTTCATGTAAACAAAAAGTGTCAGAAAGGGCTTTGTCTTCAAGTGGTTAGAAGAGTGGATGTAAGCTTCCTAATGTTGTGTATAAAATGCCAGGACAGTTCAAACCCCCCCCCCCAAATGACCCCATTTTGGAAAGTAGACACCCCAAGCTATATACTGAGAGGCATGTCGAGTCCATGGAATATTTTATATGTTGACAAAAGTTTTGCACAAAGTTGTCACTAAATGATATATTGCTCAAACATGCCATGGGCATATGTGGAATTGCACCCCAAAATACATTCTGTTGCTTCTCCTGAGTACGGGGATACCACATGTGTGAGACTTTTTTTGGGAGCCTAGCCGCGTACGGGACCCCAAAAACCAAGCACCGCCTTCAGGCTTTCTAAGGGTGTACATTTTTGATTTCACTCCTCACTGCCTATCACAGTTTCGGAGGCCATGAAATGCCCAGATGGCACAAACCCCCCCCCCCCCAAAATGACCCCATTTTGGAAAGTAGACACCCCAAGCTATTTGCTGAGAGGTATGGTGAGCATTTTGCAGATCTCGCTTTTTGTCACAAAGTTTTGAAAATTGAAAAAAAAAAAAAATTATTTTCTTTCTTCATTTTCAAAAACAAATGAGAGCTGTAAAATACTCACCATGCCTCTCAGCAAATAGCTTAGAGTGTCTACTTTCCAAAACGGGGACATTTGGGGGGGTTTTGTGCTATCTTGGCATTTTATGGCCTTCGAAACTGTCATAGGTAGTGAGGAGTGAAATCAAAAATTTGTGCCCTTAGAAATCCTGAAGCGGTGCTCGGTTTTCGGGGTCCCGTACGCGGCTAGGCTCCTAAAAAGTCCCACACATGTGGTATCCTTGTACTCAGGAGAAGCAGCCAAATGTATTTTGGGGTGCAATTCCACATATAACCATGGCACGTGTGAGCAATATATCATTTAGTGACAACTTTTTGTAATTTTTTTTAATTTTTTTTTGTCATTATTCAATCACTTGGGACAAAAAAAAAATATTCAATAGACTCAACATGCCTCTCAGCAATTTCCTTGGGGTGTCTACTTTCTAAAATGGGGTCATTTGGGGGGGGGGGGGTTTGTGCTATTTTGGCATTTTATGGCCTTCGAAACTGTGATAGGTAGTGAGGAGAGAAATCAAAAATTTGCGCCCTTAGAAATCCTGAAGGCGGTGCTTGGATTTCGGGGGCCCGTACGCGGCTAGGCTCCTAAAAAGTCCCACACATGTGGTATCTCCGTACTCAGGAGAAGCAGCAAAATGTATTTTGGGGTGCAATTCCACATATAACCATGGCATGTGTGAGCAATATATCATTTAGTGACAACTTTTTGTATTTATTTTTTTTGTCATTATTCAATCACTTGGGACAAAAAAAAAAAATATTCAATGGGCTCAACATGCCTCTCAGCAATTTCCTTGGGGTGTCTACTTTACAAAATGGGGTCATTTGGGGGGGGGTTGTTTGTACTGCCCTGCTATTTTAGCACCTCAAGAAATGAGATGGGCAGTCATAAATTAAAAGCTGTGTAAATTCCAGAAAATGTACCCTAGGTTGTAGACGCTATAACTTTTGCGCAAACCAATAAATATACACTTATTGACATTTTTTTTACTAAAGACATGTGGCTGAATACATTTTGGCCTAAATGTATGACTAAAATTGAGTTTATTCGATTTTTCTTATAACAAAAAGTAGAAAATATCATTTTTTTTCAACATTTTCAGTCTTTTTCCGTTTATATCGCAAAAAAAAAATAAAAATCGCAGAGGCAATCAAATACCATTAAAAGAAATCTCTATTTGTGGGAAGAAAAGGACGCAAATTTCGTTTGGGTACAACATTGCATGTCCGCACAATTTCCAGTTAAAGCAACGCAGTGCCAAATTGTGAAATCACCTCTGTTCATTATGGTCCGTATTGGTCCGGGGCTTAAGTGGTTAAACACTTGAGGGCCACCCATCTGAAATGTACTTTGGACAGGTGGCCCATGCAGGCAAAGTGATGTATTGGTATTGATCACTGCCTACTTCTGAGTTTAAGGCGTGTGTATGTGACCCCCCTGCCAATGCCCACTGTGATTGTACACAGCGGAAGTCTTTCAACAGATCCCGAGCAATGATTCCTGGCTGGGACCTGCTGATCAGCTGTATCCAATCACAGCCCAGAGCCCTGTGTTGACAATCAACACAGGGCTCTGTACAGAGTGAATGATCTTTCTTTTTCTTATCCCTGCAAAGCCGTGACAGTTTATAGTATTATCACTGTTTACTGTATTACTGTCAGTGGCAGTTATTCAGTTCCCCTCATGCCGCGTACACACGATCGTGATTCACGGCGGTGAAAACACCGCCGTGAATCACGACATGAAATAAAATGAAAAACGAGGGAACGGCATTTTCCCCCACACACGACCGTTTTTCCCGTCATTTTTTTCTTTGTCGAGAAAAACGACCGTCTGTGGGCTCCGCGGCAGTGTCTCCCTATGGGAAAACTGCCGCGGAAAAAAATGATGGAAAAAACGATGAGAAAATTTAGAACATGTTCTAATTTTTCTCGTCGTTTTTTCTGCCGTTTTTCTCAACGAGAAAAACGACATAAAGCCCACAGACGATCGTTTTTCTCGGCGAAAAAAAAAAATGCCGTTTTTCTCATCGAGAAAAGCGGTCGTGTGTACGCGCCATCAGTGTCATTAAGTGTCAAATTTCCCGCCGCACTTTCGCAGGCCCATTGTAAGTAGCTGATCTTCGCCATTAGTAGTATAAAAAAAAAGAAAAGTTCCAGTATATACAGTATACCTTAGTTTGTATACACTTATTGGTATATTTTTTACTAAAGACATGTAGAAAAATACATTTTGGTCAAAATGTATGAAGAAATTGTTTTTTTACATTTTTTTTAATTGGATGGTCATATTAGAGAATAACTTTGAATCATTATTGAATTCCAAAATTGCTTACCAAAAGATTCAGGCTATAGCTGGTGTATTAATGTGTTGTAAGCTGCCGCAGTGACCTGGATAATGACAATAAACCTTCTTATGAACCCACATGTTGCTAGTAGTCATCTGGCAGGCTCACCCCATCCATGCGACTTGTCCATCGCTGCCACCTCTCTAAAGCACATTGATGCACCTGGAATGCATTTTTTTTTTTTTGTATAATTAGTTTTTATTAAAAGAAAAACAAAAAGGTAGTACAGAGTGGTACGAAACAAAGTACAGTAAAATAGGGTAGTCAGACAATGCGATATCAATCGAAGTGCAGTGAGCTACAGTCCGTAAAATGTTAATCAAATTTACATCAGTCAGTTAAGCAGTGACGTAGCACCAAGAAGTAACCGAACCAAAATTATAATATATTATAATTATTCTAACGCCCTATACATAGCACTAGAAATGGAAATTGAGAAAGAAAGGTTAGAACCAGAAAAGGAAGAGAGAGGGGAAGGGGGGGGCATAGCAGGATGGGGGGGAGTGAGCGGGGGAGGGGAGGGGATGTCTGCCCTGGTCGGACCTCCACAACAAATGGTACATTAATAGTGTACAATACACTTCAATCAGTCAGGTTGGGATACCAGATCCGCATATGTGGATGTGTATTTAAAGGCAATCCAGCAGGACCAAATAGAGTTCGCCAATTCGGATCTATTTCTAAGGGAAAGTGTAAGGTCTTCCATGAAGTATATATGGTCAATTTCTAAAAGCCATTGGCGTAGACTAGGCACTGTAGTTTTTTTCCAAAAACGTGGGATAAGCGCTCTAGCAGCGTTAAGCAAGTGGGGTGTTATAGATTTCTTATAAGATCCTGCTGGCATGGCAGTACAATGAAGGAGAACTACCCATGGATCATTAGGAATGTTAAAGCCTTGAATTACATTAACCCAGTGTAGAATGTTCTGCCAATAGGAGCGAATGAGGGGGCAATGCCACCATATATGAGCGTGCGTTGCCTGCTCTCCACACCCTCTCCAACACAGCGGGGAGACACGCGGGAAGACCCTATGAAGGACCATGGGGGTATAATGCCATCTGGTCAGCAGTTTATAATTCGCCTCTGCAGTTTTGTAGGCAACAGAAGAAGTATGTGTCATGGCTAAAATAACTGCCCGTTGAGATTCTGAAAGTTCTTGGTGGAGATCTTTTTCCCATTTTTGGAGGAAGGCTGGGTCAGCAGTTGAGGCTAAGTTCTGCAGAGCGTGGTAGAAAAAAGAGATGGGTTTGTCCACCGGCTTGTCCTCCGCGAGAGCCGCTTCAATGAGGGTCAGTTCCGTGATAGCCCGTAGGGGTCTCGGAAGTGAGTGGACAAAAGCAGAGAGTTGACGATAGTGCCAGAGGTTCAGTGGTGTTGCAGAAGCAAGAGGCACCAGTGTGGACAGAGGTACCACGCCCCTGGGCGTGGTCACGTGGTGTAGCAGGGTAGCCGAGCCGAGTTTCCAAGCATGAACAGATGGGCCATTGTTCCCCGGGGGGAAGTAATTGTGGCCCCTTAAGGGGAGCAGGGGTGAGTTATAGGGCCATCCATGAGTTTTGCATATAGAGTCCCATACCATAAGGGTAGAGCGCGTAAGTGGAGAAGTAGACAAAGCCAGAGTTCTGTGTTTCTTAGGGATCCAGATTTGTGAGAAAAGTTCCGTGTTACTTAGCTCCATTTCTAAATTGACCCACAGCTTAGTGCCTCTGCAGAACTTCCAGTCAGAGATTCTATTGAGTACAATAGCATTGAAATAACTTTTAACATCAGGTAAAGCCAAACCACCCTCACTCTTAGGTCTGGTGAGGAGGGATCTGGCGAGTCTGGGACGCCTTCTGTTCCAAACATATCTACCAATCAGCGAATTGATTATGGAAAAGAAACCCACAGGGATTCTGTAGGGAATCATCTGCATCAGAAACAGCAACCTGGGTAGGACATTCATCTTTATAATGCTAATTCTCCCCAGCCATGAGTGGGCAATCTGGGACCATTTTTGTAAGTCTGATCTAATCGTGTTGAGCATCGGTAGAAAATTTGCCCGAAACAGGGAGGTCGGATTTGAAGTAAGGTAGATGCCTAAATATTTCATCCTACGGGGTTGCCAGGTAAAGGGGAAGGCTCGTTTCAGCCGGGACACTAAGGCCCCCGGGACTGAGACGTTCAGGATTTCCGACTTTGACATGTTGATCTTGAAGTTGGAAATGTCTCCGAATTTTGAGAAGGCTAACATAAGGTTTGGAAGGGAAATCAAAGGCTGTCTTATGTAAAATAAGATATCATCCGCGTAGGCGGCATATTTGTGTTCGTGGCTCCCCACTTTTATTCCGTGAATAGAGGAGGTGTGTCGGACTGTTGATAGGAAGGGTTCTAAGGAAAGGGCGAATAAAATGGGTGACAGGGGGCAGCCCTGTCGGGTACCATTGTATAGTGTAAAAGGGTCGCTAAGAGAACCATTGATACGTAATTGGGCCGTGGGAAAATTATAGAGAGCCGCAATCTGACGTTGGAGGGAATCGCTGACACCTAGGTGGGAAAGCGTCGCCATAAGGTACTCCCAGTCCACCCTGTCAAACGCCTTTTCAGCGTCGGTGGAAAGAAGGGTGGGCTGGGAGGATCCCCGTGCGTAAGACATCAGAGAAAAGGTGCGGAGAGAGTTATCCCGGGCCTCTCTTCCCGGGACAAATCCGGTCTGGTCGCTAGACACCCAACGGGGGATCAAGGGGAGCAACCTATTAGCTAAGGCCTTGGATATAATTTTGCATCGATGTTCAAGAGGCATATTGGGCGGTAGCTCCCGCAGGAGCTAGGGTCCTTACCAGGTTTGGGGATAACTGTTATGTGGGCGTGAAGAGTCTCGGGTCTGAGGGCACCACCTGCGGAGACGACGTTGGCATAACCAGCTAAACGAGGGAGCAGAATATCTGCAAACGACCTGTAATAAGTAACCGTGAAGCCGTCTGGGCCAGGTGCCTTACCACTGGCCATCGCCTTCAAAGCCACATTCAGCTCCGCAGTGGTAAACTCACCATCCAAATTCGCTAGGGCTTCCGGTGGTAACTGTGGTAGTTGAGCATGCGATAGGTAATCTGTAATAAGCTGAGTCCTAGTGTCCTTATCCGAAATAGTATGTTGAACATGATAAAGATGTTGGTAGAATGAGCGAAATTCCTTAGCTATGGCAGGCGTGTCGTGTACTAGTCCCGAAGATGCCGCCTTAATTTTTACAATGAAGGAAGCATGACGTTTCTGTTGGAGTGAGTGGGCCAAGAGCCACCCTGGCTTATTGCCCCACTCATGAAAACGTTGAGAGACTAGCCGAGAGCGCTGTTTCTGCTCAATATGGAATAGAGTTTTTAGTTCCTCCCTCTTCTGGGTCAGTGTGTGGAACACCGTCTGGGATAAGCTGGCTTTATGCTGCTGTTCTAGAACCCCTATTTCCCGTAAGAGTATTAGTTGTGTATGTGTCCGTTCCTTTTTTTTTCTTGAGCCTAGCTCGATTAGTTTACCTCTGATGTGTGCTTTGTGAGCTTCCCAGAGAACTCCCGGGGATGTGTCTGGTTGCGCGTTTTCCTTAAAATAGTGGGATAATTCAGCCCCTAACAGTTTTTTATCAACGTCATTCATCAGAAGCTCGTCATTGAGCCTCCAATTCATGACCCTACGGTTCAGTGAGGGGATAGTAATTTTGAGCATGACTGGGGAATGGTCAGAGATAGGAGAAGTTCCAATGTCTGCCTCAACTATCAAGGGTAGATGATGGTGGGTGATGAAAAAAAGATCAATTCTAGAGTAGGACTGGTGGGTATGGGAATAATGGGTATAATCTTTTGTTCGTGGGTGCATAATCCTCCAAACGTCTATCAACTGAGAGTCGAACAGACGCTTGCGTATATACGCGATACGTTTGTGGGAAATACATGATTTCCCTTATGAGGTATCGAGGATAGGTTCCAAAGGAGCGTTAAAATCTCCCGCTAGCAAGATGCATCCGTGAGCAAATTCTCTCAATTTTGTAAGGGTTGCCGCTATAAATCCTGCCTGATCCCTATTCGGTGCATACAGGGTGGCTAGAGTACATGGCATGGTTCCCAGATTGCCCTTTACAAACAGAAAGCGTCCCAGAGGATCACACAACATTGAATCTAGCGTAAACGCGGTACCCCTGCGGAATCCAATGGCCACCCCCTTTGCTTTATGAACATCAGAGAGACTGTAATACCATGTGGGGAACTGTTGGGAGAGCAGCTTGACCGAGGTAGTGTGAGTGAGATGGGTCTCCTGCAGGAAGACGATGTCCCCCCGCAGGCGAATCAACTCCCTATACAAATTGTGCCTCTTACCCGGGGCATGAAGGCCCCTTACATTAAAGGAAATTAAATTTACCTTAGCCATGGAGTCCAGCAGGGGGGGATCGCACAAAACACATATCGATGGAGGCCGACCTGGGGCAGGGGAGAGAAAGGGAAGGAAGGGAAGGAAAAGGTAAGGGGAAGCAGAAAAGAGACAAGGAAGATAGAGAGAGAAATTAAACAATCCATATCAAACCAAAAAACAGTAATGAGCCACCGTTGAGGGTGGTCAACCAGAGCACGCAGAAAACTGCGGTGCAAAGAGGGGGCAAACATGAGACCCCGCACCCCCCCACCCACGGCCCAAAAAAGGGTCGGAATGCGGAAGCACAGTGCCACACGGCGCCCCCTGCTATGGGGGGGGGGGGGGAGCCTCGGGCATCGAGCAGCGCACACCTAAATCGGCGTGAGCGTCGTCCCTGAGCCCCGGCACCAACTACGCAATAAATTGAACCATTGAACATTCATTAGCACTGAGCGAAAGAGTAACCTGAAACACCAAATGGTTAGATTAGAGGCTCAACCCTGAGAGCCTGTAAAAAGAGTTGTTAACGACCAGCTGCTAGTAAGTGAGTAGATGGTAATAGAGGCATTCGCAGAAACCCAGCCTGCTACAACGGAAGGCAACAGAAAAATAAAAATAAAAACGCCAACAGGTAGCAGGAGTGGGGGTCAAACAGCCATATTTGTTGGTAAACTAGACCGGATGGGCAGGGAGGTATGAGGCAGCATGATGAGACCGGGGGAAAACTATTGCCCACGGGTCAGCACGGTCTATTCAAAGCGCGGAGATGCTCCAGCGGCAGAAGAACGGTTCCGGCGATTAACTTTTTGCCAGGTCGGGTCAGAGGAAGCGGAGAGTGGTGGGATGGTGTCCTGCCATCCCGGGAGCTCAGGTGGAGATATGTTAACGTCCATGCAGAACTGCTCAAGGTCCTCCGGGAACCGAAGGATCGCAGTCTTGCCATCTCTGTTGGCGATCAGGGCCGCTGGGAACCCCCAGCGGTACTTGATAGAAGCTTCCCTCAGTTTCTCAGTCAGAGGTCTCAGGGCCCTCCGCCGCTCCAGAGTTTCCCTAGCCAAGTCGGGGAAGAATGATAGTGTTGCACCATCGAAATCCAGGGATGGGGCCTCTCGGGCCTTCCTCATGATGCGCTCCTTCTCCTCATAGTAGTGAACTCTGCATATGACATCACGTGGAGTGTCCATGGAGAGGTTGCGGGGGCGTATGGCCCTGTGCACGCGGTCTAATTTGAGCGGATTATCAGCGGCCAGGCCTAGCATGCCATTAAAGATGCCCCGGACCGAGGGGAGGAGGTCATCATCCCCGGTCGCCTCTGGGAGGCCTCTGATGCGGATATTGTTCCTCCTGTTGCGGTTCTCTTGATCTTCGATCTTATAAAGGGCCATCCTGTGCGCAATGGTGAGGCTGCGAGTAGAGGCCTGCAATGATCTAATGGCTGCTGCGTGACGGTCGAGTTTTTGCTCAGACTCCTCCACACGTTCCAGCACTTGAGAGAGGTCCGACCGGACCGCTGACAGTTCTTTCTTAATGGCCCTTTCTAGGCCCAGGAGCATAGAAGCTAGTTCCGACTTGGTGGGGAGATCACTCACCGAAGTCGCGACCCCCCGAGTGCCTGGCACCGCCGTCCTCTCTCTCCGATCCAACAGATGAGGTCGGGGAACGATGCCTGAGAACCGGTCTATTGCGGGAGGCGGAACCTGCGCCGGTGCTCGCACCACGTGTAGAGCGGCCTAGGCCATCCGAGTCCCCTCCATCTTCAGGATCGGCGGCCAAAAAGCGTTTTATAGAGCCAGCCGGGGTTCCCCCTTTAGGCAGAGATTTGCCGGTCCTCTTACCCATCTCTGTTGAGTGGATGGCGGCGGATAGAGATAGAAGAAAGTGCTAAATACAATCGTCAGCGCCGGAGCCCCAGAGACAAACGTCCTCACTGCAGCATGTCCAGACCACGCCCCCCACCTGTAATGCATTTAGCTAGTTTATATAGAAGGTTGAATTAGGTTTTAAGAGTTTAAAGGCATTGTACACTTTTCTATCTTGTGTTCTTTACCTGCATAAGTTGTGCATTGATCATGCAGTTTCAGGGTGTCATTTGTTGCCCTGTAGTAGAGTAAATATTCACATTCCTGTGTCAGAAGTTAATCTTTGTGTAGAAACATGAGTTAATGCATGACCTCTTTCTGTAGACTTCAAGAAAAGCCCGGAGCAAAAAATGAGAGAAAAGAAATGAGCGGAGGGCTGGCATGACTAGGGAAACAGGGTACAGGATGTTAGAAGTATTAGGATTGGGTAGGAAGTTTAGTGGGAGGGGGAGTAAGTAGGAAAAGGAGTTGTCCCCTCCCCCAGGTCACCACAGTGTGAAGGAAAGTTCAGGGAGACAGAGCTATGGCAGATGGGGAGCTGTTTCGGGCCTAGCTGCGGTCGGAAGCGGCACCACGGAGCGCAGGTTGGCTACAGGAGACCCTGGGGCCAATGCTTGCTTGACGGGTGGTGGGGGCAGGTACAGGGGGGGAGGGAGTCCACGCGAGCTTGAAGGTTACTGCCTTCAGAGCGCTTCTCACCCGACCATACCCTAGAGCCCAGCGCCAGCCAATTAGTCTCCCCATGGCCCCATTCGGCCCCCCCTCGCTAGGCGTTCACATTGCTCACAAGGGGGGGTCCCGGGAATCATCCCCCTCATAGTCAGGGCCCGGCGGGCGGCCGCACCGGCGGTTCGGGGTGGCCAGGCAGCTCGCTCGACACATGGACCAGAAGAGTGCGGGCCTCACCCCTGATGGGACGGTAGCGGGGGGTGGAGCCTCAGCGGGGGAGATCGTTGGTCGCGGTCACTGTGCCCTCTGCAGCCTCGGCCAGGTGACCCCCAGGTGATGATGGATCGCCAGGGGAGGGTGACAACGCGCCTGATGTCTCTCGGCAGGGCGGTAGGGGAAGTCCCCCCCCCGGCCCGCGAAAAGCGACAGAGAAGTCCATGGGCGGGTCTGGCGCTCAGTGGCGGGGCCGGAGGGCTGCCAGATCCTCGGCATCCAGAGACGCTGCTCCTGGAGGGCTTTCATCAGATGCGGTCAAGCCGGCTGTCATATGGTTGCAGGGCGAGCTGACGGATTCGGAGGACGATCGGTTTCCCCTGAGACGATCAGCAGCGATGGAGGCGAGACGGTCGGCTGGTGGGAATTTTCCTAGGCAGCCCGGTAAGTAAAAAAAAAATAAAAAATTTTCCTTTGCCATATAGGGGATAGTATAGTGGGTCCGTGGGGGGTGGTCCTACTGCAGGTGCTGGGGAGGCATCGGTAACGGGGGGGCTCGCAGGGTGATTCTCCCCGGGTGGACACAATGGATGGGGCTGCACTTGGGGGGAGCTTCAGGCTCGCAGGGTTTTTTTATTGGTGGGGCTCAAAGATTTTTGTTGGCAGATTTGAGAAGGTGGTCGGGCCGTGTGGTCCCGCTTGCAGGGAGGGATAGTATATCCTCATCACCCGTAGCGGTGCCGGCTGTGTGGGAGTCTGCACATGACAGCTGATAGTGGGGTGCAAGTGGAGCAGAAGGTTTTTGAAGTTCGTGGTAGCAGGGGACGCCGCTGGAAAACGGGATGTCATACGTTTGGCTGATTTAGCCACAGGTACAGTTGGTTTTAGGGTCCGCTGGGTGCTCACCTAAAGCCTGAGGTCCGGGATAAGATCTGAAGGGGTGAGTACGTAGAGATGTTGTTCACTCCTGCTGTTAAAAAAAAATAAAAAATAAATTAAAATTTAGGGTTACGCCAGCGTATTCCAACAATGGGAGGTGGTGAGAAGGGGAGGTATTGGTTGATTACATGTACTATCGGAAATAAGTTGCAAGCATTTGACATGAGGGTGATTGTGGGAAGAACCCCCGAACCCTGTCGGAGCTCTTTTGTTACCCAAATTCGGTAGGGGATGCTTACAGGGTCCACGGAGGTGCGGTTTGGATGCGGTCTAGGAGCAGTTTGGCGTAGGAGGGGATACATCCGGCACTACGGTGGGATCACAACGACATCAGGCTGGGAATGCGCCTTGTGACATCTGCTAGGCCCCAAGGGCAGTTGTTTCCTGGTAGGGGCGGGTGTTACTCCCCTGGGCAGCTGCAGGGTTTGTGCAGCAGCATATGAGGTTTCCCTAGTTAGAGGGAGTTGTTTTCGTTGGCAAGTTTATTCTCGTTTTCCAAAAAAAAAAAAAAAGGAATAATAATAATAAATACATTTGGGGCCTTTTGGTTTGGGGAGCTGGTCAGCCTTTCCAAGTCCGTCAAAGGGGGAATGTGGGTTTATGAGATTAGGTGCAAGATGGAGGGGGTGTCGTTGGTGTTACTGATATACAAGATGGAGCAGGTGGGCAGGGGTCAGTTGGTGCAGGCTTGGCTCCGCCTGGCTAGCAGTGGTGTCCGGGGGGGGCCGTGACGGGGGTTTTTATTTGGGAAGTGCGTCCCGGGGCAGTCGGGTCCTTCTTAATGCACACGGACGGGTCCCCTTTTTTGTCCAGGTTTCACAGGGTTTCAGTTTCCAGGAAGTGCTGCTGGGTTGGGGCTTGGATGAGAGGGCATGTTCTTCTCGTTTCTTTCAGGGTTGGGGCTGCGACCGAGGCGGCTAAGGTGGGATGGATGCTGAGGCGGTTAAGCGCTTTGGTAGGTGGGAGTCTTGTAGATTTGTGCTATACATTCGCCCCCATCGGCTGGTGGGATTCGAATAGTTGTGGGCTGGGTGGAGAGAGTGTATGGGGCTGTGATGATTTTGGGCTTGCTGAGGTCTTGGTGGCTTGTTTCTTTCTCTTCTTGCAGGTTCGGTACAGGCCCTGGCCTGGATACTGGGCCATTCGATAGTGTTTAAAAATACATAAATAAAAAAATTTAAAAAAAGGGATAATGAGGGGCGGATGTGGGGCAGAGAGTCAGCAGGTAGGGTTTCCAAGCCAGGAGGTTTGTGCTGGATGGCTGGGAGTTCCGGGAATGCTATGGAGTGGAGGGGCTTCAGAGGTACAGCTTTGCACGTCTGTATAGGCCGCCTGACGTTTTGGTCCTGCACGTAGGTGGTAATGATTTAGGGGTAAGGTCGATGGCATTCCCGGACATGGTCATTGGGTGGTTGGACATTGTCACTCGGACCGCATGGAATGGGGCTTGGTCTTTAGAGGGTATCTACAGGGCCCGTACGAAGCCTAATTGGGAAGTGAGTAGATTTGTAGTGAGGAATGGAGGGTTGGTGGTAAGGCACATGGAGTTGGTGGTGGATGTCTGGAGGTACCTGCGGGGCAATGGTGTGCACCTCACTGCTGTGGGGTGTGACTTATGGGCATTGGGAATGCAATATGGCATACAGTGAGCTCTGGGGTGTGGGGGGCCCCCAAGGGTAAGGTTTTCCCCTTGGGTGCTGTGGCGGGTGTTGGTCTTTGCGGATGAAGGAAGATACCTTGGAAGGAATGAGTTCAGGACCTATCGTTGGTATGGGTCCTGATGGTTGGATTTCAGCTAACGGAGGTTTCGCTAAAATGTGTTGGTAACGGGTGCACTGCGGTCCGTGGTTGTCTCTGAGCCAGCCGGTCGGCTTGAGGCCTATAATCATATGAGAGGTACCGCCGTGCAATATTTTATCAGATGGTTATGGAGGTTCCCGCAAAAGACCAACGCTAGGATTTTGATATTATTTTGGAAATATATTTGTTTAATAAATAAGGCTGCTACGGCCTATGTTTTACTCCAATTTCGGTGTGGTCTCGTTAATTTAGGATTATGGGTAAGAAGTTGGAGCAAACAGGGGGTAAGCAGTAAGTACATCTGTTATACATTAGTCATGTACACGGGACGTACGATTTAACGTGACAGCTAGAAACCGGCATCTAAAAACGTCCGTTTAGCCGCGTTTACATGGCGTTTTTGCGTATAGAGACATTTATAAAAAAACAAAAAATGTTTTTGTTAAAATGAAAACCGATTGTAAACAAAATGCTGCTACACGCAATTTACAACATTTAGCAGCGTTAACAAGCTGTTAGAGGCATTTGGCGGTTCAAATGCCTCCAGGGCTGGACTGGGACAAAACTTTGGCCCTGGACTTCATCCAGACCGGCCCACTTTAATTCAATAAAATGGTGCCTGCCCACCCCCCCTTTAAAAAAAAAGCACGCCCACCAAAAGGCCCCCACATCCATTATTGTATATCATGAGAGGGTGAGAGAGAGAGGTGGGAGTGAGAGAGGGGGGGGGGGGGGTTGAGGGAAAAGGGGTGAGGGGGGTGAGTAAGAGAGAGGGGGTGGGTGAGTTCAAGAGAGAGGGGGTGTGTGAGTGTAGGAGAGAGGGGATGGGTGAGTGCAAGAGAGGGGGTGGGTGAGTGCAAGAGAGGGGGGTGGGTGAGTGCAAGAGAGGGGGGGGGGGGTCTGAGAGACAGAGGTGGGGGGCTGGGAGACAGAGGGGGCTGAGAGACAGGGGGGAGCTGAGAGACAGGAGGGGAGTCAGAGACGGGGGGTCTGAGAGACAGAGAGGGGGGTCTGAGAGACAGAGAGGGGGGTCTGAGAGACAGAGGGGGCTGAGAGAGAGGGGGGCTGAGAGACAAGAGGGGGCTGAGAGACAGAGGGGGGAGCTGAGAGAAAGGAGGGGGGTCAGAGAGGGGGGTCTGAGAGATAGAGGGGGGGTCTGAGAGATAGAGGGGGGGTCTGAGAGATAGAGGGGGGGTCTGAGAGATAGAGGGGGGGTCTGAGAGATAGAGGGGGGTCTGAGAGACTGATGGGGGCTTAGAGACAGAGAGGGGGGCTGAGAGACAGAGAGGGGGGCTGAGAGACAGAGAGGGGGGCTGAGAGAGTGGGGGCGAAAGAAAGAGGGGAGGGCTGAGAGAGACCACTTAACACTGTCCCTATCTGCAGTCCCTCCTCTGCTCTCCCCTCCCCCAGCAATCTCAGTGTGCGGGCATGTATGTGTAGGATGCTGGTTACCTGATGGCCAGGAGCAGAAGAGTCAGGTCTCCCTCTTGATCCGGGCATGCGCTTGCTGCTCTGCTTCTTCCAGCTGCTCCTTAGCAGCCTCCGCCTCCCGCATGTTCTCTTCTTCCGGGCCCCCAGTCAGCCTGTCCTCCGGGCCGCAAGGGTACTCGGAGCAGAGAGGAGGTGGAGAAATCGAGGTTCTGGGAGTGCCGAGGTGGCCGCACCCGCTCCTGTTCGCCTCTGCAGTGGTCAGGAAGGGGGTGGAGCTCTTCTCCCTTTTGGGCTCTCACATATAATTGTCCTCCTCGCTGGCCACCTTCCCCGAACCCCCACCGCTGTTTGCTGCCACGCTCCCGCTGCCGCCAAACTCTGCATAAAAAACAGCTCACTGAGCCATCGGCCCACCGGGAAACTCCCGGTAGTCCCGATGGCCAGTGCATGCCTGAATGCCTCTAAAAATCCATATGAACCCATTTTTTTGCCTTCCAAAAAATGTTTCTAAACTCAACTGCCTAGAAACGACTATAAAATTACCCTGTGTACATGTACTGATAAGATAACAGAGGAGAGTTCAGGGGCAGCTGAAAAAAAATCCCAACTACTCCTAAACGTCCGTTTACCAGCAGCAGTGTACATGAGGCCTAAGACATGCCACTTCCTGAGAAGAAACTATATATCCCACAATCCTCGGGTCATTCTGCCTAATGTTATGTAGGTGAGAGCTACACAGTAACTAGATCTAAGGAAAATGCAAGGCATGCAATGGATGCGGTTTGGCCTGGAACAGTAACTAATGCCTGTCCCTTTGAATTAGGACAAGCAAGCTGAATTATTACATGGACATAAGGGAATTGATCAGCCACAATACTACAAACGGCAGTGGCAACATGTGAGCCTATCATCACAAGGTAAGGCAAACAGGGATATCAACTATAGTTATACTAATACATAGATAAAAGAACAAGAACATTTTGAGGTTTACAAAGCATACAATGCCTTTAACTGTTTAGAAATGCTTAAAGGGGTTGTCTCAAGTCTCAAGGTTTTTCACCTAATGCATTCTATGCATTAAGGTGAAAAACCTTCTGTGCTGCTGCTGCCCCCCAGACCTTCCCTTTTACTTACCTGAGCCCATTAGTTCCAGCATTGAGGACAAGCACAGCAGCTCCAACCGCTGTCCCGGGTCCTCATTGGATAGATTGATAGCAGCGGGAACCATTTACCACTGACAGGGGTGCTCACAATGGTCAGCTTTTATTAATTTATGTAAAACCTTTATCTCAAAAAGAAAAAAAAAAAAAACAACCGTTTCTGTAGCGGCTGTCTAAAATATCTCTGGTGCTCCTCTATTCAGACTGGAGTCACCCAAAGACTGGAAGTGTGCTACTAGTTGGTTCTAGGGTTGCCACCTTTTTGTTCAGGCCAAACCCGAACTTTTTAGCGACGCAGGCCAATTTTTTTTCAGTAGTATACACTACAGCAGTGGTCCCCAAACTGTGGCCCGGGGCCAGATGTGGCCCTTTTCTTGCTGGTTTTGGCCCTTGGGGCACTATTTCATTCACTGACACCAACAAAAGGGCACAATTCCTTACAATGACCGCAACAATCGGCAAAATTCCTACCAAAGACACCAACTACTGGGCCCAATGATACCAATAATGGGGCACAATTCCTACCAATTACACCAGCTACAGGACCCAATGATACCAATGATATGGCACAATTCCTACCAATGACTACAACTACAAGGCCCAATGATATCAATAATGGGGCACAATTCCTACCATTTACACCAGCTATGTGGCCCAATGATACCAATGATGGGGCATTGTTTACTCCAACTGATACTGGGACATTTTCTATTCCCAATACCCACAGTCCGGCCCCCCTAAAGTCTGAAGGACAGTAAACCGGCCCTTTGTTTAGAAAGTTTGGAAACCCCTGCACTACAGGATTATAAAAGACCTGAGACACCTTTTGGGTGCCCCAAGGAGAGTAGTATTGTGGTATGCATAGTGATTTGTGACGAACAGTACGTGTGACCAAGTTGCTCTTGCTGACATCATTGCTCCACCCCCCAGTGATGCCGAACCTGCCCCCAGACAGCCGCCAAAAGCTCCCAGACGGCAACAGATTTGTGTGTGACTATCTCAGTTAGTTGAGGAGCCACAGCCCAGTTCGAATAATGTGTCTGGGTTGCAGGTGGACTGAAACTCTGACACATGATTCAAAACCCGAACTGTCCAGGTGGCAACCCTTGTTGGATCGCCAGGTAAAAATAAAGGAAAAGTGTCTAAAAATAAAACTATGGCAGTCGCCAAAATAAAGGATCAGTAAGCTGCAATATATTGCATTTTTATTTTTTGAATTGAATAACAATTTTAAGATTTGCTAAGGAAAGCCTAACTAACTTCATAAGTATTTAAAAAAAAAAAAATGTCAACAGTGTTATAAATTAATAGTTTTTAAGGGCCACATCAGTATTCTTCTACTTGGTCCCTATGCGACACATGATACTACAGTGACAAAACAAAGATATTCGGAACAAGGAAGTCATTCTCAGAAAAGCTTGTCACACTTCGGAAAAAACAAAAATAGATGTAAAATGTTTTTTGTTTTTTTTCATTTAGTCTTGTCCTGAAAAGATATTATTTGCTAGATTTTTACATTTACCCTTTGCAGCAGTTGATTTTATCTACATTTGTGGTAAGTGGTATGATGGGCAGTGGAACATGTAGCAACAGTGATAATTTTAGTAGTTCCCTTTACACTCATATACTTCCTTCGATAAACCATTTTCCTTACATATTTATCTAGGTTCTTGTTTTTTTTTTGTTGCTCTCCCCCGGTCTAGAATGAAGTGTAGGAATGCTCATTCAAGGTGGGAGGGGGTGAGAGGTGAAGTCAGCACTCATTTGTAGGACTCCAGGTGATATTAGCTCATAGATTCTCAGGACAGAATAGTAGACAAAAGCCTTTTAACCTCTTCTCCTTCTGAGTCATATTCCGCCTTCGCCAGGCAGGAAAAAACAGCTCTATTTGCCATGTCTGATCCTGTTTGTGACACACGGATCTGCATGGAGGGAGGAATGAGGAGGAGGCCGTCTTTTCCGCCACCCACAGGTCTTAGACAAAATAGTCTACATGGATAGGAGCGATGGGGACATAAAAAAAAATAAAGACGCATTGCTTGCGCCGGAACTAAGATATGTTCTTGCTAGCTCATTTCCATTCAAGGCAATGGACTTTCAAAAGGACAACTGCCAATACAAAAACAAAGGCACTCTAAATGACAGTTGTGACAACATTATAAATATAGAAGCTTATGCCACGTACACACGATCCGAAAATCGGACGACAGATCGTCCAACTTTTTTCGTTTACTAGTCGCGAGCAGAAATTGAATAGGTTACTAAAGTCACGAAAATTCTCGTACAACAGAATAAAAAATCGGAAGTGATGTCATGTGTTGTAATGTATTTGTGTTGTATTTTCGGATGACAACTGTACTGACTAAATGAAAATCGTACGATTAGGTTCCTCTGCGTTTTAGCTGCGGATCAGTTGAACAGAGAGAGGGGGAGGTGTAGTGAGGAGGGGGAGAGAATGCCTGTTCACAACGGAATGCATCTGCGAATCAGATGCGTTCCCATAGAAGATAATGGGCTTGAATTCGCACCTGAGCCGGACCGCACTGCCTAGAAAACGCACACGTTTTTTGGGCAATGCGGAGTGCGAATGCACCGCAGATATGTGAACCAGCCTCATTCAAATGAATGTATTTTTAAATGTCCTGCGAATTCGATGCGGTGTAAGCTGCATCCAATTCGCATAGGTGTGAACAAAGCCTTATAGTAAATATGCAGGCTTTCAGATAGGCCCCCTTTAACACTTGTGCGACTTGTCCTACGACTTGGGACTGCAAAGTCGCCTGACAAGTCGTACCCCATGATTTAAATCAGTACCATTCATATCTGTACGACTTTAAGTCGCATCGACTTCAAAGTAGTCCCTGTACTACTTTGGTCCGACTTTGATGTGAGTTGAGGTCCATAGAATTCAAGTTTACACAGGCATTCCGTAAAATCGCAGGAAAATTGCGTCCACAAAATCGTGCGACCCCATACACACTATTAGATTTTCTGCAGATTTTTGTCTTCAGATTTACCAAAACCATATAATATGAGGTCAAACCTTAAAGCGGAGTTCTACCCAAAAATGGAACTTCCGCTTTAAGGTAAGGTGACCCTCTGACATGCCACATTTGGCATGTCATTTTTTTTTTGGGGGGGGGGGAGCGGAAACTCTCCTTTTAGAGGGTTCCAGCTCCCACTTCCTCCCGGGGCTCTGCAGTGCTGGAAGGAAGTTCACCTCTCCCCCCTCCCTCTCGGCAATCATCTTGGACACGTCACAGGTCCCAGATAATTGCTCGGTCACATTGCGCAGCGCGGCTCATGCATGAGCAGTGCGTGCCTGGCTGTGAAGCCACAGCCGGGCGCCCACAGTGACAATGCCGGCGCCGTGGAGAGGAGGGGGAGACCAGCGGGGCTTCATTCCCCCGCATCACTGGACCCTGGGACAGGTAAGTGTCCGATTTATTAAAAGTCAGCAGCTGCAGTGTTTGTAGCTGCTGACTTTTAATATTTTTTTTTAGTAGGGACTCCGCTTTAAAGCCTCGTACACACGATCAAATTTTCATCGGACAAAGCCGTGGAATTTTCTGCGAAGAGCGATGGCTGTGAACTTGTTCTGCATACAAACAGCAAAACTTTGTCGGCTAACAAACAGAAACTACGTGGTTTTTCGGCACTTTAGCGCCACCCTTTGGGCAACTTCTGCTAATGTTGTCTTATGGTTAGCATTGCTTCTGAGCATGCGTGTTTGTACTTTGGATTTTTTTCCGACAGACTTGTGCAAACACGATCGGATAATCCGACACCACACATTTGTTGTCAGAAAAATTTAAAGCATGCTATCCCACATTTGTTGTCGGAAATTCTGACAAAAAAACGGTCGGATTATCTGACAAAACCCTGCCATCACACAATTCCCGTCAGAAAATCCGATCGTGTGTACGAGGCTTTAGAGTTTCAATTTATATGCAATCAGGCAGGCCCTTGCACTACATGGTTTTGGAAAAATCTGAAGACAAAAATCTGCAGAAAATCTAATAGTGTGTATGGGGTCTTAAGCCTCGTACACATGATCCAATTGTTGACCAACCGAACGTCAGATTTTTGTCTTAAGGGCGTGTGCCTGGATCTTGTCTTGCATACTAACACAGTTTTTGTGCAACAAACACGAACATAGTGATGTACTACGAGGAATTTCAGCTCTTGAGCGCCACCCTTTGGGCCCCTTTTGCTATTTTCATGTTTGGTGAGCATAGTTCTGAGCATGCGTGTTTGTACTTTCAACTTGTGTGATGGACTTGTGTACTGACCATCAGAAAATCTGACAACCAACCGTTGTCTGCCGAAAATTACAGTACAGTAAGTAAGTACAGTAAGTACAGAGCGGAGAAGTAGGAGACCGCTTTGATCCACTGACACTGTGCTGAAACAGGCTTTCGTCGGGACTCGGGGAGACACATCAGATGGCCGAGCAGACTTGTTAGTCTCTGTGCAGTCCAGTGCGAATGATGTGTCTGGGTCTGGGGCAAATAAAAACCTGTACACATCATTCAAAAACCGGGCTGTCCAGGAGAAAACCGGACAGGTGGCAACCCTATCTGAAAGGCTCCCAGTAAGATTTAGCAATAGCCCATTACAGGCAGGAACTCACAGCCCCTTTAAGTGTAGTTCAGATAGTGAAACAGCATGCCATTTCTTCTCTGTGGCTGCTGATTCCAGCACCACCCCTTCAGGCACCGCCGACCCACCTGGCTGCAGCTGCCCCTTTCACCAGGGCTGTCTCTACACCAGCCCACCCGACTGACTATTCACCAGCCCACTCGGCTGACTCTCAGGAGATCTCTCAGGGGAAAGGCCTGAAGACTTAAGCACACCACTGTCTTTAAGGGAGACTGGCTACATGTAGCAGTCTACCCCCTTTGTTAGTCTCCACATTGTTGCACTACTCACTCTGTCCTTTCTTGCTCCCGCACCTCCAGGAAAGACTTCCTCCCGTGTGTTTTGGCAGGATCCTTCCAGCCCCAAACCCCAGCTCAAGGCAACACCCCCCCCAGACTAGGGGGGTGCCCCTCAGGGCCACCGACAGCCTCCCCAACACTGTATCTCCATCTTTTACCCAACTGCCCTGCTGACATGGCCCATGTCTATTTATGGAGTTATCTCAACCCCCTGCCAGCCCACTGCTGGGAATTTGTCAAGGCTTCATAAATATTCAAGGCAGTTCCTCCTAACCCCTACATTCTAGTTCTAGAAGATTCTCCAACCTTCTAGACCAGAGGGAGGCACCAGAGAGCTTACCATGTTGGGTCACCCAGCTCTAACCTCTGTTAAACCCTGACCTAATTAATACTCACCAGCTTAAATGTGAGTCATGCCTCGTACACACGACCGGTTTTCCCGGCAGGAAAACTGCCATGACAGTTTTTCGCCAGGAAAAACGTCCGTGTGTATGCTAAATTGCAGAAAAAATGCTGGGAATCCCGGCGGGAAAAAAGAGAACATGTTCTTTTTATTTTCGGCAGTTTGGCAATGTTAAACACTGTGAGGCAGTGCCGATGGAGTATACACATGGCCGGGATTCCTGACCAAAGCTCTCAATGGCAGTTTTCCTGTTGGGAAACCCAGCCGCGTGTAGGGGGATAAAGCGACCAAGCAGGTTCTTGTTTTTCTCCTTGGTTTTCCCAGCAGGATTTTTTACCGCCGGGAAAACCGATCGTGTGTACTAGGCATCAGAGTATTTTTTTTTCCTACACTCACTTCTAGCACACACTAGAGGGTGCTACACACAGACAGCCTTATATGTGTAAAAATTTACACAGAAACCTTTATTAAAAAAACGCCCACCTGAAAAAAATAAAAAATAATACCCCACAATGTACATCCAGTATCAATCATGCCACCCAGTGATGTAGATCCAGTGTCAATAATGGTGAGCGACCCCCAACAATCTTCTACCACAGTGATGCTGCCCAGCCAATTCTCCCATCACAAATGACAGCTCTCTGGCACTGCTGGAATGTAAACAAAGTGGCAGGGATCCTGGGTGGCTTCATTGACTAAATATGGTCATGACCATGGGCATCCGCAGAACTTTTTTAGGGGGGGGGGGGCATAATTTAAGGTCACCCATGCTCTGCCCCTTTTTGACAATGTCATGAAGGGGAGGGGCTTAGTCATTATCCCATAAAGCGCAGGCATGTGCCCATCAAATGTGGCCTGTTAAGTACTAAAGGTGTACAGTATGTAAATGTTACCGGCCTCAAAATGTGAATTAAGAGAGCCGATAATTGTAGACGTGATGAGATAAGGTGATCAGCTTGGCGTGGACTGCAAAGAATCACACAACAGCATAAGACAGGACCACTGGGTTTTATGGCTGGAAATCGTTTGACTTTTACATAACAATACATCTTTTACATTTTTATAATCACATGTTTATAACTATTAACAATATATAATACAGATTTTAACTGAAGTATTTGAAAACGTAGTTACACAAAAAACATTGTTATATTTTAATAACATATATATATTCCTGTTATTCCGTGTTATAGATGATGATGTACATTTTAACTGTGCAATTATGCGTTAATACAAACATTATTTCGGTAGTTCTCTTTTTTAACCACTAGATGGTGCACATGAAGCAATGCATAGCTTTACATATAGGTTTTTCTTAAGAATATCAGTTTTCAACATGTGCTCTTCTAACTTTATGGAACTTGTATAAACCAAGTTTCAATATACTTATTTAGAACGGTTTAGTGCTTCTCATAGACATTTATTCGGACTAATGCAGTATTTTCATGTTTTTATGTCCTTTTCACTTTGTTTCTCACACATGCTGTTCTAACTTCTAATAGCAGTAAAACTATAACATACAGTCTGCTGTAACTTTCCCTGCATCTGCTACAGATGTCTAAGAATCTTTCTATTATAGTTTAATGCAGATTAGGAATGATTTAGAGTACATACCTGCAAAGAATCACACAACAGCAAAAGACAGGACCACTGGGTTTTATGGCTGGAAATCGTTTGACTCCAGTCACATGGTGGGTGGCCTTATATAAACTCTGTTTGTGTACCTTCTCTGCCATCTACTGGTTCTTGCTAGAATAGCAGGAAGGTATTTCTTTGCTAGAAATAAAATAAAATAAAAATGAGTATGTACTTTGCTTTGGGGTGTCTGTTTTGTGACCATATAAACCCCAGTCCGTCACATGTATATAGAGGGGGAGGATGGTATTAGTATATACAGGAAGGAAGGTGGGTGTATATAGCTGTATACAGGACAGATGATGTATATCTGCAGTCAGTGGAGATGGAGGAAGGTCTCTATATACAGGAAGGAAGGTGGGTATATACAGCTACCTGTATATAGAGACCTTCCTCCATCATCACTGTCCGCAGAAATACATAATTTGTCCTGTATACAGCTTTATTATACAGGACAGATGATGTATATCAGTAGTGTGCAGTCAGTGAGGATGGAGGAATACAGGAAGGAAGATGGGTGTGTATATAGCTGTATACAGGACAGATGATATGATCTTTCCTATATCTGGCACCCCCCCTTCACTGATCATACCTGTATATGCACCCAGCTGCCCCCCCCACATCTGTATATATGTCAGGCCCCCCCACACACATCTGTAAGCACTCACACAGCTCTACCCCCCCCTGTACACTACACAAACAGCCTCCTCCCTTCACTTGTACTCACAGCCCCCACTTGTAAGGTGGTCTTCCTTCTCCCAAGTCCTGTTTTCACATGTCCCTGTGATACATTACAGCACACACGAGGGGGCGCACATACAGGAAGCAGCCAGAGGTGACAGTAAAGAGCTCTGTAAGATCAATGACACAGATCTGCAGCAGCTGTGGAGCTGACTCGCACAAACCCAGAGAGCCAGCATGTGGCCACTGCAGACGCTTGCCGATTCCAGGGGGGGGTCACTTGCCCCGCCTTGCCCCTACCTGTGGATGCCCATGTTCATGACAGCAGAAATCTGACAGGTGGTGGAGATACAGAGGTAGAGGTGATATTGCTACAGCTGCTAAATGACAGACTTACGACTTTATCATTCAGTGGGTGGGGCAGGCGAATTGGTCAGATCAGGCTAGCTTGTTCACCTGTTCACTGAACTGCAAACAGACTGGGTTTGGGTCAGCTCATGTTTAATCCCAACCTGAAGCCTATTCTTATAAGAAACATTTATCAGGAAAACAAGAGGATCTATCAAAAAACATTATTGCCCTGACCCTTAGCTCCCGTTCACACCGGTGCGACTTGTCATGCGATTTGACAGTTAGAAATGGCACGACAAGTCACACCCAATTGCCGGAAATGGAACCATTCATATCTCCATGACTCATGTCACAGCGATTATGAAAAAGGTTCCTGCACTACTTTTGCCGATTTTATTGTGACTTGGATAGACTTCTGTTAAATGAAGTTGTAACGGCACCTCAAATATGAAAGGAGTTAACGCCGTCTAAGACCTTCCCTCTCCTGGAAACACATTCTCTACCGATACTCCACAGTCAGGTGACCACTTCCCATAGGATTAATCCTTTCAAAAAACGAGACAACGCTCTGTATCTTTCCAGAATAGACTGACAATCTTTAATGACAAACTCCCCCGTTTTATACACACAGAGAGACCTAATTTACATGAGCTAATTAACTACAGTGATGACTCAGACATATGACAGTAGGTTAGCTTTTGTCTCCCAATCCATATTTCAGTTTAAATGATTATGCATGATCTTTTGTGTTCCCCAGCCAGACGGTCTGCTAAAGTCCAATACCTATAATTACATACTTGATTATCACTATTCACAATAGACAATAGAATGTAATCACACCCCATCACAGCAAGTATTACATAACAACCCACACACAGTATATACCCCATATATGCCATGTATATACAGTATGGAATATGGCTATCACAGATCATGGTGGGGTTCTCATTCACTCTGTGCCCCAAGTGAGACACAGGGTGGTTTACACATAAGAGGCATTGGGGAAGCTGAAGCAAGGGTATCTCATACTTTCTAAGAGCTTTTGGGTTCCCCGGGCCCTCCCGTTACAGAAGTCACAAGCCACAATGAAATCGGCAGTTAAAATCGCACTGATGTGCGGCTTTGAAATTGCGATGAAGTAGCGCAATTTCAAAGCCACACTGGTGTGAACAGGGGCTTAATGTCGTTTTGAAGGTAGGAGGTTTTTACCTTGATGCCTTCTCTGCATTAAGATAAAAAACTTTCTGTGCGCAGCTCCCCTGAGCCAGATCTCGATCCAGCACTGTGCTCAAGAGCCAGGGCAGCTGATAGAAATCATGGGGCCCTGTACAGCCTACCTGACGGGGCCCCTTTAGCTCCACCCCTGTCCCGCCTTCAGCCCCACCCCTGGCTTCCCCCCTGGTCCCTCCCCAGACCCCGCCTTGAAACTGTCTCTGCAGCACATTACGGCATTGGCGGCACTGTCTCTTCAGGAAGCAGATGCGTTATGGGCCATAACGCATGTGCTACCTGCAGACAGTGGCACCCATCCCGCCAATGCCATATTGTGCTGCAGACAGTGCCACCCATGACGCTAATGCCATAACAAATGTGCTGCCTGCCAACAGTGCCACCCATGCCGCCAATTCCATATTGTGCTGCAGACAGTGCCACCCATGCCGCCAATGCCATGTTGTGCTGCAGACAGTGCCACCCAGCAGGCAGCACATGCGTTATGGCATTAGCGTCATGGGTGGCACTGTCTGTAGCACATTACAGCATTTGGCGGCATGCCACAATGTATAGATGCTGCTGCTGCAGTGGCAGTAGATCTTGAAGCCCCCAACCCCCCCCCCCAAGCAAGCACACACCTGACCTGTGTAATTGTTAGCTGGGCCCAAGGAGTCACTTATTCCTGATCCTGCTGCTGCCTGAACTTGAGGGTCCACAAACTATTCCAGTAGATAATCATGGGATGCCGATATCCTCTGCCACCGCTGCTCCCCTTGAGTCGCCTCACTGCTATTTCTTCACGTGGAGAGAGAGCAATTAGAATCACTCCGTGGCGCCAGGAGGTGACGGCACTACAGAGGACGCGCTGGCTGGGACTTGAGCCAGCATGGCATGAGGAGCGGGCGCGGATGAGGTATTCTTCCGCGCCCGAAATACGAGAAATAGTCCCTCCCCTGCCGCGGCCACCACATAAGAATGCACAGCAATTAAAAAAAAAAACGTAAATTGTAAACGGCTGGGGGGGGGGGGGTGGTTGTGTTCGGAGTATCGCAGCAGGATGGCGATTGGTGCTGGGACCCTGATCGGCCATTTTTTTTTTTACATTTAACTACTTTTCTGTTCAGGTTGCCGGGCTGTTGTACTGGCCTATCAGCGGCCCTGCCCAGAGCAGCATCTCTCTCGGCTCTCTCTCTCCTCACTGGAGATCAAGGCAGCTCCTGTTGTCAATCACAGCCAGTGAGGAGAGAACGAGGGCAGGGCCGAGCCAAACTGTGTGTGTGTCAATGGACACACACACTGTGGCTTGGGAGTGAGCCCACATGAGTGCCCCCATACCAAGTGGCTTGCTATGGGGCACTTAGAGGGGAGGGCAGGAGCACCAGCGGGGAACCCCAGAAGAGGACAATCAGAGCTGCTCTGTGCAAAACCATTAAACAGAGCAGGTTAGTATGATAAGTTTATTATAAAAAAAAAAAAAAAAGATCCTTTAGAACCACTTTAAGCTTTAACCACTTTAAGCTGGCCACACAGGTCAAATAGTGATCAGTGTGTGGCCTCCACACATGTTAGAAATCTTCAGATAAAAAAATAAAATAAAACTAACCAATTATGGCCAGCCTTAGAAACAGGATCTAGAGATGCAGGAAGAAAGTGTAGATGCACCAGTAGATGGTGCTGTTTATGTTCTCTAACACCAACCCAGTTTCTCTGGACATGCTACATATCCACTTAACGACCGCCCACTGTAAATATACGTCGGCAGAATGGCACCGACAGGCAGAATCACGTACATATACGTGATTGCCTTTGTATAGTTGGGGTGTCCGATCGGACCCCCCTTCTTTACAGTGGGTGGTCGTTTTACCTTCGGGAGCGATCCGGCATGAGGGGACGGCCGTTCGATTCCGGCCACCCCCTCTCGATCGCTCCCGGCGAATGAGAGAGCTTCCCCTGCCTGCCAGGAAGGAGGAAGTGATGTCATCTCTCCTGGGGCGCTCACATATACCGAGCGCCGTACAGGAGAAGATGCAGGTTAGTACACAAAACAGCACACTGACACCAGGACACATAGGCACATAAATCGCCCCCCCAGGCCCCCCCAGACACCCCCAGATCACCCCCCAGCCCCCAGTCACAGTGTCACTGATTGCAGTGACCATTTATTTAGTGATCACTGCAATCAGTGACATTTGTGACTGTAAAAGTGTTACTACATTTAGTTTTAGGTCCAGTGTAGCCCCCTAACCCCCCCCCTAATAAAGGTTTAACCCCCTGATCACCCCCCAGGTAACCCTTTCACCCCCTAGCACCGCCGTCGCTATGCGATCATTTTTCTGATCGATGTCTTAGCGTCGGCGATGCTGATCGGTAGCCAGTAATTTTTTTTAGGTTCGCCGCAGGTTTTTATAGCGTCGGGTACCCCCATATATTACCTAATAAAGGTTTAACCCCCTTGATCACCCCCCAGGTAACCCTTTCACCCCCTATCACCACTGTCGCTAAGCAATCGTTTTTATGATCGTTGTCTTAGTGTCGGTGATGCCGATAGGTAGCCAGTAATTTTTTTTTTAGGTTCGCCGTCAGGTTTTTATATAGCGTCAGGTACCCCCATATATTACCTAATAAAGGTTTTAACCCCCTAATTGCCCCTAGTTAACCCTTTCACCAGTGATCATCATATAAGTGTTACGGGTGACGCTGGTTAGTTAGTTTGCTTTTTATAGTGTCAGGGCACCCGCCGTATATAACCCAATAAAGGTTTAACCCCCTGATCGCCCGGCGGGTGATATCAGTTAGGTTTTAGCGTCAGAGAGGGTCTGCGTCACACCCCAGGCAGCGTCAGGTTAGTGCCAGTAGCGCTAACACCCACACGTGAAGCATACACCCCACTTAGTGGTATAGTATCTGATCAGCTCAATATCTGATCTGATCAGAGCTATACTAGCGTCCCCAGCAGTTTAGGGTTCCCAAAAACGCACTGTTAGTGGGATCAGCCCAGATACCTGCTAGCACCTGCGTTTTGCCCCTCCGTCCAGCCCAGGCCACCGAAGTGCAGTATCGATCGATCACTGTCACTTGCAAAACACAACACACATAACTGCAGCGTTCGCAGAGACAGGCCTGATCCCTGCGACTCCAGTGCTGTAGGAGGTGATTTCACCACCACAGTTAAAAAAAAAAAGCATATATGCCGAAGCATTGGGGCAGCAGGGGCGGAGGAGCGATTTTGCTCCTAATGCCGCGTATATACGGTCGAAATTCCGACGGAGGCTTGCCCGTGGAAAAGTCTGACCATGTGTACGCGGCATAACTTTTGCGAGAAGATGCCCCCATGCTTCGGCATATATAAATGGTGCATGTATGCCCATCATTAGAAGTGGGTGGATGAAGGGCGGTATTCTAATGGTGGGCATACCCACCGATCAATCTTTTTTTTTCGTTCAGCCAACAGGCTGCATGAAAAAAAAAGATTACAATACATGTCCAACAAGGACCAGCAACGTACTGGTATGTTGCTGGACTTTGAATGTTTATACCAGAATGATGCCTGCGGGTTTAGGTATCATCTTGGTATCATTCTTTTCAGCCAGCGGCCGGCTTTCATGTAAAAGCAATCCTAGTGGCCAATTAGCCTCTGGACTGCTTTTACAAGCAGTGGGAGGGAATGTCCCCCCCCCCCGGATATAAAAAGCGCCATTGGGAAATTGGGAAAGCATTTTATCACACCGATCTTGGTGTGGTCAGATGCTTTGAGGGCAGAGGAAAGATCTAGGATCCAATAGACCCCAGTTTTTTCAAAAAAGAGTACCTGTCATTACCTATTGCTATCATAGGGGATATTTACATTCCCTGAGATAACAATAAAAGTGATAAAAATAAATAAATATGGAAGCAACAGTTTAAAAATAAAATAAAAAAGCAAAATTTAATAAAAAAAAAAAAAAAAAAAAAAAAAAAAAAAGCACCCCTGTCCTGCCCTGCTCTTGCCCAATGGCGAACACAAGCGTCGGTCTGGCGTCATATGTAAACAGCAATTGCACCATGCATGTGAGGTATCACCGCGAAGGTCAGATTGAGGGCAGTAATTTTAGCAGTAGACCTCCTCTGTAAATCTAACGGGGTAACCTGTAAATGCTTTTAAAGGCTTTTAAAAATGTATGTAGTTTGTCGCCAATGCGCGTTTGTGCGAAATTTTAAAGCATGTCGTGTTTGGTATCTATGTACTCGGCCTAAGATCATATTTTTTATTTCATCAAACATTTGGGCAATATAGTGTGTTTTAGTGCATTAAAATTAAAAAAAGTGTATTTTTTCCCAAAAAAATGCGTTTGAAAAATCGCTGCGCAAATACTGTGTAGAAAAAAAAAAATGCAACACCCACCATTTTATTCTGTAGGGCCTTTGCTTTAAAAATATATATACTGTTTGGGGGTTCAACATAATTTTCTTGCAAAAAAAAATATGTTTTCATGTAAACAAAAAGTGTCAAAAAGGGCTTTGTCTTCAAGTGGTTAGAAGAGTGGATGTAAGCTTCCTAATGTTGTGTATAAAATGCCAGAACAGTTCTAAACCCCCCCAAATGACCCCATTTTGGAAAGTAGACACCCCAAGCTATATACTGAGAGGCATGTCGAGTCCATGGAATATTTTATATGTTGACACAAGTTGCGGAAAAAATAATATATATTTTTTTTTTTTTTGCACAAAGTTGTCACTAAATGATATATTGCTCAAACATGCCATGGGCATATGTGGAATTACACCCCAAAATACATTCTGTTGCTTCTCCTGAGTACGGGGATACCACATGTGAGACTTTTTGGGAGCCTAGCCGCGTACGGGACCCCAAAAACCAAGCACCGCCTTCAGGCTTTCTAAGGGTGCCAATTTTTGATTTCACTTCTCACTGCCTATCACAGTTTCGGAGGCCATGGAATGCCCAGATGGCACAAACCCCCCCCAAATGACCCCATTTTGGAAAGTAGACACCCCAAGCTATTTGCTGAGAGGTATTGTGAGTATTTTGCAGATCTCGCTTTTTGTCACAAAGTTTTGAAAATTGAAAAAAAAAAGAAAAAAAAATGTTCTTTCTTCATTTTCAAAAACAAATGAGAGCTGTAAAATACTCACCATGCCTCTCAGCAAACAGCTTGGGGTGTCTACTTTCCAAAATGGGGTCATTTGGGGGGGGGGGGGGTTTTGTGCTATTTTGGCATTTTATGGCCTTCAAAACTGTGATAGGTAGTGAGGAGTGAAATCAAAAATTTGCGCCCTTAGAAATCCTGAAGGCGGTGCTTGGTTTCCGGGGTCCCGTACGTGGCTAGGCTCCTAAAAAGTCCCACACATGTGGTATCCCCGTACTCAGGAGAAGCAGCAGAATGTATTTTGGGGTGCAATTCCACATATAACCATGGCATGTGTGAGCAATATATCATTTAGTGACAACTTTTTGTAATTTTTTTTTTTTTTGTCATTATTCAATCACTTGGGACAAAAAAAAAAATATTCAATGGGCTCAACATTCCTCTCAGCAATTTCCTTGGGGTGTCTACTTTCTAAAATGGGGTCATTTGGGGGGGTTTTGTACTGCCCTGTCATTTTAGCACCTCAAGAAATGAGATAGGCAGTCATAAATTAAAAGCTGTGTAAATTCCAGAAAATGTACCCTAGTTTGTAAACGCTATAACTTTTGCGCAAACCGATAAATATACGCTTATTGACATTTTTTTTACTAAAGACATGTGGCTGAATACATTTTGGCCTAAATGTATGACTAAAATTGAGTTTATTCGATTTTTCTTATAACAAAAAGTAGAAAATATCATTTTTTTTCAAAATTTTCGGTCTTTTTCCGTTTATATCGCAAAAAATAAAAATCGCAGAGGCAATCAAATACCATTAAAAGAAAGCTCTATTTGTGGGAAGAAAAGGACGCAAATTTAGTTTGGGTACAACATTGCATGTCCGCACAATTTACAGTTAAAGCAGCGCAAAATTCTGAATTCACCTCTGGTCCTTTAGCTACCAAATGGTCCGGGGCTTAAGTGGTTATTATGGCCAGCCTTAGAAACAGGATCTAGAGATGCAGGAAGAAAGTGTAGATGCACCAGTAGATGGTGCTGTTTATGTTCTCTAACACCAACCCAGTTTCTCTGGACATGCTACATATACAATACTCTGTTTTTTTTGTTTTGTTTTTTCGGCCAGCCAGCTGAAGGAAAAAAAAACTGAATCAATTCCCATCCACACATTTGAGGTGGATGGGGAAATCCTCTCCGTTGTGTCTTTTTATTCTGACAGCAGGACTCTGGGATCAGAATACACTGATCAGTGCTGTGTGCACTGATCGAATGCTGGTTTTCCAGCAGGACTATTTGAACAGAGAGGGTTACACACAGATTGAAATTTCAGTCCATGTATTGCCAGTCTAAGAGGGCAATTTCTAAAAAGTTCAGTGAAGATTTCTGCTTGCTATAGCCTATTTGTATCATGCCGCGTACACACGATCATTATTCACGGCGGTTAAAAAACCGCCGTGAATAATGACAGGAAAAACGAGGGAACCGCTTGGTTCCCTACACACGGTCGTTTTTCCCGTCATTTTTTCTCTTGACGAGAAAAACGACCGTCTGTGGGCTCCGCGGCAGTGTTTCCCTATGGGAAAACTGCCACGGAAAAAAATGCTGGAAAAAACGATGAGAAAATTTAGAACATGTTCTAATTTTTCTCGTCGTTTTTTATGCCGTTTTTCTCGACGAGAAAAACGACATAAAGCCCACAGACGATCGTTTTTCTCGGCGAAAAGAAAAAATGCAGTTTTTCTCGTCGAGAAAAGCGGTCGTGTGTACGCGGCATCAGAGTTTAAATTGTACTCAGAGTAATTATTTTGGAGCCATTTAAAAAGAAGGGGAATTGCTAGGAAGCATTTTAATTGTATAATAGGCAAAAAAAAATGGTCCAGAAATGAGTGGGCTGTGTAATGTAAAGGGGTCCAGAGGTGCTAATCTGTGTAATGTAAAGGGGTCCAGAGGTGTGGGGGCTGTGTAATGTAAAGGGGTCCAGAGGTGCGGATTTGTGTAATGTAAAGGGGTCCAGGGATGCGGGCTGTGTAATGTAAAGGGGTCCAGAGGTGCAGATTTGTGTAATGTAAAGGGGTCCAGAGGTGCGGGGCTGTGTAATGTAAAGGGGTTCAGGGGTGCAGGGGCTGTGTAATGTAAAGGGATCCAGAGGTGTGGGGGCTGTGTAATGTAAAGGGGTCCAGAGGTGTGGGGGCTGTGTAATGTAAAGGGGTCCAGAGGTACGGGGGCTGTGTAATGTAAAGGGGGTCTTCCAACATTTAACCCGCAGTTATAGCTGCAGTCCTATAGATTTCTATTAGGTTGCACGTTTTTTTTATGCATTTTCTGAAAGCGCGGCAAAAGTCCTGCATGCTGCATCTTTGGCACACTTTCAGAAAACAGGAAAATATATTTTTTTGGGGGGTGACACCATATTTTACTGCACCAGGTGACATCAACCCTAGTGACGCCACTGGCAGTAGCACATAGTAAGTGTGCCACTGCCATTTACATGTATTTCTGTCTGGTGCCGGCCGCCCGATGGCAATCCGTGGGTTGGTCGGCGACATTTTTGCAGAGGAGGAGGAAGGGCCTAGCTGCCCGGGG
Source organism: Rana muscosa (assembly GCA_029206835.1). Classification (NCBI taxonomy): domain Eukaryota; kingdom Metazoa; phylum Chordata; class Amphibia; order Anura; family Ranidae; genus Rana; species Rana muscosa. Next base: position 421,729,400 of record CM055120.1, read on the forward strand.
GAGCAGAGGGAGGAGGATTCTTCAGGGTTCTGTGCCTCAGTGTGCTGAGGCACTACACGTGCCGTCACTTCGTCGCCTGCCCGCCTGGGGGGTGCCAGATATAGGAACCGCCCCGGGTGCCAAATGCTCTAGGTACGCCCCTGTCTGTCCCCACTGAGAAGTATTACCCCTCTATTTGTACTGTTGACCATTTTCAAGAGATATAACGAAGAGGTCAACTTACAATTTATAGGGTAAAATTTGTTAAATAAATGGAATTATACCAGCCATTTATTGATTAAACTATCAAGTGCTAGTAGGTATAAAGCCCCGTACACACGATCGGTTTGACTGATGAAAACCGTCCGATGGATGGTTTTCATCAGACCAACCGATCGTGTATGGTACCCATCGGTCTTTTTTCCATCGGTTGTAAAAAATAGAACTTGTTTTAAAATTTTCCGATGGATAAAAAACCGATGGGAATTTCCGATCGTCTATGGGCAAGTCCATCGGATCAAAAACCCACGCATGCTCAGAATCAAGTCGACGCATGCTCAGAAGCATTAAACTTCATTTTTCTCGGCTCATCGGAGTGTTTTACGTCACTGCGTTTGGAACGGTCGGTTTTTTGACTGATGGTGTGTGGGCAAGACTGATGGAAAACAGTTTCATCGGATATCCGATGGACAAATCCATCGGACGAAAATCCATAGGTTATCCGATCGTGTGTACGGGGCTTAAGAGTTATATGTGAGGTGCAAACATACTAAGGAGGTGTTTAAACCTTGCTTCCATAGGATGTACAGTGGAACCTCGGATTACTCGCATAATCCGTTCCAGGAGAATGCTCGTAATCCAAAGTACTCGCATATCAAAGCGAGTTTCCCCATTGAAGTCGATGGAAACGAAAATAATTAGTTCCCCCATTGACTTCAATGGCATGCAATACCGCATGCGGCCCGAGGCGGGGGCGCCGGAGAGCCTCGGAAACAGCCGGAAAGGCCCGAGGACAGCTCGACTGACCTTGGCAAACCTCGGAAAGACTCGAATGTAGCATTTCCCATTTTTTCCAAGCATTTCCGAACGGCTCCGCTCGGCTTCGGCGCCCCCAACCCCCCCACCTCAGGCCAAACGCGGTACTGCACAACACTCGCAATCCGAAGTTCCACTGTATGTTTTATTTTCTGTCCATGAGTGAACTCTGCAATTTTAAAGAAATACTGGGAAATATAGAGTTATACCTTGTTTGGAGCTAGGTTAGTAATCATTTTCAGAAAAGGACAGGATGATTCACCTCAAATACATTTTTATAAGCTGGGTGGGTCAATGAACTGGTGAAGTGATCAAAATGACCAGTTACCAGTTCACCCCAAACAGTGCAGAGCATGTAGAAACTCCAAAATCAGATAGACCAATGCTCCAATGGACTCCCCTAGAGTGATAATACTGCACTAGTAAGGGAGTGCTATACTTCTTTATTAACATAGTATTTCATTAGCAAAATATGCTACTTCCTAATTAAGCTAATGATGTCAGTGGGGAGAGAAATATTGTTCCATAACCGCCTACAACATTAAAACCAGGTTGACCATTGGAATTCCCTGTACTATTCTCTCTTTGAGCAATTAATTGTATAAGGGGGATCCCAATAAATCCTTTTAGCAGAAGCAGAATAATTATAAGCAGCAATAGGTATACAAGACAATAAATGGCTAAAGAGAAACAAGTCAGCTCGGTAGGAGCAAGGCAGACATAGGACAAGGACTGGGGGCCAACCACCTAAGCCAGACAACATAATATTATAGACTAATCAATAAGAAAAAAGCCTGACAGTGAAAGTCCTTAGATTTGAATACTATAAGCAATGCTGTGTATTACTAGCATCTGGAGAACTAAGTATGGATGTTATCAAATAGACCTCAGTGTGTTCTTCAATTTATTCTAGTAAGCAAAGTTTTACAATTCTATCTCAAGCACAAAATATTAATCTATGCACTATTGAAAAATCTGGATCATGAAAATACTCAAACAAATACGTGAACACACACGTGAGACTGTGTACAATGTTTACAGCTTAGCTACAAGAATTAATACTCATTATTATTTATATTTTTAAGTTTGATTGTGTATGTGTATGCAGCAGCTAACATGAGAATACAACAATTATAATTGAGCCTGTAACACAGGTAATAACCACAAGGGGGTGCACTCCCTTTTTTTCATACCAGCTGACTTGTTCACGTAGATATATTACAGAACTTTGTATTAGTATTATTATTACACAGGATTTATATAGTACCAACAGTTTGTGCAGCACTTTACAATATAAAGAGAGAATAGTACAGTTACAAAACAATAGAGTACAAGAGGGTTAGGAGGGCCCTGCTCATCAGATCTTACAATCTAATAGATTGTATTATAAAAGTACTCCTCACATAAAATATTTTTTAAAACATCCAACTTTTCTTATATTTATGAAAACATTGCATTTATTATTGAAAACTGTAAAGTAATGCACGTGGAAGTTAAAGATACTGTATGCATACAAGTTACTGACTAAGGAGAGAACCTCTGGGGGAATCGAGCATGGAAAAAGATCTGGGGGTCCTAGCAGATGACAGACTCAGCAATAGCATGCAATGCCAAGCTGCAGCAAGCAAGGCCAGCAGTCTATTGGCATGCATAAAAAAGGGTATTTACTCAAGAAATAAAATGTTAATTATACCGATTTACAAAACTATGGATCACATTTAGAGTACGCCGTCCAGTTCTGATCACCAATCCACAGGAAGGATGTCCCTGAACTAAAGAGAGTCCAGAAATTGGCAACAAAACTAATAAGGAGGCTGGAGGACCTCAGTTATGAGGAACAACTGTAAGCATTAAACGTATTCTCCCTGAAGAAGAGACACTAAGCCCTGGCTCACACCAGTGAGGCTTTGAAATCACGCTACTTCCATCCATCATCAGATTAGTGCGATTGGCACCTCCGATTTCATTGCAGCTTGCGACTTCATTTAACCTCTTTAGATCTGGGCCATAGACTTGACGGCCTCAATGTGGATCTAAAAATCCGGGAGGACGTCAATAGACGTCCTCGGCTATTTCGGCCACTGGGGGGCGCGCTAGCGCCGCCAGCGGCACGCGCGCGCGCCCGGCGCATCACTGAGATGCCGATGCGCGTGCCTGGCGGCCGCGATGTCCGCCAGGTACCCGCGATCGGCATGTACACAGAGCAGGGACGTGGATCTCTGTGTGTAAACACAGAGATTCACGTCCTGTCAGGGAGAGGAGAACGATGCTGTGTCCCTTGTACATAGGGACACAGATCGGTCACCTCCCCAGTCAGTCCAATCCCCCACACAGTAGTAATCACTCCCAGGGCACACATTTAACCCATTCCTCGCCCCCTAGTGTTAACCCCTTCCCTGCCAGTGTCATTTTTACAGTAACCAGTGCATTTTTATAGCACTGATCGCTCTATCAATGACAATGGTCCCAAAATGGTGTCAAAAGTATCCGATGTGTCCGCCATAATGTCGCAGTCACAATAAAAATCGCTGATCGCCGCCATTACTAGAAAAAAAAAATAATAAAAATGCAATAAAACTATGCCCTATTTTGTAGACGCTATAACTTTTGCGCAAACCAATCAATAAACGCTTATTGCGATTTTTTTTTTACCAAAAATATGTAGAAGAAGAATACGTATCGGACTAAACTAAGGAAATAAATATATATATTTTTTTTAAAAAATGGGATATTTATTATAGCAAAAAATAAAAAATATTGTGTTTTTTTCAAAATCGTCGCTCTTTTTTTGTTTATAGCGCAAAAAATAAAAACCGAAGAGGTGATCAAATACCACCAAAAGAAAGCTCTATTTGTGGGGGAAAAAGGACGTCAATTTTGTTGGGGAGCCATGTTGCACGACCGCGCAATTGTCAGCCAAATCATGACCACGCTGAAAGCTGAAAATTGGCCTGGGCTGGAAGGGGGTTTAAGTGCCCAGTAAGCAAGTAGTTAACAGAAGTCTATGCAGGTCACAGTGAAATCCCCAAAAAGTAGTGCAGGAAACTTTTTTTAAGTCGCTGCTGTAATAGTCGTTCGTACTAGGCACATGAATAGCTGTCTGTGTGGCAGCCATGTTGTTCAGAATTCACCATGTCATGTAACGCAAGGAGGCCTAATAGCAGCAGTGGTATCCTTTTACATTCCCCAGGAAGCCATCTGGCACAATGCACATTTGTTAACTGATGCCAGGACTTTCTTATCAGTCCATTGATCGGACAGATAGACCTCTCCATTAACCAATACACAATTTAGTCTAGGTACCCTCAAAAAGCTGTCCAATTCACAAGCTTGAGTGACTAGAGAGTTCACAGACATTGGATCATAAATTCCTTAGTTGAAATCCACACATCTGTCTTTCGGTAGAATCTAGCATTCCAGTATATGTCATAACTTCTGAAATCATGACAGTATAGCCAGAATAAAGTCATATTTACCTTCACCAGTTATTGGGTAGCATTTTAAACCCAAACACTTATGCTAGAAGTTCCAAAATGGATTAGGCCCTCGCACCCCTCCTATGAGAAATAGATATCCGAGACTTGTCATATCTATATCCATTTAAAAACGAATTTCATGCTGGACATTAATATGCAGGATAGCTGACTGTACCCTGCAGATATTCAGAGATATGAATACTTATAGAAAACTGTATCTGGGACTTGGCCATAAATGTGGTGACATCCCAGCAATCACCCCTTAGACCAGATGATTGGTCACATGGTCTCTGTCAACACCCCTACTGATGTGAAGAAAAGTGCAATGCATCCAAATTTTGGGAGCTCACGTGTACCATCAAGCAAAAGAAGAACTGTCAAGTTTTAACAGCCAATAGATCACTTTGACTGAAATCCGCTTAAACAGGATTAGCAAGTATTCTCCATTTTCAACTCATTTTTATATCTCTGTTGCTTTATTGCCTCTTATTTATCTTGTTCTTAATTGCCTAATTAACTTAACCCAGTAACAATCGCTCACAGGCTGCTGGCACCAAGATCGTGATCATGGCACGCTGGAAAATCCTAGTGCAGGGTGCAGCTGAGAGTGGCATTATTACGTACGTATATATAAGTGTAGCGGCTGCTCCTCACACTCCCCTCTTAAAACATTGTGTCTGAGCCCTGTAAAGAAAGGGAATAAAGACAGAAGAGAAACAACAGTATTGATCCATAACTTTGAATCACATATTCACATGTGACTTTCCCACCCATCCTGACTAAGACCCACTCCATCCTCAGCAAACTTGATGGGATGATCTCCTGCAGAGGGAAAAGAAAGGATTAACACACATAACCCTGACACCTGCTGTATTCGTGTAATGGAAAAGAGACTTCTCCGGGAAGAAATCCCTTTTCTCCAAGTGAGTGTGTGACAAGTGTTTAAATGTTGCGCAACACTGCCACCTGGTGACAGGATCGCGGTAACTGCACCCGTGGAACTTTCCTCTTTTCTTTCAGCCCTATCTACCCCAGAGTCAGTATTCTCTTTGCTGGAAAAGTGAAGAACAAACAGGAACAGTTCTTCATTCCTCTGGGTACAAAGCAACGGGAAACCAGAAAGTTCAGCAGCATGATAAGAACGGAGTCTCTTTTCTCCTACAGATAAAAATGGTGATGCGGCAGAACAAGTGGTTTCAAGTGCTAATCCATGGTCTCCAGATGATACTCCACATCTTCTCCTTCCTTTCTTCGGATCAACACTTTATCTGCATGGATGTGCCGTCCTAACATCCATTCTGCCTTGCAGTCTTTGAATCGCTGGGAGGCCTTCGGGGAGCATGCCAAGTACCTGCGGGCGTGGGGAACCTGAATGTGGGTCCACACAAAGTCATTGTACCAGCGCTCCCGACACACTTCCACCTTGTAGAGTAAGTCCTTCGATAAGTATGGATACTCCTATCCGTACTCCGCAGCAACCTTCTGCCCAAATAGGCGTTGTAATCTTGCCAGAGGAGGCATGGTAGCTTTGTCCCCTTCGCCAGGCAACACTATCGAGTCCGGGTGGCGAGGGACCTTAATCACATCTGATCGGGACATAGGGGCCCGCAGCAACAGTCTCTTTTCCCCGGCCTTCGGTACAGATGGCACCGGGGATGTAGTAGCAGACTGGGGACGGGACCTCTCTTCAGGCGCTGATGCCTCCACCCGGGGTGTGCTTTCCCCTGTAGACATGGGTGGATCTCTGATCCTCCGAGATGAAGCAAGGGGTACTTTGTCCCAGCCCTACTCAGCAAACAAATAGTCTATTGCCACGTCATCTCCCATGTCCGAGAGCGACTCCAGGTTGGAGGTGTCACACTCCTCCCCAGGTATGTAGCCGGTTGTAGAAACGGAGCCACCACCTCCCGCGGATTCGCTAGGCCATGAGTTCCCGACACCTCCGCCCGCACACCAAGTCTCCCCGCCTGGCTTACCTCGGCCTTTACTTGAAGCGGGACATTCGGAACTCTGGTCGAAGGATTCATCCGGGCCGGGCATAAGTGGGCGAGATGGTCCACCACAACCGCTGGTCGGGGCTACCATGCCGGTCTTCCTCTTTGGTGGCGGACGCTGCGAGACAATGGTGACTGAGTCAGCATCCTCGGATTTCTCCCGTTGGGGTTTTACGACCTCCTCCGCGGTCGTTGCAGTGTGCGCAGGGGTGACTCTCACAGCAGTGATTCCTCCTCCTTGAGTGGTGTTGCCAGAAGGCCGGCCGGGGTAAATGGTTCTCGGCCTCTCCACCGCCGGATCCACTTCGAACAGGAACTCCCCACAGGCCTCACAGCGTCCGAACGGCTTCAACTGGCACACCCGGGACAAATCACACCCAGGGCCTCAACGTCCATGCACGAGTACAGGGCAAATTGACCCCTTGGCTTTAGTCGAATCCCCGTATCCGTTACTGGAGCAGCAGCGGTCAAAGTCGTGGTGGAAGGATGAACTGGAATCCATGAGGTGTGTCCGAACATGGCGACCTGTTGCTGATCCATCGCACACTGCAAATTTTTCCGCCAACGTCCCAAGTGTAGTCCTTCACACGTATTGGACTCCTCCCCTTTGCTCCAGTTCGCAGGCTTTTCTTATTTTCGGTTTCTGAGTCACGCCCATGAACTAAGCGGTGGGGGTGTGCCTGGTGGCGCAGTGCAATAGAAGCCCCCACGTGTAGTACTTCACACGGCTGAACTTCCCCCTCTTTTCACTCTTCTGCGCGGGCCTTTCCCTTCTTTGGGTCATGTCCACGACTTCGAGCAGGGATGCACTTCGGCCAATGAAGGCCTGCCTGTTCGCTTAACTCTTCCAGAAGACACGTTCGATACTGTGGTGCACAAACACTATCCCGGACGAGCCCCCACGTGTAGCGGCTGCTCCTCACACTCCCCTCTTGGTCTCGTCTTTCTCTTGTCTAGGGGTATCTTTAGAGGGGAGGGAGCGGGGACACTACGCCTAGCTTCCACCACAGATGTTAGTGCGGTATAAGCAACAGTTTAGTATTACCTTCGGGTCAGTGTTGTGCACCTGGATCCTCCCTTCAAGAGTCACCGCGAACCATGTCTGTCAGAAAATGAGCTCCACACCATTAAAGTTCAACACTCCTTTATTCTTCTTGTCTGAACACAAACAGTTGAACTCCCTTGATAGAACAGAACAGAAAAGGAGGTGTGGATGCGAACAGGCCCAGACACAATGTAAGCTGCCACTTCCCTTCCTAGAAGTGTGTCCTGGTCTCCGCACGAGGGTAGATTTCCTTCCAGGCCGTCTCCGACGAGAGACTCACTTGTCACCGGCAATATGCTGCACCGGGTCTTTAAATGAGGAGCTCCCCCCGGTCCATAGCGCCTTCCAGATTCGGGTACCCAATCCCTGGGCACCCTAGGATCTCCTTCCCTCGCGGAACTCAGTGTTGGGCACTGAGCTCCGGACCTCCATCCAAGTACCTCACCCCAGGCTAAAGGTGCCTGGGATGGAACTCGATCTCCGCTGTCCTCTAGGCCTAAGCCACCCAGAGGAGTGACACGACCCACCGTCCGCAAGCTGAAGGTGCCTGGGACGTCAACCCCGTGACAAAGATGGCCGGCCCCCTTTATACCCTCTCCCAGCAAGCACGGCGGGTTCCCCGACCCACCATACCGCTGCCGAGGGAGGATAAAAAGGAGGACGGCACACAACAATGATTCAACCCCAGCCCAGGGTGACAGCGCCACCCACTGGGCTGCAGGGAATTACACATCACTGATGTCTCTGCCAAATTCAAAATTACACCCGGGAAAGTATATACCCGCTACATAAGAAGTAGTGATGAGCCGAACACTCCCGGGTTCGGTTCGCACCAGAACCCGCGAACGGACCGAAAGTTCGCACAAACTTTAGAACCCTATTAAATACAATGGATGCGAACGTTCGAAATCTAAAGTGCTAATTATAACGACTATTATGCATGTTATTGTCCTAAAAAGGGTCTGGGAACCCGGGTTCTGCACCAGGGGACATGTATCAATGCAAAAAGAAGTTTTAAAAACGTTTTTCTGGAGCAGTCATTTTAATGATGCATAAAGTGAAAAAAGAAAGGTCAAATATTCCTTTAAATATCGTACCTGGGGGGTGTCTAAAGTATGCCTGTGAAGTGCCACGTGTTTCCCGTGTTTAGAACTGTCCCTGCACAAAATAAAATTTCTAAAGGAAAAAAAGCCATTTAAAACTGCTTGCTGCTTTAATGTAATGTCTGGTCCTGGTAATATGGATGAAAATCTTTAAGAAAAATGGCATAGCTACCCCATCACACACCCCCCCCCCCTATCCCAGCCCATTACCAGCCCCTTTGGGTCTTGTATGGATATTAAGGGGAACCCCGCACACAAAATAAAAAAGGCCCTATATACTCTGAACAGCCGTATACAGGCGGTGCATACAAGACAGGGACTGTAGGTTTGTTCTTATGTAGAATCTGTTTGTAATTTTGAACAGGTACATTGTTTAAGTGTAGCTCCAGGCAAAAAAAAATTTTTTAAGCTTTTTGGAAAACATAGGGAAGGGTTATCACCCCTGTAACATTTGTTTTGCTGTCTGTGCAGTGTGCACCTGTTCAGAACAGTTCACCTCACTTTCCGTCCCAATGACAAATGTTTTTTGAAAATTTGGGGTTTTTATTGAAACAAGAATTGGTGATAAAGCATCAGTGGAGAGGAGACACTTTTTTTCCCATATTAACTCTTACAGGAGAGAATTTGCCTTCCTAGGGGTAGATTTCCTCTCACTTCCTGTTGTATCCTTCCGTTTGCAAGGAGGAGTCGTTTGTAAGTTGGATGTTTGAAAGTAGGGGCCTGCCGTATATACTCAGCTGAAATTTGCCCCTTACATGTTGGTGTTGCCACAACACTGTGAGCCCTCACAGTTACTCTTGGTGGGCGCATGAATGGGCCCTGCTGTGAATTATTAGATCAAGAATTGTAATTGCATGCCCCTGTTGAACAGGGGCTGAAAAATTGGGCCTTTGGTGGTGGTGGTGGTGGTGACACAACAATGTAAGGCCTCACAGTTAGTCTTGGTGGGCGCAGGAATGGGCCCTGCTGTGAATTATTAGATCAAGAATTGTAATTACATGCCCCTGTTAAACAGGGGCATAAAAATTGGGCCTTAGGCACTGGTGCCACAACACTGCAACCCCTCACAGATACTGTACTTGGAGCACAGCAATGAGCCCTGTTGCAAAGTATTGCTTCAAAAATTGTAATTACACGTCCCTGTTAAACAGGGCCTGAAAAATTGGGCCTTAGCCACTGGTGCTGGTGCCACAACACTGCAACCTCTCCCAGATACTCTAGTTGGAGTGCAGGAATGAGCCCTGCTGCAAAGCATTGCATAAAAAATTGTAATAACACGCCCCTGTTAAACAGGGGCTGAAAAATTGGGCCTTAGCCACTGGTGGCGGCACCCAGAAACAAAAATGTTCTTCCAACCTATCATCATCAATTGGATCATTGAGGAGGAGGAGGATAGTCAGTCAACATAACAGGACAGTCTCTCAGCATCAGCATCAGTCTTGAAGGGATGTGACATTTGAAAATAAATTAGTCTGTTATATCAGCTTCAGGTGTTTGGTACCTGGTGGTGATCCAAGACTGGTTCATCTTTATGAAGGTCAGTCGATCAACAGAGTCGGTGGACAGGCGCACCCTGTGATCCGTGACAAATCCTCCAGCAGCACTGAATGTGCGTTCTGAAAGAACGCTGGATGCAGGACAGGCCAGTAGCTCAATTGCATACTGTGCAAGCTCTGGCCAGTGATCCATCCTCAAGACCCAGTAAGCCAGAGGATTTTCGGTGGGGAAGGTGTCCAAGTCTGACCTTGCCCCTAGGTATTCCTGCACCATGTATATCAGACGCTGGCGATTGGTTGCTGGAACCGATCATACCTTGGGGCTGCGGACTAAAGAATTGTCTGAACGCATCGGTCAGACGGCCACCTTCCCCACCGCTCCTTCTTTGACTGACCGAAGCCTCAGCAACTTGTTGTCCAGAACCAGGAGTTTGTAACCTCCCAGTCTCTGGGAACGCGTTGCACAGACCTTTCTGCAAGGCCTCCCGGAGTTGTCTCATCCTCTGCTCCCTCTGCGACGGTAAGATAAGGTCCACAACCTTACCCTTGTACCGTGGATCAAGGAGAGTGGCCAGCCAGTAATGGTCCCTCTCCTTGATCCGAAGAATACGAGGATCCTTCCGCAGACTTTGCAGGATCAGGGAGGCCATGCAGCGTAGGTTAGCTGAGGCATTCGGTCCGGAGTCCTCTGGGTCACTAAGGATGACATGATCCGCAGCCACCTCCTCCCAGCCACGTACAAGTCCACTGGTTTCTTGGAACTGTAAATCATCCCTAAAAGACTGCTGCTGATGATGCTGAGTGCCAGGCTCCACCTCCATGCTGACACAATCCTCCTCCTCCTCCTCCTCCTCCTCCTCCTCTTCTTCCTGTGCGATGGGTGGGACAGAAGGAACACAGTCTGGGTAAAGGGGGCCTTGAGAGGCAAGGAAGTCCTCCTCTTCCTGCCTCTGTTCTGCCTCAAGTGCCCTGTCCATTATTCCACGCAGCGTATGTTCCAACAGGTGGACAAGAGGTACAGTGTCACTGATGCATGCACTGTCACTGCTCACCATCCTCGTGGCCTCCTCAAATGGTGCCAGGACAGTGCATGCATCCCTGATCATGCCCCACTGGCGTGGTGAAAAAAACCCGAGCTCCCCTGACCCTGTCCTGGTGCCGTTGTCGCACAGGTACTCATTGATGGCCCTCTGCTGCGTGTGCAGCCGCTGCAGCATGGCCAACGTTGAGTTCCACCTGGTGGGCATGTCACATATAAGGCGGTTCTTGGGCAGGTTCAACTCCTTTTGCAGCTCAGCCTGGCGAGCACTGGCATTATAAGATCTGCAGAAATGCACACAGACTTTCCTGGCCTGCCTCAGGACATCCTGTAAGCCCGGGTACCTGCCCAAGAACCGCTGCACCACCAGGTTAAGGACGTGAGCCACACAGGGCACATGGGTCAGTTGTCCCTGTCGGAGAGCGGAGAGGAGGTTGGTGCCATTGTCGCAAACTACCATTCCTGGCTTAAGCTGGCGTGGCGTCAACCACCTCTCGGCCTGCCCCTGCAGAGCAGACAGAACCTCTGCCCCAGTGTGGCTCCTGTCCCCCAAACACACCAGCGCAAGCACGGCATGGCATCTTTTTGCCTGCGTACTTGCGTAGCCCCTTGAACGCCTACGGAGCACCGCTGGTTCCGAGGACAAAGCACAGGAAGAGGCCACGGAGTAAGAAGAAGAGGAGGGGGTGGAGGACAGAGGTGTGTCACAACCAATAGTAGCATTTTGGAGGCATGGCGGTGGAACAACCTCCAACACTACTGCACCTTGTCCTGCATCCTTCCCAGCTGCCAAAAGAGTGACCCAATGGGCCGTGAAAGAAAGGTAACGTCCCTGTCCATGCCTGCTGGACCATGAGTCAGCGGTAATATGCAACTTACCGCTGACCGCCCTGTCCAGCGAGGCCAAGACATTGCCTTCCACATGCCGGTAGAGAGCCGGAATCGCCTTCCGTGAGAAAAAGTGGCGTTTGGGAACCTGCCACTGAGGAACCGCACATTGCACAAACTCACGGAAGGGGGCCGAGTCTACCAACTGAAAAGGCAGCAGTTGAAGCGCTAGCAATTTAGCCAAGCTAGCATTCAACCGCTGGGCATGTGGGTGGCTGGGAGTGAACTTCTTTCGACGGTCCAGCAGCTGGGGCAGGGAAATTTGCCTGCTAGAATCGGACGTCGGTGTACTGCTAGCAGAGTGCCCGCAAGTACTTGGCTGTGACACACCTAATTCTACACCTTCATTCCTCTCAGAGCAGGTTTCAGAGAGGACTGAATGTATAGTGGGGTTGGAGATCCCAGCTGATGCGGTGCAAGAAGAGGTCAGCTTTGTTCTTTGGTGTGGGTCTTTAAGGTAGGCTTGCCAACGAGCTGCATGGCAGGTCAACATATGTCTGGTCAAGCATGTGGTGCCCAAGCGGGTGATGTTTTGGCCACGCGATATACGCTTGAGACATATGTTGCAAACAGCAGCTGTGCGATCTGATGCACTCGACTCAAAAAAGGCCCACACCAAAGAACTTTTTGAATAACGGGCAGAGGCAGCGCCCTGCACAGGCGGAGCTCTGCGGTGTGATTCCGTCGGTGTGCTGCCCTTACGCTGGCCCCCCGAGGGCATCCTGCCTCATTGGAGATGTGCCTCCTCCTCATCCTCCTCTTCCTCCTCCTCCTCCCTCCTATTAGGCACCCACGTAGAGTCAGTGACCTCATCATCCCCTCTCTCCTCATCACTGGAGCCAATCTGGCAGTATGCTGCAGCTGCTGGAACATGACTGCCAGATTTGTGTCCTTCTTGAGCATCCCCTCTCTCTGCTCTCACGCTACTGCCTTCCTCTAGCTGGGTATCATCATCAGACCCTTCGAAACGCTGGGCATCCTCCTGGAGCATGTACCCAACACTGTGCTCAAACAGTTCGGGGGACTCCTCAGGAGGACATGGTTGGTCTAGGGAAGGAGTGACTGATGATGACATTGATACCAGGGAAGAGGACGCTTTGGCAGCTGCTTTGCCAGTACCCTGAGCCTGGGTGAGAGAGGATGAGGAGGATGAGGAGGGCTTGGTCATCCACTCTACCAAGTCTTCGGCATGATGCGGCTCAACACGTCCAGCTGCCGAAAAGAAGGACAAGCGTGTCCCATGGCCACGTGCTGATGGCGATGCACCGTGTCCACGACCAGCACTGTTGTCTCTAGACACAGAGCCTGCTTGCCCTCTTTTATTGGCTCCTGACTGTCTGCCTCTCCTTGTTTGCCTTCCAGACATTCTAATGGCCTGCAGGGAAATGGGAAAAGCAGCAATACAGGCTAAGTTCAGGTGTAATATGGTCAGGAGGCACACTCCGCCCGCTGTAAGTGCCGCAAAATCCTGTTGGTGTAACACACCAGGAAAAAGCAGCAATACAGGCTAAGTTCAGGTGTAATATGGTCAGGAGGCACACTCCGCCTGCTGTAAGTGCCGCAAAATCCTGTTGGTGTAACACACCAGGAAAAAGCAGCAATACAGGCTAAGTTAAGGTATAATATGGTCAGGAGGCACACTCCGCCCACTGTAAGTGCCGCAAAATCCTGTTGGTGTAACACACCAGGAAAAAGCAGCAATACAGGCTAAGTTAAGGTGTAATATGGTCAGGAGGTACACTCCGCCCGCTGTAAGTGCCGCAAAATCCTGTTGGTGTAACACACCAGGAAAAAGCAGCAATACAGGCTAAGTTAAGGTGTAATATGGTCAGGAGGCACACTCCGCCCGCTGTAAGTGCCGCAAAATCCTGTTGGTGTAACACACCAGGAAAAAGCAGCAATACAGGCTAAGTTCAGGTGTAATATGGTCAGGAGGCACACTCCGCCTGCTGTAAGTGCCGCAAAATCCTGTTGGTGTAACACACCAGGAAAAAGCAGCAATACAGGCTAAGTTAAGGTGTAATATGGTCAGGAGGTACACTCCGTCCGCTGTAAGTGCTGCAAAATCCTGTTGGTGTAACACACCAGGAAAAAGCAGCAATACGGGCTAACTTCAGGTGTATAATGTGCAGGAGGCTTAGCAACACTTAGCAACAATGACACTGACACTGTCCCCTGCCGATCCTTCTCTCTCCCTGCACACAAGGTTTATCAAAGTATATGACACTGACACTCTCCCTGCCTATCCTTCTCTCTCCCTGCACACAAGGTTTAGCAAAGAATATGACACTGACACTGTCCCCTGCCTATCCTTCTCTCTCCCTGCACACAAGGTTTATCAAAGTATATGACACTGACACTCTCCCTGCCTATCCTTCTCTCTCCCTACACACAAGGTTTAGCAAAGAATATGACACTGACACTCTCCCTGCCTATCCTTCTCTGTCCCTACACACAAGGTTTAGCAAAGAATAGATTTGACAAGATTTGACACTGTCCCTGCCTATCCTTCACTTTCCCTGCTCCGGAACACACTACACGAGGCCGCCGCGCTGGCGGCCTTTTATAGTGTGGCGCGTGTACTAAACCCCCTCAGCTATAATTGGCCACAGGCATCCTGCCTGTGGCCAATCATTGCTCTCCTCGCTGCCGGCGCTGTGATTGGCCAAGCATGCAGGGTCACAGTGCATGCTTGGCCAATCACAGCGCCGGGATTACACTGCGATGGCGCAGTGTATTGTGGGTCGTTCGCGTCACTCGAATTTGGCGCGAACGGCCCAAATCGTTCGTTGTTCGCCGAACGTGCAAACAGCCGATGTTCGAGTCGAACCTATGTTCGACTCGAACACAAGCTCATCCCTAATAAGAAGTAGTGCTGAGCTGTTGTAAGTGACCCTAAGGTCAAAGTATAAAAGTGCTATGTGCAAATCTCTGTGGTGTCAAAATCAATATCCAAAACTTTAGTGTACTGACAGTACTAAAAAAGTATATTACACAATTAAATAGTAATAAAGTGCAAAGGTGCAAAGAACTTGTGACATTGAGTAAATATTAAACAATCCAAAACCTTAATATACTGCCTGTATTAGTAAGGTAACTTGCTCTGTCAGGAAGTACTGAAGTAATGGTAAAGTGCAAACGTGCAAGAAAGACTGTGACAACACAATTGTGCCAAATGAAATAAATCCTTAATGTAACATGCTGAAGCCATGTTAAAGTGCAGACATGCAAATTCCAAACAAAAAACGGTTGCTTGATAGATATGAAAAAATGGTGAACGTGCAAAATTATGGTGTTATATTTAAAGTCCAAAATATATTGATATGCGCTGGGGTTAGGTGCTAGGTGACGGTTTCTTCTGTGACTTCCAACACTGTGAATATCCCTCTATTAGTGTGACTAGATGGCCCCTTACCTCACTTCTGTGAGGTTACAGCATGTGTATAAATCCTATGTGGATCCGGCCTGGTGCTGCCTGGATGGTTCCTCAGAGCATGGGGGTATGGTGTCTGGATATGCTGAGCAAACCGTCTATCCGTGGTGTATGGGGTCTCCAAATGCCATGCATAAATTAGCAGGGGAAGATAAAGGAATCCCAATATGGTGTAGTATGTTTGAACATTCGCATTTATTTGAAAACAAAATTTTAAGTACTCACATTTAAAAAATATATTCGTGCATATCAAAAATACGAGCGCCGAGCTCGTCCGAGTCACCTCCGGTGCTTGTTTACGTCCCTACGCATATCGTCATTGACCACGTGACTTCATCAAGGGGGTGGAAAACAAGCATAGGAGTTGTCCTTTTATTTGTCTATGGTGTTCTAATTGCGGCGGCCATTTTCCCGGAGCTCAGTCACAGGAAATGTTTCGGCAGCCATATTTCTGGAGGTATATGTACAGTGCTGGGTGCGGCCATTTTGTTGGTGGTCCAGCGCTGTATTTTGTGTAGAGTGACTCTTGGCATGAATAGAAAGTGCAAGCATGGATCCAGCATATAGATTTGAATGGCTGGAAAATGTAATAGATGAGTAAAAATAACTAATGAATGAGTATTTAAAAGAGCATGGACATATAATTAGGCCTTTATTTTATATGTCCGTATTGCTGCAATGTTAAATTTTTTAATTTAAAATGGCATTAAATGCCTACAGCAGGAAATAATTTATATAAAATATTTAAAATTTGCTACCGGAAATGACACGGGCGACAACAAATTTGGCATAATAAACATACGGCAGGTGAACTGTAGTGACGTGAGAAATTGAAAGAAGAGACATTTAAAAGTGTTAACCACCTCGCGCCCGCCGTACGACTATGTAGGGCCGCAAGGTGGTTCTTAAATGCCGGGAGGCCGTCTTTTTACGGCCTCCGTTCCTCTGGCCACTGGGGGGCGCGCAAGCGCCGCTGGGGGCACGCGCACGTGCCTGGCGCGTCACTGTAATGCCGATGCGCATGCCTGGCGGCCGCGATGTCCGCCAGGTACCCGCGATCGGCCGGTACAGAGACAAGGACATGGATCTCTGTGTGTAAACTGTGAGGGGGTTAACTCGGTAGCGGGTGTGTGTGACCCCCTGGTTGGGCTCCCCACACAAAAACAGGGCCAGCAGACGGAGGTTGTGGTTTTCAAAATCAAAAAGGTGCGGTTTATTTCTCTATGTACAGTGACAAAAACACAGCAAAGCCAAAAAGAAACAAACAAAATAAATCCTGGTCAGTTTGACCTCTGACTAAACATGCAGGTTTCCTAAACTAACAACTGGGATCAGCCTGGTGCTGTCCTAGTCCCTAAGTCCCTGGTTTAGTAAAAGTCCAAACAAATAGCCACACAGGCTTTGCCTCACCGCACAGGGGTTCACTCTCCCTAGACAGTCCACACAGGTCTGGTTCCAGGCATGAGCTAACATCTAATGAAGCTGGGAGTTCCTTATAGAGGCCTAAATGAGCTGACAAGGTTCAGCTGGTCTCATCTCTGTCTGCACGACGCCCCACACTCTCCCTAGAGGTATGAGTCATCCATGAGCCTACTAGCCTCAGCTGGGCTTATACAACTCTCCACCCTAGTTGTATAAGTCAGCATAAAGCCTGAATCTGGGAGAAATATATCTACCCCCCTGGATGCAACCAGGTGACTTTACCTTCCTGCTGTCACATACCCCCCCCTCTTGTTTTAACCTTGGGGTTGGAACACCAGCAATCAGGCATTCATGTACTCGAGACAAAGCATCCACATTCCCCATTTGAACGCCAGGGCGATGCTTTACTGTGAAGTTGAATTCCTGTAGGGCCAGGAACCACCTATTCACTCTTCTATTTGTCTCCTTGTTTTGAGCCATCCACTTTAACGGAGCGTGATCCGTAACCATGTCAAAGTGCCTACCTAGCAGATAGTACCGAAGGGAATCTAGAGCCCACTTCACCGCTAAACACTCCTTTTCAACCGTGGCGTAATTTACCTCATGGGACTTCAACTTCCTGCTGAGGTAAATGACTGGGTGCTCTTCCCCGTTCCAGACCTGGGACAATACTGCTCCTAACCCCACATCTGACGCATCACTTTGTACGACAAAGTCTTTAGAGAAGTCGGGTGAGTACAACACTGGCTGGCTACATAAGGCTTGTTTCAAGAATTGGAATGCTGCCTCAGCCTCGGGGGTCCATTTAATCATGACCGACCCTTTCCCTTTCGTCAGGTTGGTTAGGGGCACAGCCTTAGAAGCAAAGTGGGGAATGAAGCGCCGATAATAACCCGCGATTCCCAGAAAGGCCCGTACCTGCTTCTTGCTGTTGGGACGTGGCCAACTCTGGATGGCCTCGACTTTGTTGAGTTGGGGTTTTATCACTCCCCTGCCAATGGTGTACCCAAGATATTTGGCCTCCTCCTGCCCAATGGTACACTTCTTGGGGTTAGCCGTAAACCCCGCTTCCCGGATAGAGTCTAGGACTGCTTGCACTTTTGGCAGATGTGAGGCCCAATCTGTGCTATGGACAATTACGTCATCCAGGTAAGCCGCAGCATACTTCCGATGGGGCCTCAGTATCTGGTCCATTTTCCGCTGGAATGTGGCCGGCGCATTCTGTAACCCGAACGGCATTCTCTTATATTGGAACGCCCCGTCTGGGGTTACAAATGCGGTTTTCTCTTTGGCCGACTTGGCCAGGGGAATTTGCCAATACCCTTTTGTGAGGTCAAGAGTCGTCATGTATCGGGCTGTTCCCAGCCGGTCGATCAACTCATCTATACGTGGCATGGGGTAGGTGTCAAATTTTGTAACTTTGTTCAACTGACGAAAATCGTTACAAAATCGCCAGCTCCCATCCGGTTTAGGCACCAACACAATGGGACTAGACCAATCACTTTGGGACTCCTCTATCACCCCTAAGTTCAGCATTTTCTGTACTTCCTCCCGTATTGCCTCCCGTCGGGCCTCTGGGATCCGATAGGGTTTTAACTTCACCCTTTCACCGGGCGGGGTAATAATATCATGCTCTACCCCAGATGTTTGTCCCGGCAGCTCAGAGAACACCTCCTTGTTGCGAAGCACAAACTCCTTAACCTCCTGTTGTTGGGGTTGTGACAAGGTGGCTGCTATTCCAACCTCCGGAATCACGCAACCAGTTTGAGCTGGTGACCAAGTTTCTGCGACTAGGGACTCTCTATCCCTCCAGGCTTTCAACAGATTAACGTGATATATCTGTTCGGGCTTTCGCCTTCCTGGTTGTCTGACCTTGTAATTCACTTCGCTCACTTTTTCCATTATCTCGTAGGGGCCTTGCCATTTGGCAAGGAATTTACTTTCAACCGTAGGGACAAGTACCAATATCCTATCCCCCGGGGAAAAGGTACGGGTCTTTGCTCCACGGTTGTACACTCTCTGCTGTGCCAACTGCGCTTGGGCCAAATGTTCCTTCACGATGGGCATTACCTGTGCAATTCGATCTTGCATCAGGGCGACATGCTCAATCACACTCCTGTGGGGAGAACTCTCACTTTCCCAAGTTTCCTTGGCAATATCCAACAGCCCTCTTGGGTGTCTCCCATACAGTAACTCAAAGGGGGAGAATCCCGTAGAGGATTGGGGCACCTCCCTAATAGCAAACATCAAATAAGGAAGTAGACAGTCCCAATCCTTTCCATCTCTATCCACCACTTTCTTCAACATTTGTTTTAGGGTTTTGTTGAATCTTTCAACCAGCCCATCGGTTTGGGGGTGATACACAGATGTACGCAATTGCGTCACTTTGAACAATTTACACAGCTCTTTCATAACCCGGGACATAAAGGGTGTACCTTGGTCCGTAAGCAGTTCTTTACAAATACCCACCCGGCTAAAAACAAGAGATAGCTCTTTGGCTATGGTTTTGGCCGAGGTATTTCTGAGAGGGATCGCTTCTGGATAACGGGTGGCATAGTCCATTATAACCAATATGTACTGGTGCCCCCTAGCGGACTTGATTATAGGACCTACCAAATCCATTGCGATTCTCTCAAACGGGACCTCAATGATGGGTAGAGGGACCAGCGGGCTACGGAAATGTGGCATCGGGGCCGACCTCTGACACACAGGGCAGGAGGAACAATAATTTTCTATGTCCTTCATCACCCCAGGCCAATAGAATCTCTGTAATACCCTCTCTCGGGTTTTCTCTGTCCCCAGATGACCTCCAAGAATGTGCCCATGGGCCAACTCCAACACCAACTTCCTGTAAGGTTTGGGCACCACCAGCTGCTCAACGGTTTCTTCTGCCCTTTTTGCCACCCGATACAGTAGGTCCTTCTCTACGCTGAAGTATGGGTAAGTGCAGGTATTATCTGGGTTCACTAACTCACCATCTATTTCCACTACGTTTTCCCGTGCCTTTATTAGGGCGGGGTCTTTTAACTGTTCTGTGGCAAAATTTTCCCTGTGAACCTCCAGATCAGAAAACTCCACAGACGGTAGGTTTTCGTCTGAGGAGGTGGGCTCCTCTCCAGTTTCTTGAGTCTCCCCTGCCAATACTGACAAGGGAAATTCTGGAGAGTCCTCCCCACTCTCAGAGGAGTTCTGGCTATCACATTCCTGGTACATAGGGGCACCAGTGGGGGGCTCAGGATCATCCCACAGTTCCCAGAACTTCGGAAAATCCCTTCCCACAATGGCGTCATGCGGTAACTGAGATACTAAGCCCACTGGATGAGAGAGGGTACCTTTGGGGGTCTCGAAACACACTGTAGTCACTGGATACTCTCGGGTGTCCCCATGCACACAAATAACAGCTACCTTGCTATTCCCAGAGACCTCTGTTTTAACTAATTCAGCCTTTATCAGGGTCACAAGGCTACCTGAATCCAGTAATACCACAACATTTCTACCATTAATACACATTTTGCATAAATGTTTCTCAGTTCCTCGAATGGCAGTGCATGCGACTGTCGCACACAGCGACTGACGTCTGCCCGTCAGAAAGTCACACTGCATGGGTTCCTCCACAACCGGGCAATTGGCTGCAATATGTCCCGCTTGCCGGCAGCGGTAGCAAACGATCCTTCTTGCGGCCTCTTGAGCCGCTGATTTCCCAGGCTGTTCTCGCCAAACTTGGGGTAGAGCTCCCACCCTCTCACTCTCTCCACCCTCACCCCTTGGAATCCTCCTATCCGCCCCTGGGGATGGTCTGGTCTTAGGGTGGAAAGTCCGAGTGTTTCTGGAAGAGGCCGTCAGGTTCTCTGTAGCCAAGTATTTCTCTACACGATCCACAAGACCACCGGCCATCTCTGGGTCTCCATGGCTTACCCACTTTTGGATGGCAGTAGGAAGAGCTCTCAAAAACCGATCCATTACAACACGTTCCACAATCTCTGGTGCGGACAAAGTCTCTGGCTGTAGCCACTTCCTGCTCAGGTGAATGAGATCATACATTTGAGACCTGGGGGGTTTTCCAAGCTGGAAAGTCCAGTTATGCACACGCTGAGCCCGGACAGCCAGGGTGACACCCAGCCTTGCCAATATTTCAGCTTTTAGCATCACATAGTCTTTTGCTTGGTCAGGCTCTAGGTCATAGTAAGCCTTCTGCGATTCACCAGTTAACAGAGGAGCCACCAGTCCAGCCCACTGCTCCTCAGGCCACTTTTCTCTTTCAGCAGTCCTTTCAAATGTGGTCAAAAATACCTCTGGATCATCCTCTCCAGTCATTTTTGTCAATAAACGACTCACCCCAAAGGACGCGGTATTAGTGGGACGGCTTTCCTCACTGGTCTGCGGACGTTGCTGCATTACTGCTTCCATTTGTTGTAGTCTCTGCTCTTGCTTCTGTAACAGGTCTATGAAGCGGGCCTCAGATTGCTGCTGGGCTTGTTGATGAGCTTGCTGCTGGGCTGCAAGGCTCCTTTGCAAACCTGCATTTGTCTGCTGTTGATTGGCATTTGCTAGAGCCAGCTGTTTCAGTATCTCCTCCATGCTGGCTTAAAAAAAACTGCCCGCATTCTCCACCAACTGTGAGGGGGTTAACTCGGTAGCGGGTGTGTGTGACCCCCTGGTTGGGCTCCCCACACAAAAACAGGGCCAGCAGACGGAGGTTGTGGTTTTCAAAATCAAAAAGGTGCGGTTTATTTCTCTATGTACAGTGACAAAAACACAGCAAAGCCAAAAAGAAACAAACAAAATAAATCCTGGTCAGTTTGACCTCTGACTAAACATGCAGGTTTCCTAAACTAACAACTGGGATCAGCCTGGTGCTGTCCTAGTCCCTAAGTCCCTGGTTTAGTAAAAGTCCAAACAAATAGCCACACAGGCTTTGCCTCACCGCACAGGGGTTCACTCTCCCTAGACAGTCCACACAGGTCTGGTTCCAGGCATGAGCTAACATCTAATGAAGCTGGGAGTTCCTTATAGAGGCCTAAATGAGCTGACAAGGTTCAGCTGGTCTCATCTCTGTCTGCACGACGCCCCACACTCTCCCTAGAGGTATGAGTCATCCATGAGCCTACTAGCCTCAGCTGGGCTTATACAACTCTCCACCCTAGTTGTATAAGTCAGCATAAAGCCTGAATCTGGGAGAAATATATCTACCCCCCTGGATGCAACCAGGTGACTTTACCTTCCTGCTGTCACAAAACACAGAGATCCATGTCCTGTCAGGGAGAGGAGACTGATGCTGTACATAGGGACACAGAACGGTCACCTCCCCCAGTCAGTCCCCTCTCCCCCACAGTAGTAATCACTCCCAGGGCATACATTTAACCCCTTCCTCGCCCCCTAGTGTTAACCCCTTCCCTGCCAGTCACATTTATACAGAAATCAGTGCATATTTATAGCACTGTTCGCTGTATAAATGTGAATGGTCCCAAAATAGTGTCAAAAGTGTCCGCTGTGTCCGCCATAATGTCGCAGTCACGAAAAAAATCACTGATCGCCGTTATTACTAGTAAAAAAAATAAAAAATTATAAAAATGCCATAAAACTACCCCCTATTTTGTAAACGCTATAACTTTTGCGCAAACCAATCAATAAACGCCGATTGCGTTTTTTTTTTACCAAAAATATGTAGAAGAATACGTATCGGCCTAAACTGAGGAATTTTTTATTTTTTTTGTTAAATTGGGATATTTATTATAGCAAAAATCAAAAAATGAGTATACAAAAATAGTGTAGCGCTGGAAAGAACTGTATATATCTATACAGTTAAAATTAAATACGTGAAAAAAGTATCAAAAACACTAATAAAACAATACAAATAAACCAATCAAGTTCATAAGTGCCCGTGAAGAAAGAAGATTATAAAATAAATGTGTAGAGGATTTCCTCTATATTGATGATAAGAGTTCCACAGAGAAGATATCCGATGAAGCTGGTAAGTGCTATTCCAACAATAAGTGGGGCCCCTGATGATGTCACATTTGACGAAACGGCGTAGGGTGACACACACATGCATTGCGCACGCGCGAATCAGCCTTTGACAGAAACTCGGAGCTTTTTTATTTCCTTGCAAGGATTTTCTCGTTTTATCATTATTTTTATATACCTATGTGAGAGCTGTTTTCTCTCCTGTTCATTTCTAATAAAACTTCCCTGATGAATGCTACACTATGGAAAGTTTTTCTTTTTTCTCTTTGGACATTGTTTTAACTGCTGAGGATTATTCACTCTGATCAATCAAGAGTGTTTTTCATCTCCGATTTGGATCAGCTGTGCAGACACGTCTCTGGAGACTCGCCTATTGTGGATGAAGTGTCTTCACTGGAATTTCTCTGCCTTCCATGGAGTGAACATCGCTCTACTAAGCTTGTTTTGACCCCCCTGAGAAGGGCGGTCGCAGGCTGTTTGGTAAGCCTTCATTTCTCACTTTGGTGGCGGGATCTTCACTTATTGTTGGAATAGCACTTACCAGCTTCATCGGATATCTTCTCTGTGGAACTCTTATCATCAATATAGAGGAAATCCTCTACACATTTATTTTATAATCTTCTTTCTTCACGGGCACTTATGAACTTGATTGGTTTATTTGTATTGTTTTATTAGTGTTTTTGATACTTTTTTCACGTATTTAATTTTAACTGTATAGATATATACAGTTCTTTCCAGCGCTACACTATTTTTGTATACTCATTTTGTTTGTACCTTATATCAAAGGTTTTTTTGGTGTTTAGCAGCAGGTTTCCTTAAGGGACATATTCATTTATTTATTTTTTTAAATCACTTTGCACCTAGCGCGAATTTTTACTTTTTATAACCAAAAATCAAAAAATATTGTGTTTTTTTGAAAATTGTCGCATTTTTTTGTTTATAGCGCAAAAAATTAAAACCGCAGAGATGATCAAATACCACCAAAAGAATGCTCTATTTGTGGGGAAAAAAAGGACGTCAATTTTGTTTGGGAACCACGTTGCACGACCGCGCAATTGTCATTTAAAGCGTGACAGTGCCGAAAGCTGAAATTCCTTATGTGCCCAGTAAGGAAGTGGTTAAAATAGGGGTCATAAAAAATAGCCAAAGTCTAAAAATCACTTAAAAAGCAGTTTAAATCAAATTCTACATTAAGGCCCCGGGGGGCACAAAAGTATCCAAGAGGAATATCCACTTTGATTCCAATTGGCTTAGTGTCCTCACCTTGTGTCGTCCTCTCCAGTGTCTAGTGTAGGGCTCTATCCCCCAAAATTTTAACTGAGTAGGATCTTTATTATGATGTAGTAAAAAATGTTTAGACACATTATGTTTATCGAAACCTTTTATAATGTTCTGTACATGTTCTTTTTATTCTGACCCTCAGTGGTCTTTTAGTACGTCCCACGTATTGCAATCCACAGCTGAATTCTAGCATGTACACTGCTCCTTCTGTGTTGCAGCATATGAACTCCTTCACGTCATATGAATTGCCTGTGCTAGTCGAGATGAATTTGAATTTTTTCTCATTTGGTGGTTTGGTTTTTGTACAAGCAAAGCAACGCTTACAAGGAAAAAATCCTTTCCCAGTGAAAAAAGTAGTAAATCCCTTAGTAGGGGGATCGGGTATGTTCTTTACCAGTTTGTCCCGAAGTGTGGGAGCTCTTCTGTAGATAAAATTGGGGTGTTTCGGTAATACCTCTTGTAGTTGTTTATCAGATAATAAAATATTCCAGTGTCGCCTGATGGTTTTTTCTATTTTTTTATGTTGTGTGCTAAAATATAAAATGAAGGGGACTCTGTCTACAGTGGGATCTTGTTTTTTCTTGTCTTTGATTAGATCACTACGGTTCATTATTGTCACTTCTTTAATTTTTTCTTCAATATCTCTGGGGCTATAACCTTTTTTAATGAATCTCTCTCCTATGTGGTTTGTTTGCAATGTGAACATGTCTATGTGGGTACAATTTCGTCTGAGGCCTCGTACACACGACCGATTTTCTCGTCCAAAACAGTCAAGAAAAGTGCCGTGAGAGTTTTTTTGTCTAGAAAAACGTTTGTGTGTATGGTTTTACGATGAGAAACTTGCCGAGAATCTCGACGAGAAAATAGAGAACCTGCTCTCTATTTTCTCGTCAGGATTCCAGATTTCCTCGTCGTGTTTCTCGTCGGCCTGTTTTGTGACGAGAAAATGGTTCGTGTGTATGCTTTTACGACTCTTCCAAAAGCGCGCATGCTCACAAGCAACTATGAGACGGGAGCGCATCTTCTGGTAAAACAAGCCTTCATAATGGAGAGAGCATATTCGTCACGCTCATAAATATTTCATCGTTTAAATGTTCTGCATTGAAATCTTCGTTAGAATGTTACATTAATCAAAACGAGTGACCTTCTTTTGCTGCTGATATTCACACAGAGTTCTGCCATATTTTTAACCTTTTTCATGCTGCTCTTTATAAGATTTATGTGTATTATATCGTGCAAGTTTTTAGGAATAATTTAAATGGTTTGATTTTTCAAAATGATGTTAATTCAAATTTCTCAATGTTTTGATAGCGATCTCCCATTTAATTTTGGAATCTATATTATTTAAATTTCACACCATGTTTTTGTGCTAATCAGATTTAGTTATTCTTTTGGGGGGGTGATATCTGTGCCTTTTATTGTCAGTCAAATGTATCTGCTTACTCCAAAGCTTGATTTTGTTTATTTAAAAATACACATAGTCAAGTATGAACTTAAACAAAAAACACATTTATTCATGTTTATAAATTAAATAAAGAGAAGGCAGCGCTGGAGAAGCTGCTGCCATTTGTGCATCCCAGGGACCCCAGAGCACACAGCAACCCTGTGTGGACACTAAAATTGGGAGCTTGAGAAGGCCCACATTTCTGAACACAATCTGATGCTGGCCTCCCAGAGGTCAGGAACAGCAGCAGGTGAGATATATGTCCCAAGTGTGTGGTACTACAACAGGCTGCCTTCTGTCCGACCACAATGAAGCAAGGCCATCACTTCCTCTTCTTCCTGGCAACCTTCCCTGCAGCCTTTCCTGAAGCCTTTCCTGAAGCCTTTCCTGCAGCCTTTCCTGCAGCCTTCCTTCTTCGTTTGGCTGGAGGCTGGCCCACTGGAGGGGTACTCCTGTCAGGAGGAGGAGGTGGAGGTGTAGCAGAAGGGGGTGGGGCAGAAGAAGAAGGTGGAGGTGTAGCAGAAGGGGGTGGGGCAGAAGAAGAAGGTGGAGGTGTAGCAGAAGGGGGTGGGGCAGAAGAAGAAGGTGTAGCAGAAGGGGGTGGGGCAGAAGGTGGAGGTGTAGCAGAAGGGGGTGGGGCAGAAGGTGGAGGTGTAGCAGAAGGGGGTGGGGCAGAAGGTGGAGGTGTAGCAGAAGGGGGTGGGGCAGAAGGTGGAGGTGTAGCAGAAGGGGGTGGGGCAGAAGAGGAAGGTGGAGGTGGAGGTTGAGGTTGGGTCAGTTGGGCCACCTCACATATGGCGGTATTGGGTGTAATTTTCTCCATCACCCCCTTGTTGAGCAAGGTGATGAGCAGGGGCTCGCATAGGAGGCGTTGCTCCATGCTCATCACCTTGAACTTAGCCTCCACTAGGCCGGCAATGGCCTCTTCAGGGGATGTGGGCTCCTTGAGGGTGGCATGGGCCTCTTTAATAAGGGCCATTGCTGCCTCACTGGTGGTCCTGTCCCTCCTGCCTCTTTTGTGAAGCCGGATGGGAGGCACCTGGGATCTGGTGCTTCTCCTTTGCCCTGCCACCTCCTGTCTGCCACTGGGCCCTGCCACCTCCTGGCTGCCACTGGGCCCTGCCACCTCCTGGCTGCCACTGGGCCCTACCACCTCCTGGCTGCCACTGGGCCCTTCCTCCTCCTGCCTGACAGTTTCCAGACCCTCCTCCTGGCTGATTTCATCCTGTGTATGAAAAAGGAACATAGTTTAATATGTTGGTTTAATCTTTGCATCAAACTTTGTAATCCTGATGGAAGCAATTAGAATGTAAATGCATAAATCCTTGCTTTAAATTTACCACTACATCAGCTTGACTATTTACCACACAATTAAGTGCAGAATAATGTCTACAGATCTTGATTTCACTTGTGGAATACAAAATAATGTATGTTTCTCATCCTGACATATTTGGGAAACATTAATTTTATCCCAATACATTTTCAGTAAATACTATACCTGGCTCCAGATGGACAAATCAGGATCATCCAGGATGGCTGCCTCCTCTTGCTCCAGAGAAGGCTCAGGTTGGCTGCAGGGAAGTCTGGGGGGAAGAGTGGAGAGTGATGGCCTTGTCTCAATGTGGTCATCCAGGAAGGACATCCTGTTGTAGTACCACAAAATCGGGACATAAACATCATCTGCTGCTGCTCCTGACCTCTGAGAAGCCAGCACCTTAGAGCGTTCAGTCCTGTAGGTACCTCTCAAGCTCCCAATTTTAGTGTCCACTTGTTTTGCTGTGGCTGTGGGCACCTTGGTATGCACAAATGGGAGCAGCTTCTCCAGCGCTGCTTTTCTCACCCCTTTTTTTTTATGGATGGGGTTTTTCGTCTCCCACAGAGCCGGCAGCTCGCTTACCCGGTCAATAAATTCCGCCAGGAACTCTTTGTCGCTAATAAAGACATTCATATTGTATCTGCAAGTAAAATAAATTATATTTAAATAATGTGAGGCAAACAGTCTAACCTCCTTAACATCCTAGTCAACATATATATCCTCCAACAATCTCAAGACAGTATAGGCCAACAATTTTTACAAGTCACAAAATCACATACCTTCGTTCGCACTTCCGTCACTTGAACTCCTCTCTCCGCACACCGAACGTACTATAGTCACATGTGTGTTTGCTATATACACACCACGCATGCGTCAAAATTCGAACACGTCGCTCCGCACACGTCGCCCGCCCATGACGTTCGAACTTACATCTTTTCCCCGCCCCTTCTCTTTCGGCGCGCAGACAGATATGGCGGAGTTACAGCAGGTGTCTGATAATTCCGCAACTAGCGAGGAGACAAGCCCGGAGACCGAGGACACGTCACGATCAAGGAGGAGATTCAAGGCATCGAATATGTCTTTGGCGGAGATGGCGGAGATGGTGGACATCTTGGTCAAGGCTGATTATGATGCCAAGCATGGGCCGTATAGCAAACCAAATAGAAGGAAGGCCAAAATCCTCACTAAAGTTGTGAAGAGTCTGAGGGCGAAGTTCGGGGTGAAACGCTCAAATGAGCAGCTCAGAAAGAGGTGGTCAGACCTCAAACTGAGGGAGCCAGACCAGTTGAGGATCATAAAGAGGATGCTCGCTAAAAGTAAGTAAAATGACGACGTTTCTGCTATTAATATTTTTAGAAACTGACATGTTTTTTTTTTTTATCATATTGGACTCCCTTCCAAAATGTAATATTTTGAACTAGGTTGGGCACAGTAATCGTTCGTTACGTTACCGACACTTCGTTCGGCCACTATCCGCGGTTTTGGCTTATTTAAGAGCCACAAAAGTAATTAGACATCTGCCATTTTTGATCAAGTATTGTCGATAATTTTTAAGTCTAGATGATGTGTTTGTAAAGAGAATTAAATGCAAACTTTTATCAGTGTAAAGGAGAGGACACTCAGCAGCTGCTTCCACATCTGTACTTTGGAGCACTATAGTGTGGGCCAACAGACCCGCCTTTTTTGGGTGTCCCACACAGGTGCATCAGAGATTTTTTGTGGTGCCTACATGTCCAAAAAATTACATCCAAATGTGAATACTAAACATATTTGGGGTCATAAATAATGCATTCTTCTTTAAATTCCGCACAAACACACACTTGTACCCCACTTCCAAACAATTTAGCCTGTTTTTAGTTTAACAAGGAGATTTACAGTGTGATAAATAGACCTTTGGTTTTATTCTCATAGGGGAGAGAAGACTGGGAGGAGGACACTCCAGGGAGCACATGCACCCCACAACTTCCAAACAACACCAAACTCCCAAAGACCCACAACCGAAAGATGTGCAGGAAGTTGAGGTGGAGGAAGGAGAAGTGCAGGAAGGAGAGGTGGATGACGTTGTGGATCTGGTCACCACAACAGGTCAGTATCTGACACGACAGCTTAAGGTAAGCGAGGTAGGCCTGCAGAGTTTTATTAATTTTTTTTTTTTTTAGGGGATGTAAATGTTGTGAAGGATAGCACACGGTTCTCTGCTGACAGTGCCCTCCGCCTCATCCAGCAAGTGATGGAATGTAGCACGGAACTGGACCTAATTAAACAAAGAATCCATGTGATGGAACAAACATTTAAAGACATTCTCGATGTTTTGGGGAGAATTCAATAAGCCATCCAAACACATTTGTTTTTACATGTTTGTTTTTATAATTTTTTCTAATTTTTTGAGTAACAAACCAGCCAAAAATTGAATATGCACACAGTGTGTGAACATGTGCTATCTGCCATCAGGGGATATCCATGTACGTCTTTTGTGGGTGCAACCCCTTCCTCGTATCAAAAGTCGGTGAACTGAGGAAGGGGATGCACCCCCAAAACACGTCCATTGATCACCCCTGATGGCAGATAGCACATGTTGACAATAGGGATCAGGATTGAAATACTCCATGTATTTGTCCCGAACCACACGGGCATTTTGGGGGGGCAAGCCAAGACGGGCAGATTCCAGGCCCGGAAGGGGATTTGCAGGGGAAAGTCCAGCCTCTGGCAAAACTGAGGCCATATAGGAATTAGATTTTTGGCTCAGAAAGTTGTGTAGTCAACAGCAGCATAACACTACATAGTTTATTTTGTAGTCCGCCAAGTGGATGGAAGTCATAAAAAGGCGGAACCGGCTGGCCATTATGCCAAACGCATTTTCAACGACTCTTCGGCCCCTGGCCAGCCGGTAATTGAACACACTCTTCTCTGGGGTCAGGGTCCTCTGTGGAAATGGCCTCATAAGATGCCGTCCGAGTCCGAAGGCTTCATCAGCCAAGAAAACAAAGGGGAGTCCTTCAATATTCCCTGCATCCGGTGGCAATGCAAGGTCGTCACTCTGGAGACGGAGGGCAAACTCCGTCTGGATGAAGGATCCCCCATCGGACATCCGGCCATTCTTCCCTACATCAACATAGAGGAATTCATACCGTGCTGACACCACCGCCATCAGCACAATGCTATGAAACCCCTTGTAGTTGTAGTAGTAGGACCCAGAACGGGGTGGCGGCACGATGCGGACGTGCTTCCCGTCTATGGCACCACCGCAGTTGGGGAAGTCCCACCGCGTGGCAAACTCCGATGCCACAGTCTGCCATTCCTGTGGCGTGGAAGGAAGCTGTGGAGTGAAACAAGATGAAATAATATTAGAAAAACAAAGTCATACATTACAAGGAAATTCTATCCCAAAAAATTAGAGACCAACATCAATCTAATTATACGTTTATTAAGGTGTGTAAAAAAAGGATAATGGAAGGCTCATTTATCATATTCATCACCCCCTCTGATGGGCCATTACTAAATTATTTTGGGGGGGGGGAGATGTGTTTGGCCACAGGATAGCATTGCAGTGGGGGTGCGTCCAGAGTGGGCGCTGGAGCACTGTCCCCTCTCTCCTGTGCCCATCACTCAGAACAATACATAGGTTCATGCGTTGCATGAACCTATGTATTGTCTATGCCGCACACTATTCAGGTGGATGGCCTCTTGTAAAGCGACCGACATATGAATCATTGCAGCATTTAGGGGGTTAAAATTGCAGAGCAGAAACAGGTATTAAAATAGTCTTGCAAATTACAACCTGAGGGATGTAATTGGCTTCCTCAAAGAAAAATCGGGGACGCAAGGAGGGGGGCATTCCTTGTGTAAACACTGACAGGCTGCTCTGCCAATCATGTTCACCAAGTCTGTTTAATGGTAACATGATTGGCTGATGCAACATGAAAGGAAGGAGAAGACATCAAGGACAGAAGAAGGATGGCGCTGACCACAAGAAGGTAAGTGCAGGGCTGGGGGGAAACTGGCTGCATTAGAGGGGACTAAATGGCTGCATTTGAGGGAACAAAATGGCTGCATTGGAGGGGACAACTGGGGGCGTTTATTAGGCAACAGAGCAAAAAAGGAGGACGTTTATTTCCTAAATTGGGGTTTGAACCCCCCAACATTTGGAGCAACAGGCGCCCCTGCTGGAAAAGTAAGTGAAGGGAAATATTTAGGGAGGAGAAAAAAGGGGCAATCTAAAGCTTCCAACATGCATGGGGACAAAGGGGACATTCTCAGCATATTACAATCATGGTAATTAGGGAAGGATGAAAGAAATACAATACATTAGCAGACATGTAATACCTAAAATGTGATGTTAAGGGAGCAAACTTACCCTAATATAGTCCTCCTGCAGGACTTGGATGATGGCAGAACAGGTGTCTGGGATTATGAGGCCCAGAGCCTGGGGGGAGATGCCTGTGGTGAACTTCAAGTCCTGAAGACTTCTCCCTGTCGCCAGGTAACGCAACGTGGCGATGAGCCTCTGCTCAGCACTGATGGCTTCCCGCATAACGGTGTCCTTCCTGGTAATATAGGGGGACACCAAAGCCAACAGTTCCTGAAAAACGGGGTCAGACATCCTCAGAAAATTCCTGTAGTCCTCAGGATTATTCTCGACGATCTCCCGCAGCAGAGGCATGTGGCAGAATTGGTCCCGCTGGAGCAACCAATTCTTGGTCCATGAACTCCTCCTCACACCATTCATGGACTGGTCTTGGTCCAAAACAAGCAGACCAACACCAAGCGCACGCACAGCACGAACTCGACGACGAGAACGTCCAGGCGACATGGCTAGGAAACGGTCTTCTAATCAGAACGTACAGAACAGAACGCACTTTAGAACAGCAAGGTCTATGAATAACGAACTGAAAATCAGAAACGAACAGGCAATAACGCACTGTAAAACAGATACGACCTGCCTAGACGCCCTGAAAGTCAAGATACGAACCCACAAGCACAAACTGAACGGCAGAAAACGATCTGAAAAGTACGAAGACTGAAAAGCGCGAATCATCTCTTCCCAAACTTTTACTTCACACGCGGTAACACGAGATCAGCAAAAGCAGCCCAAGGGGTGGCGCCAAGAAAAAAGATCTTCCCCTTTATAGTGCCGTCATACGTGCTGGACGTGAGCGCAGAGAACAACGAGGAAATTGGGAAATGACAGTGTGTACGCATAGAAAGCTTGACGAGAAAATCGACAAGCTTAACAAGAATCTCGTCGAAAAAAACGACGTGTTTTTTACGACGAGAAAATCGGTCGTGTGTACGAGGCCTGAGTCGCATTAATTGTCCTTTTGGAATGTTGCACAGCCAGTTTTTTTGATGGCAGCTTTCAAGGGACAGATAGCTGTTCCTATCTACATTCTTGAAGTGTGTTCTTGTAGTGATGTTTAGATTATCTTGTGTAATTTCCAAGTCTAAGAATGTGATTGTTTTCTCACTGATATCCCAAGTCAATTTGATGTTCCTGTCGTTTTTATTGAGGTTTTCAAGAAAAAGTATCAACCGATGTTTCTCTCCTTTCCATAAGATGAAAATATCATCAATATATCTTCTAAAAATAATCAGTTCACTTGGAATGTCTGAGAAAACTGCTCCTTCCTCCCATTGTGCCATAAAGAGGCCTGCGACGCTAGGGGCAAATTTTGCTCCGATGGCGACTCCTGTTCTCTGGAAGTAGTAATTGCGATTGTACCAAAAGTAGTTGTTTTTGAGACAAAAGTCTAAACTTTTCACCAGGTATTTTTTCTGTACACATGGTAGAGAGGTGTGTTTCCTTAGTCCCCATTTGACTGCCTCACATGCTAAATGATGTGGAATGACCGTGTAAAGTGAAGAGACATCTGCCATGGCCATTATCCATGGTCTTTCTGTTGTGGGAATGTCTTCCAGAATTTGCAACATTTGTTTAGTGTCTCTTAGGTAGGCCCGTGTTCCTTGTACTTCCGGTTGTAAGTAGTGATCTATATATTCTCCCATCCTAGATGTAAGGGGGTCTAAACACCCCAATTTTATCTACAGAAGAGCTCCCACACTTCAGGACAAACTGGTAAAGAACATACCCGATCCCCCTACTAAGGGATTTACTACTTTTTTCACTGGGAAAGGATTTTTTCCTTGTAAGCGTTGCTTTGCTTGTACAAAAACCAAACGACCAAATGAGAAAAAATTCTAATTCACCTCGACTAGCACAGGCAATTCATATGACGTGAAGGAGTTCATATGCTGCAACACAGAAGGAGCAGATGCGGACGAGAACACCAAAAGAAGGAAGATGAAGATGAAGAGGAAGAGGAAGATGAAGAACAAGATGGAGGAAGAAACCCGAATGGAGAAAAGAAGAAGATGGAAGAAGAAGGTGGAAGAAGAAGGTGGAAGAAGAAGATGGAAGAAGATGGTAGATGCTAGAATGCAGCTGTGGATTGCAATACGTGGGACGTACTAAAAGACCACTGAGGGTCAGAATAAAAGAACATGTACAGAACATTATAAAAGGTTTCGATAAACATAATGGGGCTGATTTACGAAACGTTTGCGCCATGAGTATCGGCGCATCTGCGCGCGCAATGGCTGTTTTGGTATTTACAAAACATTAGCGCCGGTAGCGCAGCCCTATTTCCCATTTACTATAGTGTTCTCGGCGGACGGGAGGAGGCGCTCAGTGCGCCACTATGGACCTGGCGCACGGCATCTTAAAATCTAAATATAAAGAAGCTGGAAGTGCGAATATAATGGGGGTGATGTGGGGTGATGTGAGGAAGTATAGTGACACCGGCCCAAATAACAAACATGCCCAAAATAGAGTGATAAAGTAACTTTTACAGAACCAGCCCGCTGCGCCGGCAAGTACATTTAGAGCTGCGGGAGGTTTTTTTGAGCTCAGCGCGGGAATTTTACTTGTTCAAACGCGCCAAGTGAAAGTCCCTGTGAAATCCATGTGCGTCAGAGGGGGGCGGGGTCAGGGGGTGGCAGCGGACCCAGAGGAGAACTGAAGCGTCACACAGCGGGAACCTCGAATTCAAACAGAGCGGCCGGAGAAGAAGGGAAGAAGAAGCCGGAGCAAGATGCGGACGAGAACACCGAAAGAAGAAGGAAGATGAAGATGAATAGGAAGAGGAAGATGAAGAACAAGATGGAGGAAGAAACCCGAATGGAGAAAAGAAGAAGCTGGAAGAAGAAGATAGAAGAAGGTGGAAGAAGAAGATGGAAGAAGATGGAAGAAAGGAGAAGACATTAATAAAGGAATTGTCAAAAACCGGCTTTTGTAATTTTTTACATTTTTTACACTTTCTTTGTGAAATGGTAGGAGTACATTTGTACCCCTTACCATTTCACACAGGGGGGGCGGGATCTGGGGGTCCCCTTTGTTAAAGGGGTCTTCCAGATTCCGATAATCCTCCTGCCCGCAGACCCCCACAACCACCGGGCAAGGGTTGTGGGGATGAGGCCCTTGTCCCCATCAACATGGGGACATCCTCCCCATGTTGAGGGCATGTGGCCTGGTACGGTTCAGGAGAGAGGGGGGCCCGCTCCCTGGCCCCGCCCTCTTTTCCTGCTCGGATAAGGGTCTGGTGTGGATTTTTAGGGGGAGCCCCACGCTATTTTCTTTTTAAGTTTGGCGCGGAGGTCCCCTTAAAATCCATACCAGACCTGAAGGGCCTGGTATGGATTTTGTGGGGAACCCCCACGCCATTTTTTTTTATAAATTTGGCACAGAGTTCCCCTTAATATCCATATCAGACCTGAAGGGCCTGGTAATGGAATTTGGGGGACCCCCACGCATTTTTTTTTTCTTTTTCAAAGACTTTCAATGACTTTTATCTGTATTGACGGGAACCAGCAATTCATTACAGCCGCGAGTATTTTTAAATTACTATTATTTTACTTTAGAAATGTCAGTTTGCTCTCGAACTGTTATAAACATGGAAAACATGCGCTACTTTCCAGGCATACTATAGACACCCCCCAGGTATGATATTTAGGGCCAGTTCACACCGGATGCAGTGCAGTGCGTTTTTTTGATGCATGAAAAACGCAAAGAAAGTTGATCACATTAATGCCAATGGCATAGTTCACACCACTGCAGTCCGTTCCAGTGCGTTTCAGAAAGGAAAAAAAAAGTTGGTCATGCATTTAGGTACAAAACTGTACTGGACCGCAGTAAAACACATCAAAAACGCAATGGAACGTACCAAAAATGCACTGGAATGCACCGGAACGCACCTAAATGCACCAAAGACGCACTGCAACACACTTGTCCTAAGTGGTAAGAGTGGGAAAAAAACACTGGACTGCATCAAAAATGCATCAAAAATGCACTGGAACGTGTCAAAAACGCGCATCCAGACTGCGTTTCTATGGTGTGAACTAGGGCCAGTTCACACCATAGAAACGCAATCCGGATGCGTTCCAGGTGCTTTTTTGCATGCACGTTTTTGATGCGTTCCAGTGCATTTTTGGTACGTTTTTGATGCAGTCCAGTGCTTTTTTTTCACACCTCTTTTTTATTAACCATAGATAAGGACAAGTGTGTTCCAGTGCGTTTTTGGTGCATTTAGGTGTGCTCCTGTGCGTTCCAGTGCGTTTATGATGCAATTTGCTGTGTTCCAGTACAGTCCAGTGCAGGTAAAATGCAGCATGTTCTACTTTTTTTGTGGAACTGGAACGCACTGGAACAAACACTGCCACTTAGAACCATATAACCAACTTTCCATGCATTTTCGATGCATAAAAAACGCAATGGACTGCATGTGTTGTGAAATGGTACTTAAGCAATTTGGCATATTTAAAGGCACTTCTTCTTGTTTTCTTTTTGGTGTTGTCCAAATTGGTGACATTGATATATGTCCCTTAGGGTGGGACCTGGGCCCCCATTTTAAGGCCAATAACTAGAAGATAAGCCAGCCAAGTGGGGACTAGCAAAATTAACAAGTCAATCCCATAGACTGCAATGGTATTTGTTGGTGGGGGGGGGATTGTCCCATCTCTAATTTTGTAGCATGCTGGATGATGTGCTTAATTTTGGACAGGGGGGGGGGGGGGGTTATTTTCTGCTAGCTGCAGTTGTATTGTTCTGAGAATGCCCAGACAGTTAGAATTTTTTTTTGGTGCTTTTTGTGTGTGAACAGCACCTGGATATTTCTGGGCATGCTCAGAGTGTTTTTATGGGTTAGTAATTGAAAGACATCCTTAACAGGTGTGCCCACTTTGAAGTTCAGTCTCTACATTGGGTGAACTTGCATTTTGGGTGTTTCATGGACTGTGCATGTGTTTTCAATGGCCTCATTAGCACACAAACCTATGTTATATAAAGCTCGCAGATAGCATCCTCTCCCTTGCCCTGAAAAGAGGCAAGTGTGTGTGCGGGGGGCAAAAAGTACATTTTGGTAGCCTTATCGAGTTTGTAACACATGTATTTTATTTGTTATGTCTTTGCAAAACAGGTGTTTGTTTTAATTTTGTGGATTGTATTTTTTTGTGTGGAGGAAATGTTCCCCTGAAATAATTTTGATGTTGTTAATGTGTGTCGTTTGTTCACTTTGATTTAATTGTCTGTGCTGCATTATTTTGCCAAATCTTTCTCAAGATGTGAGTCTGTAACTGTTTCAAATTGACCCTGTTTTTTTTATTTTGGCTTCCCTTTGTTTTGTTGACCAAAAAACTTTGATGCAAAGTTTTGAGGTTTGTTTTGCGTTTTCTTTGCAACAAATGTGACAGCTGATTGGCATGTTAAAACAAAACAGGTGTGATTTGTCTACCCTGGTGCCTTTATGCTAGCATATGCATGTATTGTGTGCTGCCATGGATAATCGCCAGGAAATGAAAAATGCAGAGCGGTAAGTATTCATTTTTCCTTTTTACTGCAGTGGTTCTCAGCCTCAGTCCTCAAGTACCCCCAACAGGACATGTTTTGTGAATTTATCTTATCGAGAATTGCTGTCCAAAATTTAAAACCATTGACTGTGATTTAAAGCACATGTGCAAGATGAAGGAAAACCTGCAAACATGGCCTGTTGGGGGTACTTGAGAAGCACTGATTTAGAGCACTGCACTTAAAAATAGCTCAAGGCAATCCGATTCTAATTGTGGGCATTTTGAGGGAAACAAAGTAAGTGTTTAGAACCCCTGCTTGTTTTTTTTTGAGGTTGGGTTTTGTGTCCCCTTTTAGTAAAATTGGCTTCACTTCCTGTCACACAGCTAAACAGGAAGTGAAGGTAAAACCCTACCAATGTCTTTTCTTGGGGACACACAGATCAATCTAACTAGTGTCCACATTAAGCAAATTGCACTCCAGCACTTTGTGTACACCCCAAATCATTGGGTAGTTTGGGGTTTAGTAAAGACAAATCCACCCTGCAGTAAAAGTGTAGCTGCTGGAAATCTGAGGGGAAGCACTGGTGATTGTAACATCCAATCATGTAAAAGCAAAGATGGTGTTTTTTTTTGTTTGCTTGCATGTCCCCCTCGGATATCCAGCAAGTGCACTTGTAGTGCAAAGTAGATTTGCCTTTAGTAAATAAACCCCAAAGTCCAAAATACGTAATAATTTGGGGTGTACCTCGCAAAATGCTGGAGTGCAATGTACATAATGGGGAAAGTATTTAGATTGACCTGTGTGTCCCCAAGGAAAGACATTGGTAGGGATTTACCCTCACTTCCTGTGTGGCTATGTGACAGGAAGTGAATTATTTGCAAGGATAAAGTGGCCAAATTTGGGAGTTGTCTTCACCCTATCAGGGGTGCAGACATCCCCAAAAACTGTCTAGACTTGTAATCCCTCTGCACTCTATCCCCAAGCAAAAATAAGAAAGGATTTCATTTAGTTTAACTTTGCAAAGTCGCATTCCTAAGTTGAGTTGTGATGCATGTCAATGCCCATTTAGACCCTCTTTAATCACTTGAGATCAGCGCTAAAACTAATCGACGGCCACAGCACGGTCAATTGCCGGGAGTCCGTCAATAGACGTCCTCCCCTTCGCACGCGCGCTGTGTCACTGAGTCACTGAGACTAGGGTGATGACAGATCCGAGTAAGGGTCTGCCCTTTACCATGTGATCAGCTGTCAGCCAATTACAGCTGATCATGTGATGTAAACAAAAGCTGGGTAATGGTTTTTGTTTTCTCCTTGTGCTGACAGCGTGAGCATAAAAAAAGGCAATCACCGGCTTATGTGCAAGGGACATTGGGCCCGAAGAGGAAGAGGCAATTCTGTGACAATCAGTAGCCCCTGCCAGTGCCACCTATCAATGCCCACCACTGGTGCCAATCAGTGGCACCTGGCAGTGATGGGCACTGATAGGCAGCACTGCTAACTATCGTTGCCACCTAACAGTGCCACTTCTCAATGCCCACCAGTGCCAACTAGCAATGCCACCTCTCAATGCCCACCCTTGCCACCTTATCGGTGCCCATCAGTGCAGCCCATCAGTGCAGTCTCATCAGTGTACATCAATGAAGGAGATAAATTACCTTTTTCCTAAATTTTCTAAATATTAACCACTTCCCCACCGTCAAATTAAGTCCTTGGCTTTGTGCGGTGACATCTGAATGATGCAGGCATCATTCAGATATCATTCTTTTCAGCCGGCGATTCTGTGCACGATAAAAACGATCATAGTGGCAGTTCCGCCGCTTGATCGTTCTTATAGGCGGCGGGAGGGGACGTCCCCCCCCTCCCACCGCCATCCGGTGCTTCTCCGGGCTCTCCCGTGCCATCTGGGGCTTGGAGAACGAATTGACCGGCGCCGGATGGGAAGCCAAGCGATGAATGGGGACCAGATGGTCACCAGTCATCTCTATGACCGTCGGAGGCCCGGGCGCGACGTTATGACATCACGCCGGGTTCCCGTATGTAAACAAAGCAGTGATCTCGGCTGTCAGCATGAGATCGTGAATTTTTTTGACCGATCTCATGCTTTCCAGCCTTGAGGAGAGATGTGGGGTCTTATTGACCCCGCATCTCTCCATAAAGAGGACCTGTCACAATAGATTCCTATTACAAGGGATGTTTACATTCCTTGTAATAGGAATAAAAGTAATCAAAAAAACTAAAAAGTAAAAAAAAAGAGTAATGCCGCGTACACACGATCATTCTTCACGGCGGTTAAAAAACCGCCGTGAATAATGACAGGAAAAACGAGGGAACCGCTTGGTTCCCTACACACGGTCGTTTTTCCCGTCATTTTTTCTCTTGACGAGAAAAACGACCGTCTGTGGGCTCCGCGGCAGTGTTTCCCTATGGGAAAACTGCCGCGGGAAAAAATGCTGGAAAAAACGATGAGAAAATTTAGAACATGTTCTAATTTTTCTCGTTGTTTATGCCGTTTTTCTCGACGAGAAAAACGACATAAAGCCCACAGACGATCGTTTTCCTTGGCGAAAAAAAAAATGCAGTTTTTCTCGTCGAGAAAAGCGGTCGTGTGTACGTGGCATTAGAAATACAAAAAAGTAAAAAAAACGCCCATGTCCCGGGTAGCTCGCGCTCAGAAGCGAACACACACGTAAGTCCCGCCCACATATGTAAACGCCGTTCAAACCACACATGTGAGGTATTGCTGCGTGCGTTAGAACGAGTGCAACAATTCTAGCACTAGACCTCCTCTGTATTGCGAAAATGGTAACGTGTAAAAATTTTGAAAGCATCGCCTAGGGAGATTTTTAAGTACTGAAGTTTGGTGTCATTCCATGAGTTTGCGCAATTTTAAAGCATGACATGTTAGGTATCTATTTACTCAGCATAACAACATCTTTCACATTATCCCAAAAAATTGGGTTAACTTTACTGTTTTGTAATTTTTTTAAATTCATGAAACCATTTTTTTTTTAAAAAGGCGTTTGAAAATGTATTGCGCAAATACCGAGCGAGCTAAAAATTTCCAATGACCGCCATTTTATTCCCTAGGGTGTCTGCTAAAAAAACATATATAATTTTTGGGGTTTTGAAGTAATTTTATAGCCATAAATTTATGATTTTTACATGGAGAGAAGTGCCAGAATAGGCCCAGTGCTGAAGTGGTTAAAATATCCTATTTTTTTTTTTTTTTTAGTCGGTCTTTTGTATTTATAGAAAAAAAAAATGCAGAGGTGATCAAATAGCACCAAAAGAAAGCTCTATTTGTGTGCCAAATAATAATACATTTTCATTGGGTTACAGTGTTGTATGAGCGCGCAATTGTCATTCAAAGTGCATCAGCACTGAAAGTTGAAAATTGGTCTGGGCAGGAAGGGGGTTTAAGTGGCCCGTGCGCAAGTGGTTAATATAAGGCTACATGCACACGGACGTTTTTCCAGCCGCTTGTTTGAGCGTTTTTTGCAGCTTAAAAACGCCTCTCCATGTTCGCCTATGGCCTCATGGCCACCATGGCGTTTTTGAGCTGTAAATGGCATAGGCGTTTTTATGCCCCATGTACACGGGACGCTGGTGCAAAGTGTTCAGAACTAAGGTTGAAAGCGGCGTTTAGAAAGGCGCGCTTTGTGGCGTTTGCATGCCGCGTTTTACCACATTTGCGTCTATATGCGTTTAGTTAGGAAACATCATAAGGAGCCGCCCTAAGCTCCAAAAACAGTATTATTAACGATTTCAGCTATTTTGTGAGACCAGAGTGAGTATCAGCAGCTGAGAGAGCAGCAGTGTAGTAGTATTTAGCGTGTCACTTGCCACAAGTTGTGGATTGTCCACTTGCCACGTCAGCTGCCCCAAGTTGTGGATTGTCCACTTGCCACGTCAGCTGCCCCAAGTTGTGGATTGTCCACTTGCCACGTCACCTGCCCCAAGTTGTGGATTGTCCACAATGCAATGGAAGCAATTTCATTATTTTTGGATATATATATATATATATTTTGAATGGTTTTTCCTCATTTGCCATAATTTTTGAGTTTATCAATGTAAAAAAATAGGTCACCTTTAAAAACGCTTCTAAACTAAAATGCGGCTAAACGCCGGTACCGCGTCTGAAATGTGGAAATCTTTGGCGTCTAAAGGCATTTTTAGGCTTTGAGAAAAACGATGTTAAACGCAACTGCAATTTTATTTTTTTTAACCTGTTTATAGCTGGTTGTTAAAGGAAATGTAAAAAAAAAATAAACATTGCCGGCTCAAAAAAAAAAAAAACTTGGAAAAAAAACAGGGTGGGGTCCCCCACCCAGGTACATACCAGGCCCTTGGGTCTAGTATGGATTCAAAGGGGACCCCCCCCCAACAAAATGAAAAAAAATGGCGTGGGGGTCCCTCCAAAATCCATACCAGGCCCTTCAGGTCTGGTATGGATTTTAAGGGGAACCCCGCGCCAAACTTAAAAAAAAAATAGCGTGGGGGTTCCCCTAAAAATCTACACCAGACCCTTTATGCGAGCACGCAACCTGGCAGGCCGCAGGAAAAGAGGGGGGCCAAGAGAGCGTCCCCCTCCCTCCTGAACCATACCAGGCCACATGCCCTCAACATGGGGAGGATGTCCCCATGTTGATGGGGACAAGGGCCTCTTCCCGACAACCCTGCCCATTGGTTGTCGGGGTCTGCGGGCGGGGGGCTTATCGGAATCTGGGAGCCCCCTTTAATAAGAGGGACCCCAGATACCGCCCCCAGCCTATGTGAATAAGTATGGGGTACATCGTACCCCTACCCATTCACCTGGTGGCAAAAAAGTAAATAAAAAACACAATACAGGTTTTTAAAGTAATTTTTTAGGCAGCTCCGGGGGTCTTCTTCTGATTTCGGGGGTCTTTCTGCCGGGCGCCCCGCTATCTTCTTCCAGCTCTTTTGCTAGCGGGGTCCCGGTCTTCCTCGTCGTCTTCGGGGGTCTTTCTGCCGGGCGCCCCGCTATCTTCTTCCAGCTCTTTTGCTAGCGGGGTCCCGGTCTTCCTCGTCGTCTTCTTCCGTCTTCGGGGGTCTTTCTGCCGGGCGCCCGCTATCTTCTTCCAGCTCTTTTGCTAGCGGGGTCCCGGTCTTCATCGTCGTCTTCTTCCGACTTCGGGGGTCTCTTGTTCTGTTCTCCGGTGTCATCTTCGCGCTCTCCGGTTCTTCTCCCGCTCTCAGGTGCCTTCTCCACGATCTCCGGTTCTTTCTGCCTTCCCCTGGGCGCCCCGCCATCTTCTTCCAGCTCTTTTGCTAGCGGGGTCCCGGTCTACATTGTCTTCTTCCCTGTTCTCTCTGTCCGATGTTGCCTCGTCGCTGT
The DNA here is from genome assembly GCA_029206835.1 of Rana muscosa. NCBI lineage: Eukaryota > Metazoa > Chordata > Amphibia > Anura > Ranidae > Rana > Rana muscosa. The sequence continues at coordinate 421,771,508 of CM055120.1, forward strand.
CCGCCGCTACAATGCTCTGTCCGCGGAGCGCACCCACTTATATTGGCATGGAGCGTGGTCACCGGGTGATGCCACTCGCTGACCCCGTCCCCGTATCACGTCACAGTCCCATCATTCCCCAGGACTGTGACGTCATATGGGGGGCGGGGTCAGCGGGACCCCGCTAGCAAAAGAGCTGGAAGAAGATAGCGGGGCGCCCGGCAGAAAGACCCCCGGAGCTGCCTAATAAATTACTTTTAAAACCTGTGTTGTGTTTTTCATTGACTTTTTTGCCACCAGGTGAATGGGTAGGGGTACGATGTACCCCATACTCATTCACATAGGGTGGACGGGCCGGCATCTGGGGGCCCCCTTATTAAAGGGGGCTCCCGGATTCAGATAAGCCCCCCCACCCGCAGACCCCGACAACCAACGGCCAGGGTTGTTGGGAAGAGTCCCTTGTCCCCATCAACATGGGGGCAGGGTACTTTGGGGTGGGGGGGCCGCAGGTCGCCCCCCTGCCCCAAAGCACCAAACCCCCCATGTTGAGGGCATGCGGCCTGGTACGGTTCAGGAGGGAGGGGGGCCGCTCTCGTCCCCCCCTCTTTTCCGGCGGCCTGCCAGTTTGCGTGCTCGGATAAGGGTTTGGTTTGGATTTTGGGGGGACCCCCACGCTGTTTTTTTCAGCTTAGGGGTTCCCCTTAAAATCCATACCAGACCTAAGGGCCTGGTATGCTCCTGGAGGGGAACCCATGCCGTTTTTTTCATTAAAATTTGGCGTGGAGTTCCCCTTCATGATTCATACCAAACACGGGACAGCGAGCGCGAGGCTGCCGAGAACCAGCGCGATGCCATCGCGCTGGAGACATTCTCGGCCAGGTAGTCGCCTCTAGGACACGACTTGAGCGGCTGCTTCACGCTCAGGTCGTGTCCAAGTTGCCTTGCAAAGTCCCGCTGTCCCTGTCTCAGCCGACACACGAGTCGCTCCGTGAGTCGGATCGGCTTCATCCGACTTCCCGGGCGAACTCTATTCAAATCAATGGGCTCCCATAGGGAACCATTCATTTTCAATAGAGCGCCGCTGACAATTTTAGTAAGTATAACAATGCGCCGCTGGTTCCTGCGCCCAGTGAAGGATTTATCCGGCGCAGCAATTAAGGTATCAACCAGCGCAGCGCACTGTTATTAGTAAATCACCCCCAATGTGTCCAAACATTTTTTACTACATCATAATAAAGATCCTACTAAGTTGAAATTTTGGGGGATAGAGCCCTACACTAGACACTGGAGAGGACACTAAGCCAATTGGAATCAAAGTGGATATTCCTCTTGGATACTTTTGTGCCCCGGGGCCTTAATGTAGAATTTGATTTAAACTGCTTTTTAAGTGATTTTTAGACTTTGACAATTTTTTATGACCCCTATTTTAACACTTCTAAATGTCTCTTCTTTCAATTTCTCACCTCACTACAGTTCACCTGCACGTTCATGCCGTATGTTTATTATGCCAAATTTGTTGTCGCCCGTGTCATTTCTGGTAGCAAATTTTAAATATTTTATATAAATTATTTCCTGCTGTAGGCATTTAATGCCATTTTAAATTTTAACATTGCAGCAATATGGACATATAAAATAAAGGCCTAACTATATGTCCATGCTCTTTTAAATACTCATTCATTAGTTATTTTTACTCATCTATTACATTTTACATTCAAATCTATATGCCGGATCCATGCTTGCACTTTCTATTCATGCCATGAGTCAGTCTACACAAAATACAGCACTGGGCCACCAACAAAATGGCCACGCCCGGTGCTGTACATATACCTCCAGAAATATGGCCGCCGAAACATTTCCTGTGACTGAGCTCCGGGAAAATGGCCGCCGCACTTAGAACACCATAGACAAATAAAAGGACAACCCCTATGCTTGTTTTCCACCCCCTTGATGAAGTCACGTGGTCAATGACGATACGCGTAGGGACGTAAACAAGCACCGGAGGTGACCCGGACGAGCTTGGCGCTCGTATTTTTGATATGCGCGAATATATACTTCAGTCGCAACAATTTGAATGGTTCCATTGCCAGCAATAGGGTGTGACTTGTCATGTGATTTTGAACTGTAATGTAATGTAATGTCTGGTGCGGCAAATATGGATGAAAATCATTGAGAAAAACAGCATGGGTACCCCCCCCCCACCCTCAGCCCATTACCAGCCCCTTTGGGTCTTGTATGGATATTAAGGGGAACTCCGCACCCAAATTAAAAAAAGGAAATGCGTGGGGCCCCCAGGCCCTATATACTCTGAACAGCAGTATACAGGCGGTCCAAACAAGACAGGGACTGTAGGTTTGTTCTTAAGTAGAATCTGTTTGTAATTTGGAACAGGTACATTTTTAAAGTGTAGCTCCAGCCAAAAAGTCTATTTTTAAGCTTTTTGGAAAACATAGGGAAGGGTTATCACCCCTGTAACATTTGTTTTGCTGTCTGTGCCCCTTTTGGGACAGAAGATTTCACCTCACTTTTTGTCCCAATGGCAATTGGATTTTGAAAATATTTGGGTTTTTAGGGAAACAAGGATTGGTGATAAAGCATCAGTGGAGACACCTTTTTCCCCATATTAACTCTTACAGTAGAGAATTTCCCTTCCTGGGGTAGAATTCCTCTCACTTCCTGTTGTCTCCCTCCGTTTGTAAGTAGGAGTCGTTTGTAAGTTGGATGTTTGAAAGTAGGGGCCTGCCCTATATACTCTGCAAAAATTTGGGCCTTAGGTGTTGGTGTTGCCACAAAACTGTAAGCCCTCACAGTTACTCTTGGTGGGCGCAGGAACGGGCCCTACTGTGAAATATTAGATCAAGAATTGTAATTACATGCCCCTGTTGAACAGGGTCAGAAAAATTGGGCCTTTGGTGGTGGTGTAGTGGTGTTGCCGCAACACTGTAAGCCCTCACAGTTACTCTTGGTGGGCGCTGGAATGAGCCCTGCTGCAAAGTATTACAGCAAAAATTGTAATTACACAGGGGCAGAAAAATTGGGCCTTAGGCACTTGTGCTGGTGCCACAACACTGCAACCCCTCACAAATACTCTAGTTGGAGTGCAGGAATGAGCCCTGCTGCAAAGTATTACAGCAAAAATTGTAATTACACGCCCCTGTTAAACAGGTGCAGAAAAATTGGGCCTTAGCCACTGGTGTTCTTACAACATGAACATTGAGGAGGAAGAGGATAGTCACTCAGCATAACAGGATAGTCACTAAGCATCAGCATAGGCAGTCTTGAAGAGATCTCATATTCATAAAAAATTATTTGGTTACATCAGCATCAGGTGATTGATAGCTGGTGATCCAAGACTGATTCATTTTTATGAAGGTAAGCCAATCGACCAAGTCGGTGGACAGGCGCACCCTGTGATTGGTTACAAAGCCTCCAGCAGCACTGAATGTGCGTTCCGAAAGAACGCTGGATGCAGGACAGGCCAGTAGCTCAATTGCATACTGTGCAAGCTCAGGCCAGTGATCCATCCTCAAGACCCAGTAACCCAGAGGATTTTCGGTTTAAAATGTGTCCAAGTCTTGCCCCTAGGTATTCCTGCACCATGTAAATCAGATGCTGGCGATGGTTGCTGGAACCGATCATATCTTGGGGCTGCCGACTAAAAAATTGTCTGAACACATCGGTCAGATGGCCACATTCTCCACTTCAGCAACCCGTTGTTCAGGACCAGGAATTTGTAACCTCCCAGTCTCTGAAAACGCGTTGCACAAACCTTTCTGCAAGGCCTCCCGAAGATGTTTTATCCTCTGCTCCCTCTGCGACGGCTGGATAAGGTCCGCAACCTTACCCTTGTAACGTGGATCAAGGAGGGTTGCCAGCCAGTAATGATCCGTCTCCTTGATACCACAAATCCGAGGATCCTTTCGCAGGTTTTGCAGGATCAGGGAGGCCATACAGTGTAGGTTTGCTGAGGCATTCGGTCCGGAGTCCTCTGGGTCACTAAGGATGACATGATCCGCAGCCTTCTCCCAGCCACGTACAAGTCCATGGGTTTCTGGGGACTGTAAATGATCCCTTGAAGACTGCTGCTGATGCTGAATGCTAGGCTCCACCTTCATGCTGACACAATCCTCCTCCTCCTCCTCTTCTTGTGTGATCGGCGGGCCTGCAGGAACACTGTCTGGATAAAGGGGGCCTTGAGAGGTAAGGAAGTCCTCCTCTTCCTCCCTCTGTTCTGCCTCAAGTGCCCTGTCCATTATTCCATGCAGTGTGTGCTCCAACAGGTAGACAAGAGGGACAGTATCACTGATGCATGCACTGTCACTGCTCACTATCCTTGTGGCCTCCTCAAATGGTGACAGGACAGTGCATGCATTCCTGATCATGACCCACTGGCGTGGCGAAAAAAAGCCAAGCTCCCCTGACCCTGTCCTGGTGCCATAGTCGCACAAGTACTCAGTGATGGCCCTCTGCTGCGTGTGCAGTCGCTGTAGCATGGCCAACGTTGAGTTCATCTGGTGGGCATGTCACAGATTAGGCGGTTCTTGGGCAGGTTGTATTCCTTTTGGAGGTCAGCCAGCCGACCACTGGTATTATATGACCGGCGGAAATGCACACAGACTTTCCTGGCCTGCGTCAGGAGATCCTGTAAGCCCGGGTACCTGCCCAAGAACCGCTGCACCACCAAGTTAAGGACATGAGCCAAACAGCGCAGAGGAGGTTGGTGCCATTGTCGCAAACCACCATTCCTGGCTGAAGCTGGCATGGCGTCAACCACCTCTGAGCCTGCCCCTGCAGAGCTGACAGAATCTCTGCCCCAGTGTGGCTCCTGTCCCCTAAGCACACCAGCTCAAGCACCGCATGGCATCTTTTTGCCTGCGTACTTGCGTAGCCCCTTGAACGCCTACAGAGCACCGCTGGTTCCGAGGACAAATCAGCAGAGGAAGAGGCCATGGAGGAAGAAGAAGAGGAGGGGGTGGAGGAGAGAGGTGTGTCAGAATCACCACTAGTAGCATTTTGGAGGTGTGGTGGCGGAACAACCTCCAACACTACTGCACCCTGTCCTGCATCCTTCCCAGCTGCCAGCAGAGTCACCCAGTGCGCCGTGAAAGATAGGTAATGTCCCTGTCTATGCCTGCTGGACCATGAGTCAGCGGTAATATGCACCTTACCGATGACCGCCCTGTCCAGTGAGGCCAAGACATTGCCTTCCAGATGCCGGTAGATAGCCGGAATCGCCTTCCGTAAGAAAAAGTGGCGTTTGGGAACCTGCCACTGAGGTACCGCACATTCCACAAACTCACGAAAGGGGCCAGAGTCTACCAGCTGAAAAGGCAGCAGTTGAAGTGCTAGCAATTTAGCCTAGCTAGCATTCAACCACTGGGCATGTGGATAGCTGGGAGTGAATTTCTTTCGCCGATGTAGCAACTGGGGTAGGGAAATTTGCCTGCTACAATCGGACATTGGTGTACCGATAGCAGATTGCCCGCAAGTACTTGGCAGTGGCACACCTAATTCTACACCTTCATTCCTCTCAGTCCAGGTTTCTGAAAGGACTGAAGGTTTAGTGGAGTTGGAGATCCCAGCTTATGAGGAATAAGGAGAGGTCCGCTTTGTTCTTTGGTGTGGGTCTTTTATGTACGCTTGCCAATGGACTGCATGGCAGGTCGACATATGTCTGGTCAAGCATGTGGTGCCCAAGCGGCTGGTGTTTTGGCCACGCTTGATACGCTTCAGACATTTGTTGCAAATAGCAAGGGTGTGATCTGCCGCACATGTGCCAAAAAAGGGCCACACCAAAGAACTTTTGGAAAAACGCGCAGTCAGCAGCGCCCTGCACATGCAGAGCTCTGAGGTGTGATGCAGTAGGTTGGCTGCTCTTAAGCTGGCCCCTGGAGGGCATACTGCCTCATTGGAGATGTGCCTCCTCCTCCTCTCTCCTATCAGGCACTCACGTAGAGTCAGTGACCTCATCATCCCCTCCCTCCTAATCACTGGAGCAAACCTGGCAGTATGCTGCAGCTGGGGGAACATGACTGCCAGTATGTTGTCCTTCTTGGGCACCCCCTCTCTCTGGGCTCACAATACTGCCTTCCTCAAGCTGGGTACCATCATCAGAGCCTTCAAAACGCTGCGCATGACCTCGAGCCGATGGAATAGGCCGCTTTGGCACATGCATTAGCAGCCAAGGTACTCTGAGCCTGCGTGACAGAGGATGAGGAGGATGAGGATGGCTTGGTCATAAACTCTACCAATTCTTCTGCATGTTGTGGCTCAACACGGCCAGCAGCCGAAAAAAATGACAAGCGTGCCTGTAGTATATTAGGAAGAGAACAACAGGAATGGTCTGCAGTGAGATCTACCTGAACACTGTGCACAGAATACAGTACTTTATATAATGCAGCTAACTGAATCAACTGCCTTCCTGTAGTATATTAGCAAGAGAACAACAGGAATGGTCTGCAGTGAGATCTAGTTGAACACTGTGCACAGGATATAGTACTTTATATACTGCAGCTAACTGAATCAACTGCCTTCCTGTAGTATATTAGCAAGAGAACAACAGGAATGGTCTGCAGTGAGATCTAGCTGAACACTGTGCACAGAATACAGTACTTTATATACTGCAGATAACTCAATCAACTGCCTGACTGTAGTATATTAGGAAGAGAACAACAGGAATGGTCTGCAGTGAGATCTAGCTGGACACTGTGCACAGAATACAGTACTTTATATACTGCAGATAACTCAATCAACTGCCTGACTGTAGTATATTAGCAAGAGAACAACATGAATGGTCTGCAGTGAGATCTAGCTGAACACTATACACAGAATACAGTACTCAACTGCCTGCCTGTAGTATATTAGGAAGAGAACAACAGGAATGCTCTGCAGTGAGGTTTAGCTGCACACTGTGCACAGGATACAGTACACTGACTGAATATACTGCAGCTACCTGAATCAACTGCCTGCCTGTAGTATTATTAGGAAGAGAACAACAGGAACACTCTGCAGTGAGGTTTAGCTGCACACTGTGCCCAGGATACAGTACACTGACTGAATATACTGCAGCTACCTGAATCAACTGCCTGCCTGTAGTATTAGGAAGAGAACAACAGGAACGCTCTGCAGTGAGGTTTAGCTGCACACTGTGCCCAGGATACAGTACACTGACTGAATATACTGCAGCTACCTGAATCAACTGCATGGCTGTAGTATTATTAGGAAGAGAATAACAGGAACGCTCTGCAGTGAGGTTTAGCTGCACACTGTGCCCAGGATACAGTACACTGTATACTGCAGCTACCTGAATCAACTGCCTGCCTGTAGTATTATTAGGAAGAGAATAACAGGAATGCTCTGCAGTGAGATCGAGCTAAACTGTATACAGTATATACAGTATATATATATAGATATATATAGATATATCTATATATATCTATATATATATATATATACAAAGCCTGGAATGCATATGTAGCGGCCTCACCCCATCTCCTTGGTCTAGGGGTATGTCACACGACAGGGTGAGATGCGCTACGGCCCATGTCCTCCCCATAGCTGTGGGTGAGGGGAAGGCCAGCACCAGATATTTCCTCGGGCCTATGTGCTTTGTTCTAGAATACAGTCCTGCTGTGTCAACACTTCCCTCTGCTCCCATTAACCAGAGTTCCACACACCGATCACAGTCCAACTCTTGCTTTATTGTACATCTTACAATAAACAGTGCTTCAGTAGCCAACTGGTTGCGACTTGATAACATTTTGATACGGGGGGGTGAGCAGGTCAAGGCACTATCCTGGTTATCAACTAAACCACTGCGACCTCGCCAGCGGTTACTATAGCATTCAGCTAGAAAGGACTTAGAATCTGAGAGTCTCTACCAGCGACTCAAGAGAACGTAGATAGGAGTACCTTCGCTGCGCTGCGGCCCCTATCAGGGGAAGATGTCCCTCCAAGGGAGTTACCAGAGGCCCATCTGTCACTGGGTTGATGCTGCTCCAGACTCTCTGGACGGGTAACCTCCCCGGCCTCCTCGCCTCAGACATGGGCCCCATCCACCTCAGGGACCCTCGGACGTCTCCACCCTCGCGGGATCCAGTCGAAGTCACTGGACCCCAGGCCTCCTAGTTCAGTACCTCACCCCAGGCTGAAGGTGCCTGGGATGGACTTCAACTCCATTCCGGTCAGGCCTAGGGCACCTGAGCCGGAATCCAGAACCCGCCCGCACCCAGGCTTAAGGTGCCAGGGCGCGTGAAGAACTTCCTCCAGAAGACCTCGTGGTTAGGGCGTCTCCCCCTTTTATCTCCTCCCTTCGACACCACTGCAGGTTCCCCGCCCTCGCCGTACCATCTCCGGAAAGGGACAAAAAGGCTAGCACTGAAATGGCAAATCTACCTTGAGCCTCCAGGTACCCCGCCACCCAGAGGCCAAGGAGATTATTACACCATCCAATCCTCCACGAACACAAGTGGTCCACTATCCCTATACTTCCACACCTGGGCATCCCACCTAAATTTAGCGACCCCGTTACACATATATATACTAAATATACTGATCTAACTGAATCAACTGCCTGCTCAATCTAGCTAACTGAAATTAAATGACACTCTCTCTCTCTCTCTCGATCTCTCCGCCGCTGCAACACACTATACAAGGCCGACGCGCAGGCGGCCTTATATAGTGTGGGGCATGTACTTAGTCCCCCTGAGCCATGATTGGCCAAAGGCACCCTGCCTTTTGCCAATCATGGCTCTCTGTGCTGACGGCGCTGTGATTGGCCAAAGCATGCGGTTCATAGTGCATGAAAATAAAAGGAACAAGTACGCTAATGTGAATTAACCAATGTATGAATGTTAGTAGCAACACATAGAAATATATACATATGAAGTCCAATAGTGATGACAGTAGGTAAGTCTGGAATGTATCCAAATAAAAGTGCATGCTTGGCCAATCATCAGCCAGCAGTGCACTGCGATGACGCAGTGAATTATGGCCCGTAACGCGCCGCTCGAATTTGGCGCAAACGGCCCATAATGTTCGAAATTCGCTGAACAAGCGAACAGACGATGTTCGAGTCGAACTCATGTTCGACTCGAACTCAAAGTTCATCCCTAATTGGGAGGAAACTATTTAATCCTAGGTCTCTAATGAAGCCATAGGGCCACACAATGAAGTTGGATGAGAAGCAGTTCAATCCAAAACTATGTAAGAAGATCTTTACTGTTAGAATGGTAAGGATGTGAAACTCCCTTCCACAGTTGGTGGTGTCAGCAGGGAGTCAGCAGGGTGTCAGCAGGGTGTCAGCAGGAGTTTAGATAAATAACATAAAAACTCTTATGCCACGTACACACAATCGTTTTTAATGTCATTTTCAAAAACAACGTTTTTCTCGACGTGATTTTTCTTGTTTCCTCTCAAGCCTGTCTTGCTTACACACGTTCATTAAAAAAAAACGCGGTGACGTACAACACGTACGACGGCACTATAAAGGGGAAGTTCCGTTCGAATGGCGCCACCCTTCATGTTAGTAAAATTTGTTGAGCGACAATTCGCGCTTTTCAGCCTCGTGCTTTTCAGTCCGTTACAGCGTGACAAATGTGCTATCTCCATTACGAACGCTAGTTTTACCAGAACGAGCGCTCCCATCTCATACTTGATTATGAGCATGCGCGTTGTTTTTCCTCTCGTAAAAGCATACACACTACCGTTTTTCACGTCATTAAAAAAAACGACGTGAAAAAATAGAGCAGGTTCTCATTTTTTTTAGCCCATTTTACACGTCGTTAAAAATGCTCTGGAGCCTACACACGATCATTTTTAATGCCCAATTTAAAAAATTGCATTTTTAACGACATGAAAAACGATCGTGTGTACGCGGCATTACATGTGTTTCTCCGCAAACACAATGTACAGGGATTTGTAAAAAGGTAGTAATATACATTCATGCACGCACGCACGCGTAGAACTGGGTGGACCAGTGTTTTTATTCACCCTTACCAACTTTGTTTGTTACTATGTGTAGCGCCCCTTTACTTCAGGGGAGCTAGGTACCTAAATTTAGGGGGTTGATCTGGGTTGGTTATGTGAGGGTGAGAGCCCCTGGCTTAGATGAAATGTGTTTGAAATGGACACAGGACTCTCAAAGAAGCTATTTGAGAAGTTCCAGCAAAAGATTGCTGAGCAGAGAAAACTATGCTTTAAGTTTTCTCTGGATTTTGTAAGTCTGGATTGGGGCTGGAAACTTGAAGACTTCAAAGTGCATTGGGAGGAATGGAGTCTTCAGTCATGTGTCCGGGTTTTCTAGGAGCTCTGCAGGTTGAGTGTGTGGCCAGGTGCACACACTTGTTGTTATAAGGCAAAGCTGAACATGGCTCAGTGTGGGTGGAAAAGGAGTTGGTGTTACAGCAGTTGCTGGAGGGAAGTGTGCCACTGAAAAAGAACTCAGGCAACATCCTTAAGACGTTTCTCCATGTGGGAGAGGTTCCAGGTCAGTAGACTGAGAGGGTTGGGCCAGCTGAGAGAGTCGGGGAGACTATAGCTGAGACAACTGGAAGAGAGTCTTGGGGACCAGAGGGGACTGTAAGTCTTGGAGGAGTGTGGAAGCCTGGAGTGTCAGGAGAGCCCTTCCTAGAGGCCAGGAGTGGGCCTGTGCAGCAAGGAACTGCGCCCAAGGCTGAGCGAGCCTTAAGAGCCAGGTGGATTGGCATTGTGATGTGTTAATGTTTTTGGGAGAAGAACCCCTGTGGGAAACCAAATGCATGTATGAACTTTACTTTCTGTTTCTTTCAATAAAAGTGGGCTACCACGCCCTTAAACCTTAGTTCCTGTTGGCTGTGAACTCACCTACAATGCATCTATCACTGAGCTAAACATCCCCCAATGTTACAGTGGTGGATTCAGCGGGCACAAGACGGTGGAATCCGGGTCCTTGCTCCATAGTGAGTTCAAGTCAGGAACTGTTGGCTGTCTGTGGATGTGCAGCCAGGCAAAATGCATTGCGTGTTGCAGGTGGTGTACCTGTAAAGGAAAAGTCAATTTTTTTTTCTCTGCAGTGAACTGCTGCTAGCTGTGTGTGGCAGCCAGGCAAACTGCATTGCGCAGAAGTTTATTGGATGGACTGTTGCATGCAGGTAGTGCACCTGTGAGAATTTTTTCTTTTTACTACTGTGAACTGTGTAACAAACTGCTGTGCATGTGACTGCAAAGATGAGGCAGTCAAAACACAAGAAGTTCATATTAAATCAAGTTCAAGGGGAAGTGAGCTCAGCGCGGCCTGAGAAGATGTCTACGCCTAGGAGGGCCAGTCAAAAGGGGCCAGTGGTGTATGAGACCGTGAATGAGTGGTTCAAGCGGAACCAGACTAAAGAGTCGGATGCAGTTCAAGGGGCTATGATCTTGGCCTCTGATTACATGCAGCCCATGCTGCCCACAGAGGAGGTTGGAGACTTCCTGGAAAAATTTGAAAAAGTCGCTGTAAGGAGAAAATGGCCTAGGAATCGGTGGCCAAAATTGCTGCAAACCTTGTTACAGATAGAGTTCCGGTCGGTTTACCATTTGATGGATGGGGACCAGGATGACTACTGCAAGTTTAAAGAGGAAATCCTTCTCAGAGGAGAGTTCCATCGCATCATGGGCTCCAGCAAAGAGAGATCATCGCCCATAGCAACGGGAGACGCATCACTGCGACAAAGCACCAGTCGAGCGGTGGCTCGGGAGAGCATGAGTGTGCATCGGTGTACCAGCCCTGCGTTTTCTGCAAGCATATCGGTTGTCACCCCTGGCAACAGTGGCAAGAAGTCTGTGTGGACTGCAGGGGGTAACAATGAGGAATATAAAGATGTGTATTATGGCCGCTTATGTGAAGTGGTCAGCCCAGAAAGAAGGGCACAACAGTCTGTATTCACCAGGAGGTATAGCCAACCATCTTTGGAGTGCTGGTCTGCTGTTACCCCTAGCAACAGGGATCCTGTGTTACATGCAGGGGGTGTTGGTGGGTCCGGAAAGGCTGCAGTGTTGCTCCATGACCACATGGAAGAGTCAGCCTGTGGAGACACCACAGATGAGAGACAACGCACTCAAATGAAGGCTATGACAACGGCTACAGGAATTGGTAAGACTGTTGCAGTTTATGGGACAGAACCCAATGAAATTAAAGTGTGTTCAGCGGGGAGATCCGCAGTACAGGTGGACTTGCTACAGTGTGCTACCCAGAGTAGGGGGAAGGCACAGAGTAAAGCCCAACTGGCAGCAGGACTAGAGACTAAAAAGGACATGGGGACTCTGTATGTACCTGGTGGAATCCAGCACAGTGCTGGAAGAGCTGTACTAGGGGTGACCAAAGAAATCCATATACCATGTTCCCTAGTGACAGAGACAGGTGCTGCAGGGTTGCTCAGGGAAACTTCCCAGGAGCCCACAGTGTTGGAGCAGAGGGTTTCCCAGGTCAGCTGTGGAGCTGCTCAAGTGGGTAAAGGGCCACCCACAATAGCTACAGCTATGTCTAAGTATCATGATGATCCTCTAAAGGTTGAGAAATGTATTTCTGGAAATGTCATGTTTGATAATAATGTTGGTAATGAGTTTACTAAAAAGGTTGTAAGTAAGATGTCTTCCATGACCACCAGAGGCAGAGCTGCAGGGTTGTCTGTGGAAACCTCTAGGGATCTCCCTGTGTTGGAACTGGAGGTTGTCCAGGACCGCTCTGGCACTACTCTGGGGGAACAAGGAGTGACTGCACCACACAATGAGAATGTGTGGATGCAGACCACCAGCCTGGTATGTGACCAGATTGGTGAACAAGTTGTTCACCCTGGTAAAGCTGGTAGTATAAAGCTGGATGTGATGGTAGCGCCACCAGAACAATCTGGTCAAAATAGTGTATTGCACCATGCGTTTTGTGACGAAGCATTGTCCCAATGTGACATAAGTGAAACTGTGCTTGTACAATGTGATGCGTATAGAGATGACAAATGTACAGTATTGGGTAATGAGTCCCAGGTTCCTTTGGTGCCTCTTGGAACAGGTGATGCACTGCTTCAGGATACCTGTCAGGGAAGTACCACTGACTGGGACAGCTGGGCCAAACAATTGCTAGCCATGCTGGATAAGGCTAGGTTACGTAGCACAGATGTGGACATGACACCTGCCATGCCCAATGGAGGGATTGCAGGGTGGCCAGTGGCCAAGGGCGTGTTGGCCCCAGCAGAGATTGGCCCCCTCCAATCAGAAGGACCGGTTAAGGGCGCATGGATGGCAGTTGGGTTATATGCAGCCCAACCGCTGGAAAATAGTGAGTGCAAAAATGGCAATGTGACGTATGACCTGCAGCGGCTCGCTGATGCTGGGACAGAGAGGGTAAATGTGAGACGCACATCTGACAGCGCTCCAGTTGAGCACCAAGCTGTGGAGACCGATACCGCAAGTGAAGTGGAGGTCACTGTATATGTCCCTACCTTTCCAGCTTCAGTGGATGAGCCCCTCCACGTCATTGATAATGGAAAAGTCCCTAGAAAGGTCTTGCATGTAGATGTGGATCGCATTAAGATGACAAATGTGTTGTTGAAAATTCTTGAAGTCCAAAAAACACATTTGCTGTACACCTGGGTGTCTCCACCGTGGTCGGACAAGGTGGTACTGCATAGTACCAGTAGGTGGAGCCAAGTAGTACAAGCTATGCTTGATGTTAATCACGAGAGGAACTGGTTGGTACCATATTTATTAGCAGTGTGGCAAATGGTCTCAAGGTTCTCTGAGAGGGTGCTTCCAGTTACCAGTTTGGATGGAAGGCGCTCAGGAGAACGTTTGAAAACATCAGAGGTCTCTCCGCCTGATGCTGTGACTAGGAAAAGTTCTGCTGATGTGGTCCAAAGTGCGGCCGAGCAGTGGTCAGCAGAGGGCATGGACACTGCCTCACCCACTAGACCTCCCGTGAAGGAAGGGCCCGAAATAGACGTGGCAGTAGCAGAGATTTTTCATGTCATTCACACAAAGGTACAAATTAAAGTACCCGGAGACACTGTGAGGGGAATCACTGATGGTATTGGAAGTGGCAACATCAGAATTTGTGGTATGTCACTGGTTGTTACTGATAACAAGGGTTTAGTTGCCGTGGGTAACCTCAGAAAAGTTGTTAAACCAAAAAAAAACTGTTGTGATGGGAAAAACTGGTATCGGTGAAGGAAAAGGTGGCTCCCCATCAGGCAAAGTATTAGGAACAGGTCCCCTATATCAAGAAAGTGAGGGTATTAGGGAAGGCAGAGTTCCCCAGAGAAAAGCAAATAAGCCCAGGAACCCCAGAAGAGGGAGAAAGCGTAGAATAAAAACGAGTAGGATCCTATGGAAAGTTAAGGAAGGACTTGGCTGGAAGCGCACCCGAAAAAAGGGTTGGGCCTACGCGGCTGACAGCCGGCACAGAGGTGTCCCAACCCTGATGACGTGTGCTGGTGTTCCTCCCTCCGGATCGAAACATAGGGGGGGGATATGTGAGGGTGAGAGCCCCTGGCTTAGAAGAAATGTGTTTGAAATGGACACAGGACTCTCAAAGAAGCTATTTGAGAAGTTCCAGCAAAAGATTGCTGAGCAGAGAAAACTATGTTTTAACTTTTCTCTGGATTTTGTAAGTCTGGATTGGGGCTGGAAACTTGAAGACTTCAAAGTGCATTGGGAGGGATGGAGTCTTCAGTCATGTGTCCGGGTTTTCTAGGAGCTCTGCAGGTTGAGTGTGTGGCCAGGTGCACACACTCGTTATAAGGCAGAGCTGAACATAGCTCAGTGTGTGTGGAAAAGGAGTCGGTGTTACAGCAGTTGCTGGAAGGAAGTGTGCTACTGATAAAGAACCCAGGCAACATCCTTAAGACGTTTCTCCATGTGGGAGAGGTTCCAGGTCAGTAGACTGAGAGGGTTGGGCTAGCTGAGAGAGTCGGGGAGACTATAGCTGAGACAACTGGAAGAGAGTCTTGGGGACCAGAGGGGACTGTAAGTCTTGGAGGAGTGTGGAAGCCTGGAGTGTCAGGAGAGCCCTTCCTAGAGGCCAGGAGTGGGCCTGTGCAGCAGGGAACTGCGCCCAAGGCTGAGCGAGCCTTAAGAGCCAGGTGGATTGGCATTTTCATGTGTTAATGTTTTTGGGAGAAGAACCCGTGTGGGAAACCAAATACATGTTTGAACTTTACTTTCTGTTTCTTTCAATAAAAGTGGGCTACCACGCCCTAAACCTTAGTTCCTGTTCGCTGTGAACTCACCTACAATGCATCTATCACTGAGCTAAACATCCCCCAATGTTACAGTAGCCAGACCCAGATCGCTTTAATTGTTAGTTTCTTCTCTTTTGCTTTTGCCAAGTGATGTTACTGGTGTATAGTTCCCTGTGGCCTGTGGGTGGCTCTGTCATGACAGGTCAGGGTTGAACCGCTGATGACATTACTGTACCTTTTGGGTGTCCTCCCCAGGCAGCTGTATGGGGACGTGGTCAGCCCGCTGTGCATGCTGGGAGAGGATACAAAAGGGGAAGACGCCATCTTAGGGGGGGGGGAAAGAAGGAAGGGTACTGAGGAGCAGTACCGCCTGCGTCTCGTGGCTCTCCAGGCCATGGGAATGCACAGGGGAAGATCAGTCTCAGGCACCTTCAGCCTGGGGCTGCAACTTTTCATGTAGGCAAAGCACCTTTAGCTGGCCTACCATCTAAAGAGGAATTCCAGGGCACACAAGGGTGACCCGTTCTGGAGAGGGAGCCAGGGTTACCGGTGAAGGAAGTCACCGCCTTGGATGAAGCCTGGTCACCTGCAAAGGGATTCCACAAGTCCGCCACAGGCATTGTAGTGTGCTTCAACTTGCACCTAGGTCCTTATGCTAAAGTGCTGGGAAGTTTGGAACTAGGCAAATGGGTTCCAATCGTATCCCTAGGACAGTAAAGTAAAGTGTGTGCATCACTCCGGCTGCTAGGACCGTGAGAGGGGACTATCCGGGTGAGCAGAGTCCACTTGGGATTGAGTGGTGATATTAAGTGCCTGAACCTGCCTCCTGTTGTTCTATTCTTCACTTTCAACTTTCCTGTCCGGTTTCAAGCATAAAGAAAATAAACCTTCAGCCATTGAGGTTTAACCTTGTCTGGACATTGACCTTATTGGTACACATGAAGCTACAGACTTTTCCCCACATTCTAGGGAAAGGTAACTCGCTGCGGAACCCAACAATTTCTGAACACCGCTCACCCTCTTATTCAAGAAGGAACCTGGGCATTGTGGTACAGTGTGTCCCGCCTTGAGGAGGTAAGGCCAGGGATCTGTGTGCTACATATGTAACATATGACTGAAATTGTCAGTGCCGATCATTATTTAATCTATAACATTTGCTATAAATGTAAATGTTTTTTGAACTGGCATTTTTTATATGAGCATCTGCAGATACATTGTAACAAAGAAATACAAACAAGGAAACTGTCCAATTTGTAAAAAAAAAAAAAAAAAGTTCAAGTATTCTGGCAAATGTTTGTAGCCTGGGTGCGAAAGATATTAATAAGCCAAGTCAACAAAGTAAACTGTTCGTTGTGTAGGCTTATATTTAGGCAGAATTGAAATTTTTCAAGCAAAACTTTATTATGTAAAAGAAAAACAAGGCAGGAGTGTATCACTGTAATCATACAGTGCCATGTTGTAATTTCAATAACTGCCTAATGAGAAACTAACAAACTTTTTAGAATGTCCTGAATTTTCTGATTTGCACATGCACCCCCATAATCTGCTCAACAGCAATAAAATATTGTTCTTTTTTAAACTATCTCATAGACTAGATTCACACATGTACCAAGATATATTTTTATTTTTAAGAGGAAAAGGCATTCCCTATTTTATTGTGCAACCTGCAGTACACATGCTAATAAGCTATAATTATAACAAAGAACAAGCACACCCATAAATTCGATAATGCTAACTACATTTTAAAGCCAGAAAAACATTTCTGACATAGATTTCTAAAGTGTTTGTCAAGTAACAATATTGCAATATGTAACAATGTGTTAAAATGCACATGTGTGTGTGTGTGTGTGTGTGTGTGTGTGTGTATGTGTGTGTGTGTATATATATATATATATATATATATATATATATATATATATTACTGAGACCGATAAGGCCTGAATTACTGCAATGTGCCATAATTTTGTGTTTGTAAATGTTAGCTTTGCGCTGCTGAGCTCTGTAAACAGAATTTTTTTATTAACCACTTACAACCTGGCCACTATATATACAGCTGGGTGGAACAAGCATTGAATCAGGAGGATGTAGGGATGCCCTCTCATTCTCACTGCTCATGCACAATCCTTTGGACACAGCAGATCACAGGACTGTGACCAACTAGGACTGCAGAGAGAGAGCTCAGCACACAAAGGCAAATAACGCAGAACCTGACGTGGGCATTTTTTGGGGAACTTGGATATACAAGAGGGACAGCAATATGGCACAGCAAGGAGTAATAGTCCACCAGGCAGCAATATGGCATAACAAGGAGGAAGAGTCCACAAGGTAGCAATAAGGCACAGCAAGGAGAAATAGTTCACAGGGAAGCAATATAGCACAGCAACCAGTAGGTCCAGGTGCACAAGGGGGAAACCAGGGAGTACAAAGGACAAGCAACAGTGATGCAGGGCAGTAAGCACATAATAACAGTCACAGGGCAGCCTCCACAAGGTAGCAATCAAAAGAAAGTGGTTCATAGGGCAGGAACCACATGACATCTGAAGGGACTACTCCAGACCTGTACACACGATCGGTTTTACCGATGAAAACAGTCAGATGGACTTTTTTCATTGGACAAATCGATCGTGTATGGGACCCATCGGTCTTTTTTTCATCGGTGTCAAAAAATAGAACATGTTTTAAATTTTTCCGATGGATAAAAAACCGATAGCAAATTCCGATCGTCTATGGGCAAGTCCATCGGTTAAAAAACCCACGCATGCTCAGAATCAAGTCGACGCATGCTCAGAAGCATTGAACTTCATTTTTCTCTTCCATCGGAGTGTTTTACGTCTCCGCGTTTGGAACGGTTGGTTTTTTGACTTATGGTGTGTAGGCAAGACTGATGGAAGTCAGCTTCATCGAATTTCCGATGGACAAAACCATTGGATTAGAATCCATAGGATATCCGATCGTGTGTACGAGGCTTCATACTGGCAGCTTGATGGAGTGCTCAGCAGAAGGCGAAGGGTCAGAGTGGGCACAGGAGACTCCTGGATCCAGGTAAGCAGTCCTGTGCATCCAGCCATAGCTTGGAGTGCACCCCAGCAGCAGGGCAGTACAAGGGTCAAATGACAAAGAGCAGGTTGATCCACAGAGTGAGGGCTAGCAGAGTCCTGTTGGGGAAGGATCCAGGAAAAGGTGAAAGTCTGGGGTGACCTTGCAGCAGCTTCAGGTTCAGGGCAATTCACAGCAGGGAGGAAAGATGAGGAGGGCAGAGTGACAAAGCACCTGGGTCGAAGCAGGAAAAGGGGAAGATCCTGGAGGCCCAGGTGCACACTTGGGCCTCCACCGATTCTGGCAGCAAGGGGCTCCTACAGAAAAGGGTCTACAAACCTCAGTCTTTTTTTTCTTTATACAGCAAAATATAAAAAACAAAATCAGTGGTGATTAGGGATGAGCCGAACATCCCCCGGTTCGGTTCGCACCAGAACCTTCGAACGGACCGAAGGTTTGCGCGAACGTTAGAACCCTATTAAATACAATGGACGCGAACGTTCGAAATCTAAAGTGCTAATTATGACGACTAATATGCATGTTATTGTCCTAAAAAGGGTTTGGGAACCCGGGTTCTGCACCAGGGGACATGTATCAATGCAAAACGAAGTTTTAAAAACGGCCGTTTTTCGGTAGCAGTCATTTTAATGATGCATAAAGTGAAAAAAAATAAGTGAACTATTCCTTTAAATATTGTACCTGGGGGGTGTCTAAAGTATGCCTGTGAAGTGGCATATGTTTCCCGTGTTTAGAACTGTCCTTGCACAAAATGACATTTCTAAAGGGAAAAAAAGCCATTTAAAACTGCTTGCGGCTTTAATGTAATGTCTGGTCCCGGTAATATGGATGAAAATCTTTGAGAAAAATGGCATGGCTACCCCACCAGCCCCCCCCCCCTACCCCAGCCCATTACCAGCCCCTTTGGGTCTTGTATGCATATTAAGGGGAACCCCAGACACAAAATAAAAAAGGCCCTATATACTCTGAACAGCAGTATACAGGCGGTGCAAACAAGACAGGGACTGTAGGTTTGTTCTTAAGTAGAATCTGTTTGTAATTTTGAACACGTACATTGTTTAAGTGTAGCTTCAGCCAAAAAATCTATTTTTAAGCTTTTTGGAAAACATAGGGAAGGGTTATCACCCCTATAACATTTGTTTTGCTGTCTGTGCCCCTTGTTCAGAACATTTCACCTCACTTTCCGTCCCAATGACAAAAGTTTTTGAAAAGTGTTTTTTTTTATTGAAACAAGGATTGGTGATAAAGCATCAGTAGAGAGGAGACACCTTTTTCCCATATCAACTTTTACAGGAGAGAATTTCCCTTCCTAGGGGTAGATTTCCTCTCACTTCCTGTTGTCTCCTTCCGTTTGCAAGTAGGAGTCGTTTGTAAGTTGGATGTTTGAAAGTAGGGGCCTGCCGTATATACTCTGCTGAAATTTGCCCCTTACATGTTGGTGTTGCCACAACACTGTGAGCCCTCACAGTTATTCTTGGTGGGCGCTGGAACGCCCTGCTGTGAACTATTGTATCAGGAATTGTATTTACATGCCATTGTTGAACAGTGGTAGGAAAAATTGGGCCTTTGGTGATGGTGCTGGTGACACAACACTGTAAGCCCTCACAGTTACTCTTGGTGGGCGCATAAATGGGCCCTGCTCTGAATTATTAGATCAAGAATTGTAATTACATGCCCCTGTTAAACAGGGGCAGAAAAATTGGGCCTTAGGCACTGGTGCCACAACACTGCAACCCCTCACAGATACTGAACTTGGAGCACAGCAATGAGCCCTGTTGCAAAGTAATGCATCAAAAATTGTAATTGCACGCCCCTGTTAAACAGGGGCAGAAAAATTGGGCCTTAGGCACTGGTGCTGGTGCCACGACACTGCAACCTCTCCCAGATACTCAAGTTGGAGTGCAGGAATGAGCCCTGCTGCAAAGCATTGCATCAAAAATTGTAATTACATGCCCCTGTTAAACAGGGGCTGAAAAATTGGGCCTTAGCCACTGGTGGCGGCACCCAGAAACAAAAAAGTTCTTCCAAGCTATCATCAAGAATCGGATCATGGAGGAGGAGGATAGTCAGTCAACATAACAGGACAGTCACTCAGCATCAGTCTTGAAGGGATGTCACATTTTAAAATAAATTATTCTGTTATATCAGCTTCAGGTGCTTGGTAGCTGGTGGTGATCCAAGACTGGTTCATCTTTATGAAGGTCAGTCGATCAACCGAGTCGGTGGACAGGCGCACACTGTGATCCGTGACAAAGCCTCCAGCAGCACTGAATGTGCTTTCCGAAAGATCACTGGATGCAGGACAGGCCAGTAGCTCAATTGCATACTGTGCAAGCTCTGGCCAGTGATCCATCCTCAACACCCAGTAAGCCAGAGGATTTTCGGTGGGAAAGGTGTCCAAGTCTGACCTTGCCCCTAGGTATTCCTGCACCATGTTTATCAGACGCTGGCGATGGTTGCTGGAACCGATCATACCTTGGGGCTGCGGACTAAAAAATTGTCTGAACGCATCGGTCAGACGGCCATCTTCTCCACCGCTCCTTCTGCTACTGACCGAAGCCTCAGCAACTCGTTGGACCAGTTTGTAACCTCCCAGTCTCTGGGAACGCGTTGCACAGACCTTTCTGCAAGGCCTCCCAGAGATGTCTCATCCTCTGCTCCCTCTGCGACGGCAAGATAAGGTCCGCAACCGTACCGTGGATCAAGGAGAGTGGCCAGCCAGTAATGGTTCCTCTCCTTGATCCGAAGAATACGAGGATCCTTCCGCAGACTTTGCAGGATCAGGGAGGCCATGCAGCGTAGGTTAGCTGAGGCATTCGGTCCGGAGTCCTCTGGGTGACTAAGGACGACATGATCCGCAGCCACCTCCTCCCAGCCACGTACAAGTCCACGGGTTTTTTGGGACTGTAAATCATCCCTAAAAGACTGCTGCTGTTGATGCTGAGTGCCATGCTCCACCTCCATGCTGACACAATCCTCCTCCTCCCCCTCCTCGTCCTCTTCCTGTGTGATCGGTGGGACAGAAGGAACACTGTCTGGGTAAAGGGGGCCTTGAGAGGCAAGGAAGTCCTCCTCCTTCCTGCCTCTGTTCTGCCTCAAGTGCCCTGTCCATTATTCCACGCAGCGTATGCTCCAACAGGTGGACAAGAGGTACAGTGTCACTGATGCATGAACTGTCACTGATCACCATCCTCGTGGCCTCCTCAAATGGTGCCAGGACAGTGCATGCATCCCTGATCATGCCCCACTGGCGTGGTGAAAAAAAAACAAGCTCCCCTGACCCTGTCCTGGTGCCGTTGTCGCACAGGTACTCATTGATGGCCCTCTGCTGCGTGTGCAGCCGCTGCAGCATGGCCAATGTTGAGTTCCACCTGGTGGGCATGTCACATATAAGGTGGTTCAACTCTTTTTGCAGCTCAGCCAGCCGAGCACTGGCATTATATGATCTGCGGAAATGCACACAGACTTTCCTGGCCTGCCTCAGGACATCCTGTAAGCCTGGGTACCTGCCCAAGAACCGCTGCACCACCAGGTTAAGGACGTGAGCCACACAGGGCACACTGGTCAGTTGTCCCTGTCGGAGGGCGGAGAGGAGGTTGGTGCCATTGTCGCAAACCACCATTCCTGGCTGAAGCTGGCATAGCGTCAACCACCTCTCGGCCTGCCCCTGCAGAGCAGACAGAACCTCTGCCCCAGTGTGGCTCCTGTCCCCCAAACACACCAGCGCAAGCACGGCATGGCATCTTTTTGCCTGCGTACTTGCGTAGCCCCTTGACCGCCTACGGAGCACCGCTGGTTCCGAGGACAAAGCACAGGAAGAGGCTATGAAGGAAGAAGAAGAGGAGGGGGTGGAGGACAGAGGTGTGTCACAACCAGTAGTAGCATTTTGGAGGCGTGGTGGCGGAACAACCTCCAACACTACTGCACCTTGTCCTGCATCCTTCCCAGCTGCCAAAAGAGTGACCCAATGGACTGTGAAAGAAAGGTAACGTAACGTCCCTGTCCATGCCTGCTGGACCATGAGTCAGCGGTAATATGCACCTTACCGCTGACCGCCCTGTCCAGCGAGGCATGGACATTGCCTTCCACATGCCGGTAGAGAGCCGGAATCGCCTTCCGTGAGAAAAAGTGGCGTTTGGGAACCTGCCACTGAAGAACCGCACATTGCACAAACTCACGGAAGGGGGGCGAGTCTACCAACTGAAAAGGCAGCAGTTGAATTGCTAGCAATTTAGCCAAGCTAGCATTCAACCGCTGGGCATGGGGATGGCTGGGAGTGAACTTCTTTTGACGGTCCAGCAGATGGGGCATGGAAATTTGCCTGCTAGAATCGGATGTCTGTGTACTGCTAGCAGAGTGGCCGCAAGTACTTGGCTGTGACCCACCTAATTCTACACCTTCATTCCTCTCAGTGCAGGTTTTAGAGAGAACTGAAGGTACAGTGGGGTTGGAGATCCCAGCTGATGAGGAGCAAGGAGAGGTCCGCTTTGTTCTTTGGTGTGGGTCTTTAAGATACGCTTGCCAACGATCTGCATGGCAAGTCAACATATGTCTGGTCAAGCATGTGGTGCCCAAGCGGCTGATGTTTTGGCCACGCGAGATGCGCTTCAGACATATGTTGCAAACAGCAGCGGTGCGATCTGATGCGCTCGACTCAAAAAAGGCCCATTCCAAAGAACTTTTGGAATAACGGGCAGAGGTAGCGCCCTGCACAGGCGGAGCTCTGCGGTGTGATTCAGTCGGTGTGCTGCCCTTACGCTGGCCCCCCGAGGGCATCCTGCCTCGTTGGAGATGTGCCTCCTCCTCATCCTCCTCCTCTCTCCTATCAGGCACCCACGTGAATTCAGTGACCTCATCATCCCCTCCCTCCTCATCACTGGAGCCAATCTGGCAGTATGCTGCAGCTGCTGGAACATGACTGCCAGATTGCTGTCCTTCTTGAGCATCCCCTCTCTCTGCTCTCACGCTACTGCCTTCCTCTAGCTGGGTATCATCATCAGACCCTTCGAAACGCTGGGCATCCTCCTGGAGCATGTACCCAACACTGTGCTCAAACAGTTCGGGGGACTCCTCAGGAGGACATGGTGGGTCTAGGGAAGGAGTGACTGATGATGACATTGATACCAGGGAAGAGGACGCTTTGGCAGCTGCTTTGCCAGTACCCTGAGCCTGGGTGAGAGGATGAGGAGGGCTTGGTCATCCACTCTACCAAGTCTTCGGCATGATGCGGCTCAACACGTCCAGCTGCCGAAAAGAAGGACAAGTGTGTCCCATGGCCACGTGCTGATGACGATGCACCCCGTCCACGACCAGCACTGTTGTCTCTAGACACAGAGCCTGCTTGCCCTCTTTTATTGGCTCTTGACTGTCTGCCTCTACTTGTTTGCCACCCAGGCATTCTAATGGCCTGCAGGGAGATGGGAAAACCAGCAATAAGGCCTAGCTTCAGGTGTATAATGTGCAGGAGGCACACTACGCCCACTGTAAGTGCTGCAGATGCCTGCCTGTGTTACACAACAGGAAAACACAGCAATAAGGACTAGCTTCAGGTGTATAATGTGCAGGAGGCACACTACGCCCACTGTAAGTGCTGCAGATGCCTGCCTGTGTTACACAACAGGAAAACAGCAATAAGGGCTAGCTTCAGGTGTATACTGTGCAGGAGGCACACTACGCCCGCTGTATGTGCTGCAGATGCCTGCCTGTGTTACACAACAGGAAAACACAGCAATAAGGACTAGCTTCAGGTGTATAATGTGCAGGAGGCACACTACGCCCACTGTAAGTGCTGCAGATGCCTGCCTGTGTTACACAACAGGAAAACACAGCAATAAGGGCTAGCCTCAGGTGCATACTGTGCAGGAGGCTTAGCAAAGAATATCACTGACACTGTCCCTGCCTATCCTTCTCTATCCCTGCACACAAGGTTTAGCAAAGAATATCACTGACACTGTCCCTGCCTATCCTTCTCTCTCCCTGCACACAAGGTTTAGCAAAGAATATCACTGACACTGTCCCTGCCTATCCTTCTCTCTCCCTGAACCGGAACACACTACACAAGGCCGCCGCGCTGGCGGCCTTTTATAGTGTGGGGTGTGTACTAAATCCCCCTGAGCTATAATTGGCCATAGGCATCCTGCCTGTGGCCAATTATGGCTCTCCTCGCTGCCGGCGCTGTGATTGGCCAAGCATGCGGGGTCACAGTGCATGCTTGGCCAATCACAGCGCCTGGATTGAACTGCGATGGCGTAGTGCATTGTGGGCCGTTCGCGTCACTCGAATTTGGCGCAAATGTCCCAAATCGTTCGATCTTCGTCGAACGATCGAACAGCCGATGTTCGAGTCGAACGTATGTTCGACTCGAACACCGAACTCATCCCTAGTGGTGATTAAAGTGGTTGAAAAGCCCTTTTCACATTGCAGCCGCGTCCGTGTTAGCGGTAAAGCCATTGTTTTAGCTGTGCTTTACGGCCGCTAGCAGGGTTATTTTAACCCCCGCTAGCGGCCGAGAAAAGGGTTAATAGCACCCGTGTAGCGCCGCTGCCGAAGCGCTTTGCAGGCGCTTCGGCAGCGGTGCCCATTCAGCCGTGTATACACTGGTCCTCCACCGCCCCAAAGATGCTGCTTGCAGGACTTTTTTTAACGTCCTGCTAGTGCAGCGCCCCAGTGTGACAGCACTCAGGCTTTCAAATAGTAAGAAGAGCCAGCAAAACTGTATTTCTTGAAGTGTCGTTTATTGGTACATCAGAGTGACAGTAAAACAATAGCGCTGATACGTTTCGGCAATAGCCTTATGCCGCGTACACACGATAATTTTTCCCGTCGGGAAAAATTTCATTTTTTCCTTTGGACGAGAAAAACGATAGTCTGTGGGCTTTTTGCCATTTTTCCCGATGGGGAAAATCGGCATTAATCACGACGAGAAAAATTAGAACATGCTCTAATTTTTCTCGTCGTGATTCCTGTCATTTTTTTTCCCTATGGGAAAACTGCCGCGGAGCCTACACACGGTCGTTTTTCTTGTCAAGAGAAAAAATGATGGGAAAAATGTCCGTGTGTGGGGGAACAAGCCGTTCCCTCGTTTTTTATCGCCGTGAATCACGATCGTGTGTACGCGGCATTAGTCATAGCTAACTCGGGCTTTCACACCGAGACTGCATATGAGCCATTTTTCAGGCATTTTACAGGTGCTCTTTTTAGCGCTAAAGTGCCTGAAAAATGCCTCCAGTGTGAAAGGGGTCTAATCCAGAGCTGTTCCCATCTGCAGCAGCACTGGACTCTCCCCCTGCTCTCACAGGAACAGAGGCAGAAGCCATTGGCTCCTGCTATTGACAATCAAATCCTGCTCTGTGCCATACCATGGAACAGAGCAGGTAAGTATAAACCTCATTTTTTATTTTAGAAAAAAGTTTGAACCTTTTAGTATTACTTTAATTGCCACAAAAAAAAAAAAAAAAACGATATCTGTTGCAAATAAATGATACAATATTAATTTGGGTACAGTGTTGCATGACTGACTATTTGACATTCAAAGTGTGACAGCACAGAGAGCTGAAAAATGGCTTGGGCATGGAGTGGGTGAAACAGTCTTGTCTTGAAGTGGTTAAATAGGCAAATTAATCTGACAACCTGTGTTTACTATGCTTCAGCTTGGCAATAATAATGAGCTTCTGAACAAAGCACTTTCTGTTCATTCATCTGCAGAGAAGCTGAGGCTGCAGAAAAAGGGATTGAGGAATCTGTCTTCAGTACCTTTCTCTGTCTCAAAAGTGGAGACATCAGGGGTCTGTTTAGATATTTTACCAAAGCCCCCCAACCAGGCTGTTAAAAAAAAAAGAAAATAGTAAAAAAAAAATTACAAAAACAATAATTTAGGGCTTGTTTAAACGTTCTTTGCTCTCTGAAGAGGTATCCCTGTTCAAATTGCTCTTCAAAGAGCATTTGACAGGCCACGAAGAGGCATATCACCTCCTTACTGCCTGCTTGAACCTCTTCAACCCCACAGTAGTGCACTGTAGTGCACTACAACCATGTGCACTGCACGTGATTGTGGGGCACTTGCAAAGCAACGCTATTCACTTAAATGGGTCACATTCGACAGGTGTATAATTCCTGCCTCAGCCATGAAGCAAAGTAATGTGACTGCTGCATGTGTATACACTCAGCCGCTGCCTCTGCAGCTAATAGGAGTAGCGGTTGGGGGGCAGTAAAAGTGCAGCTCAACCGTTGTACTGAGCCTTAAGGACTCATTCAAGTTCTGCACTTTCTAAAAAAAATGGAGCTGGTATGAGTTTTACATGAGCTGTTGTACTTATGCTAACGATAAGTCTGGCTTGCAGGACTGGTACTCCCCATTGCTTTTATTTTTTTTGGCCAGCGATGGCCCATCCATAAGGGGCACAGGGGCGCCGCCCCCCTAATCTCTATGCACCCGGCCCCTGTTCTCAATGCAGGGTGGGAAAATGCATAGAGTTCTACAGGTTTTTTGTGTGAAGCACGTGATTAGAGCCGGAAGCTCTAATTGGCTTCAAAAAGGGTGGGCTCGGGGCGGGTGTTCGCTCCTCCCCCAAAAATGGAGCACCAGCCACCACTGCTTTTGGCCTCTCTGTCTTCCTGTTTCAAGTCACCAGCTGAGTAGGGATGAGTTTTATGCCCCGTACACACGAGAGGTTTTCCTGTCGTAAAAAAAAACGATGTTTTTTTCGACAGAATTCCACTCAAGCCTGCCTTGCATACAAACGGTCACACAAAAGTCCGGTGAACTTTTGACTGCCAAGAACGCGGTGACGTAAAAGACTTTGACGAGCCGACAAAATGAAGTTCTATGCTTCCGAGTATGCGTCAAATTGTTTCCGAGCATGCATGTTTTTTCCCCCATCGGAAAAAGCATACAGACGAACGGTTTTTCCGCTAGGATTTTTCCTGGCGGGGAAAAAAGAGATCCTGCTCTCTCTTTTTTTTTTTTTCCGGCAGTTTTGCTGTTGGAAAAAGTCTGATGAAGCATACACACGGTCGGGATTCTTGACCAAAAGCTCTCATCAGACTTTTTCCTACAGGAAAACCGGTCATGTGTACGGGACATAAGGTTCAGCTGAGCACAAATTTGATATGAACTTGGGCTGTTCAGGAATTCGGATGAACACTCAAACATTTACTACTACTATTATACATGACAGCTTCTCACTGTCAATGTTTGTTAACCTCCTTAGCGGTAATCCCGAGTCCGGCTCGGGGTGAGTTTTCAATGCTAAGAGCGGTAACCCCGAGCCAGACTCGGGCTGCATCGCAGTATCCAGGGGAAGTAACTTACCTTGTTCCCTGGATCCTGCGATGTCCTCCCGCAGTGTCTGCGAGCCGTTTCTCGCTCGATACTCACTACCGAGTGCCGAGCTCCGTTCCCTGCGACGTTGCGACGCACGGGGACGGAGTTCGGCGCCAAATTCAAAAAAGTAAACACATAGTATACATACAGTATACTGTAATCTTACAGATTACAGTACTGTATGTAATAATTACACACCCCCTTTGTCCCTAGTGGTCTGCCCAGTGTCCTGCATGCACTTTTATATAATAAAAACTTTTCTTTCTGCCTGGAAACTGAAGATTGTCCATAGCAACCAAAAAGTGTCCCTTTATGTCAAAAGTGGTTTTAGACCAGCTAAAAAACAGCGATAATAAATTACAATCACTCGCAGAATTGAGCGATAGCGATTTGTGGGGAAATTCATCATCAAACAAAAAATCTAATGACAGCGACAATTCTGCAACTGAGCAAATTTCAGTGTTTTTGATTTGATTACATTATTGAATAATTTTTATTAGAATTACATTACTATTTGTTATAATTATTTATAGTTATTTATTATATTATAATTTATTATTTTGTGTTTCAAACTTCATCATACCCGGGATGTCTACTAGACTCTTGTTTGGTCAGGTTTAAGTAAGTAATTACTAAGAATCGCAGGCCTACAATACATAACACCAAATTTCCATGCAAAATAATTGTACCGCTTTTGGTACATAATTCCAGACAGAATCATACCGCCAGGGAGGTTAAGGACACCATTAGTTGCAGGTACTTAACAAGCAGTGATGTTACCGGTCCCATTCATTTATATGGCTGGGAATCCCAAGTTGTGTAAGGGGGGGGGGACATCATTGACCAAATATGGCCATGTCCATAACTAGTCAGTGATGTCACCACATCCCTGCCCCCTATAAACCTATTGACAGCTTTTGAGAGTTTTATAGAAAGGATTGATAGAGTTTAAAAAACTCAATCCAAAAAAGGTGGACTTTGTAGGCATGTCATGAGGCGGTATGTCAGGAAATAGGCACATCCCTGTGCGCAATAGTGCAGGGATGGTGAACCAGCACAGGCAAAGGCACGTTGGCGCGCATCAACGCACAAGAACGCGCGGTGCCGTGACTAAGCGGACGCGCAGCGGCGTGATCAGATGAACGCGCATTCGCAACGGCGCACGCTCACCGTAATCTGGCCGCCACTGCCCATTTAAACCCACTGCTTACAACGCTGCATTGCTGGTTTATCTTTACCCCCCTGTGTTCCTGTGCCCTGTATTACCTGCTAATCTGATCTCCTGTGTACTGACCCGGCTTGTTCTGACCTGCTCTTCCTAATGTTCTGGCTTGACCCTTTGGCTTGCACCTGCCTGCTCCCTGCATCTGACCCCGGCCTGGCTATTGGACTCTGCTTATACTGCTCCCTGTACTAAGACTCGGCTGAACCCTGGTCATTTTGATCCCGGACTGTCTTCCTGTGAATGGCCCCTGGCCTGGCTGCCAGCTCAGCTATCTAGTTACTCCACTGGTCTCTGTCTCCTGGACCTTCCAAGCACCCTTGTCTCCAGCTACCTGCCAGTCCCAGAGAGTTACAAAGTTAGTTAAAATGACATATAACAGACAACAACACCCTATTACTTGACAAGTTCAACAGATACCCAATAGAACAGACATGGAGGTATGGTCCTTGAACTCTAGTATAGGAAGTCCGTAACAGGTGAAAAAAAACATGTGTATATAATCAAGGAGTTAGGTCCATGAACTCCTCCATGCTTGCTTGTCAACGTGTTTCACAATTTAGGACATACTGGGTAGGTGCTGATACAAAATTAAACGTGTACAAAAGAAGAAAGAATATAAATATACCATTAAGTTAAATGTTTATATATGGAGAGAGGGGGTTGTGGGACTTCGAATGAGGTCCATGACGTGTAGGTCAAAATAACCTGCATCCCTAATTCTGGAGAAAAACAAAACAAGAGAGGGTTTGGGACTTTAAATGAAGCATGCAATTAAAGAACAAGTAATGGACTGTAAATCTCCAATATATGTGAGGGCATCTGTTGTAATTGATGCTGGATTTACAATACTCAGTTTTCTTGGAGGGGCTATTTTGTTAATAGAGGACTTGTCATGAACGTTTTTACAACTTACTTATTCACATGGGGGGGGGGGGGTGGAAATCTGGGGGCCCCTTTGTCAGACAACCCCTTAAATTCCTGTACCAGATCTTAAGGGTCTGGTATGGATTTTGTGGGAACCACATGACTTTTTTTGTTTGTTATTACATGTAAAGCAAAAGTGACAAATGAAAAAAAAAAAACTTGTATTCACTTTTCCCTGCAAGCTTCCTTTATTTTGTAAATAATGCAATGAGGAGTCCCCAAAATACATACCAGAACCTCATCCTCTTTAAGAATCTAGTACAGGGGTCCTCAAACTTTTTAAACAGGGGACCAGTTCATGGTCCCTCAGACTGTTGGGGGGGCCGGACTATAGTGCAATTTTTTTTTTTTTTATATTTAAAATAAAAAAACTATTTTAATCAACATAAACGTATTAGTATTTCAGAGACTCCCCTCATCACTGATCACCCTCCCCCATCACAGAACCCAATCATCACAGAACCTCTCCATCACAGATACCCCCCCCCCCCCCATATAAGGTCATCCATCACAAAGCCCCCCATAAAAGATCCCCCATCACAAAGCCCCCCAACACAAACTCCTCTCCATCACAAAGCCCCCCGTAACAGACTCTCCCATCACAGACCCCCCCATCAGTCTTCCTCCAACCGCAATAGAAATATGTGTATTCCAGAAAGTTTAACAATCAGCAGATAAAGATACTCCAAACACCTGGTGTTAGCGCTTCAATCATCCCGGTGTCTGGGGACAGTGACGCCTGAGATGTAAGGAAGCACTCCGCTGGCTGGGGACAGTGACACCTGAGATGTAAGGAAGCACTCCGCTGGGGACAGTGACACCTGAGATGTAAGGAAGCACTCCACTGGCTGGGGACAGTGACGCCTGAGATGTAAGGAAGCACTCCGCTGGAGACAGTGACACCTGAGATGTAAGGAAGCACTCCGCTGGGGACAGTGACACCTGAGATGTAGGGAAGCACTCCGCTGGCTAGGGACAGTGACACCTGAGATGTAAGGAAGCACTCCGCTGGTTGGGGACAGTGACACCTGAGATGTAAGGAAGCACTCCGCTGGGGACAGTGACACCTGACATGTAAGGAAGCACTCCGCTGGCTGGGGACAGTGACACCTGACATGTAAGGAAGCACTCCGCTGGGGACAGTGACACCTGAGATGTAAGGAAGCACTCCGCTGGCTGGGGACAGTGACACCTGAGATGTAAGGAAGCACTCCACTGGCTGGGGACAGTGACACCTGAGATGTAAGGAAGCACTCCGCTGGCTGGGGACAGTGACACCTGAGATGTAAGGAAGCACTCCACTGGGGACAGTGACACCTGAGATGTAAGGAAGCACTCCGCTGGCTGGGGACAGTGACACCTGACATGTAAGGAAGCACTCCGCTGGTTGGGGACAGTGACACCTGAGATGTAAGGAAGCACTCCGCTGGAGACAGTGACACCTGAGATGTAAGGAAGCACTCCGCTGGAGACAGTGACACCTGAGATGTAAGGAAGCACTCCGCTGGTTGGGGACAGTGACACCTGAGATGTAAGGAAACACTCCGCTGGTTGGGGACAGTGACATCTGAGATGTAGGGAAGCACTCCGCTGGTTGAGGACAGTGACACCTGAGATGTAAGGAAGCACTCCGCTGGGGACAGTGACACCTGAGATGTAGGGAAGCACTCCGCTGGGAACAGTGACACCTGAGATGTAAGGAAGCACTCCGCTGGTTGGGGACAGTGACACCTGAGATGTAAGGAAGCACTCCGCTGGGGACAGTGACACCTGAGATGTAAGGAAGGACTCCCCTGGCTGGGGACAGTGACACCTGAGATGTAAGGAAGCACTCCGCTGGCTAGGGACAGTGACACCTGAGATGTAAGGAAGCACTCCGCTGGAGACAGTGACACCTGAGATGTAAGGAAGCACTCCGCTGGGGACAGTGACACCTGACATGTAAGGAAGTACTCCGCTAGCTGGGGACAGTGACAGCTGAGATGTAAGGAAGCACTCCGCTGGGGACAGTGACACCGGACATGTAAGGAAGCACTCTACTGGTTGGGGACAGTGACACCTGAGATGTAAGGAAGCACTCCGCTGGCTGCGGACAGTGACACCTGAGATGTAAGGAAGCACTCCGCTGGCTGGGGACAGTGACATCTGAGATGTAAGGAAGTACTCTGCTGGGGACAGTGACACCTGAGATGTAAGGAAGCACTCCGCTGGTTGGGGACAGTGACACCTGAGATGTAAGGAAGCACTCCGCTGGGGACAGTGACACCTGAGATGTAGGGAAGCACTCCGCTGGGAACAGTGACACCTGAGATGTAAGGAAGCACTCCGCTGGTTGGGGACAGTGACACCTGAGATGTAAGGAAGCACTCCGCTGGGGACAGTGACACCTGAGATGTAAGGAAGCACTCCGCTGGCTAGGGACAGTGACACCTGAGATGTAAGGAAGCACTCCGCTGGCTTGGGACAGTGACACCTGAGATGTAAGGAAGCACTCCGCTGGCTGGGGACAGTGACACCTGAGATGTAAGGAAGCACTCCGCAGGTTGGGGACAGTGACACCTGAGATGTAAGGAAGCACTCCGCTGGCTAGGGACAGTGACACCTGAGATGTAAGGAAGCACTCCGCTGGAGACAGTGACACCTGAGATATAAGGAAGCACTCCGCTGGGGACAGTGACACCTGACATGTAAGGAAGTACTCCGCTAGCTGGGGACAGTGACACCTGAGATGTAAGGAAGCACTCCGCTGCGGACAGTGACACCTGAGATGTAAGGAAGTACTCCGCTGGGGACAGTGCCACCTGAGATGTAAGGAAGCACTCCGCTGGTTGGGGACAGTGACACCTGAGATGTAAGGAAGCACTCCGTTGGGGACAGTGACACCTGAGATGTAAGGAAGTACTCCGCTGGGGACAGTGACACCTGAGATGTAAAGAAGCACTCCGCTGGCTGGGGACCGCGATACCTGAGATGTAAAGAAGCACTCCGCTGGCTGGGGACAGAGACACCTGAGATGTAAGGAAGCACTCCACTGGGGACAGTGACACCTGAGATGTAAGGAAGCACTCCACTGGGGACAGTGACACCTGAGATGTAAGGAAGCACTCCGCTAGCTGGGGACAGTGACACCTGAGATGTAAGGAACCACTCCGCTGGCTGGGGACAGTGACACCTGAGATGTAAGGAACCACTCCACTGGCTGGGGACAGTGACACCTGAGATGTAAGGAAGCACTGGGCTGGCTGGGGACAGTGACACCTGGGATGTAAGGAAGCACTCCACTGGGGACAGTGACACCTGAGATGTAAGGAAGCACTCCGCTGGTTGGGGACAGTGGCACCTGAGATGTAAGGAAGCACTCCGCTGGTTGGGGACAGTGAAACCTGAGATGTAAGGAAGCACTCGGCTGGCTGGGGACAGTGACACCTGAGATGTAAGGAAGCACTCCACTGGGGACAGTGACACCTGAGATGTAAGGAAGTACTCCGCTGGGGACAGTGACACCTGAGATGTAAGGAAGCACTCGGCTGGCTGGGGACAGTGACACCTGAGATGTAAGGAAGCACTCCACTGGGGACAGTGACACCTGAGATGTAAGGAAGTACTCCGCTGGGGACAGTGACACCTGAGATGTAAGGAAGCACTCTGCTGGCTGGGGACAGTGACACCTGAGATGTAAGGAAGCACTTCGCTGGTTGGGGACAGTGACACCTGAGATGTAAGAAAGCACTCCGCTGGGGACAGAGACACCTGAGATGTAAGGAAGCACTCCGCTGGTTGGGGACAGTGGCACCTGAGATGTAAGGAAGTACTCCGCTGGGTGGGGACAGTGACACCTGAGATGTAAGGAAGCACTCCACTAGGGACAGTGACACCTGAGATGTAAGGAAGCACTCCGCTGGTTGGGGACAGTGACACCTGAGATGTAAGGAAGCACTCCGCTGGTTGGGGACAGTGACACCTGAGATGTAAGGAAGCACTCCGCTGGTTGGAGACAGTGACACCTGAGATGTAAGGAAGCACTCCGTTGGCTGGGAAAAGTGACACCTGAGATGTAAGGAAGCACTCCGCTGGTTGGGGACAGTGACACCTGAGATGTAAGGGAGCACTCTGCTGGTTGGGGACAGTGACACCTGAGATGTAAGGAAGCACTTCGCTGGGGACAGTGACACCTGAGATGTAAGGAAGCACTCCGCTGGTTGGGGACAGTGACACCGGAGATGTACGGAAGCACTCCGCTGGCTGGGGACAATGACACCTGAGATGTACGGAAGCACTCCGCTGGCTGGGGACAATGACACCTGAGATGTAAGGAAGCACTCCTCTGCTTGGGGACAGTGACACCTGAGATGTAAGGAAGCACTCCGTTGGCTGGGGACAGTGACACCTGAGATGTAAGGAAGCACGCCGCTGGTTGGGGACAGTGACACCTGAGATGTAAGGAAGCACTCCGTTGGCTGGGAAAAGTGACACCTGAGATGTAAGGAAGCACTCCGCTGGTTGGGGACAGTGACACCTGAGATGTAAGGAAGCACTCTGCTGGTTGGGGACAGTGACACCTGAGATGTAAGGAAGCACTCCGCTGGCTGGGTACAGTGACACCTGAGATGTAAGGAAGCACTCCGCTGGCTGGGGACAGAGACACCTGAGATGTAAGGAAGCACACAGCTGGCTGGGGACAGTGACACCTGAGATGTAAGGAAGCACTTCGCTGGTTGGGGACAGTGACACCTGAGATGTAAGGAAGCACTCCGCTGGTTGGGGACAGTGACACCTGAGATGTAAGAAAGCACTCCGCTGGTTGGGGACAGTGACACCTGAGATGTAAGAAAGCACTCCGCTGGGGACAGTGACACCTGAGATGTAAGGAAGCACTCCGCTGGTTGGGGACAGTGACACCCGAGATGTAAGGAAGCACTCCGCTGGTTGGGGACAGTGACACCTGAGATGTAAGGAAGCACTCCGCTGGTTGGGGACAGTGACACCTGAGATGTAAGGAAGCACTCCGCTGGTTGGGGACAGTGACACCTGAGATGTAAGGAAGCACTTCGCTGGCTGGGGACAGAGACACCTGAGATGTAAGGAAGCACACAGCTGGCTGGGGACAGTGACACCTGAGATGTAAGGAAGCACTCCGCTGGTTGGGGACAGTGACACCTGAGATGTAAGAAAGCACTCCGCTGGTTGGGGACAGTGACACCTGAGATGTAAGAAAGCACTCCGCTGGGGACAGTGACACCTGAGATGTAAGGAAGCACTCCGCTGGTTGGGGACAGTGACACCCGAGATGTAAGGAAGCACTCCGCTGGTTGGGGACAGTGACACCTGAGATGTAAGGAAGCACTCCGCTGGTTGGGGACAGTGACACCTGAGATGTAAGGAAGCACTCTGCTGGTTGGGGACAGTGACACCTGAGATGTACGGAAGCACTCCCCTGGCTGGGGACAGTGACACCTGAGATGTAAGGAAGCACTCCTCTGGTTGGGGTCAGTGACACCCTGATATGTAAGGAAGCACTCCGCTGGCTGGGGACAGTGACAACTGAGATGTAAGGAAGCACTCCGCTGGAGACAGTGACACCTGAGATGAAAGGAAGCACTCCGCTGGCTGGGGACAGTGACACCTGAGATGTAAGGAAGCACTCCGCTGGCTGGGGACAGTGACACCTGAGATGTAAGGAAGCACTCCGCTGGTTGGGGACAGTAACACCTGAGATGTAAGGAAGCACTCCGCTGGTTGGGGACAGTGACACCTGAGATGTAAGGAAGGACTCCGATTGGGCGGGATAGTGACACCTGAGATGTAAGGAAGCACTCCGCTGGCTGGGGACAGTGACACCTGAGATGTAAGGAAGCACTCCGCTGGCTGGGGACAGTGACACCTGAGATGTAAGGAAGCACTCCGCTGGTTGGGGACAGTGACACCTGAGATGTAAGGAAGCACTCCGCTGGCTGGGGACAGTGACACCTGAGATGTAAAGAAGCACTCCGCTGGCTGGGGACAGTGACACCCCAGATGTAAGGAAGCACTCCGCTGGTTGGGGACAGTGACACCTGAGATGTAAGGAAGCACTCCGCTGGTTGGGGACAGTGACACCTGAGATGTAAGGAAGCACTCGTTGGCTGGGAACAGTGAAACCTGAGATGTAAGGAAGCACTCCGCTGGCTGGGGACAGTGACACCCCAGATGTAAGGAAGCACTCCGCTGGTTGGGGACAGTGACACCTGAGATATAAGGAAGCACTCCACTGGGGACAGTGACACCTGAGATGTAAGGATGCACTCCGCTGGCTGGGGACAGTGACACCTGAGATGTAAGGAAGCACTCCACTGGGGACAGTGACACCTGAGATGTAAGGAAGCACTCCGCTGGCTGGGTACAGTAACACCTGAGATGTAAGGATGCACTCCTCTGGTTGGGTACAGTGACACCTGAGATGTAAGGAAGCACTTCGCTGGTTGGGGACAGTGACACCTGAGATGTAAGGAAGCACTCCGCTGGCTGGGGACAGTGACACCTGAGATGTAAGGAAGCACTCCGCTGGTTGGGGACAGTGACACCTGAGATGTAAGGAAGCACTCCGTTGGCTGGGAACAGTGAAACTTTAGATGTAAGGAAGGACTCCGCTTGGGCGGGACAGTGACACCTGAGATGTAAGGAAGCACTCCGCTGGCTGGGGACAGTGACACCTGAGATGTAAGGAAGCACTCCGCTGGTTGGGGACAGTGACACCTGAGATGTAAGGAAGCACTCCGCTGGCTGGGGACAGTGACACCTGAGATGTAAGGAAGCACTCCGCTGGTTGGGGACAGTGACACCTGAGATGTAAGGAAGCACTCGTTGGCTGGGAACAGTGAAACCTGAGATGTAAGAAAGCACTCCGCTGGGGACAGTGACACCTGAGATGTAAGGAAGCACTCCGCTGGGGACAGTGACACCTGAGATGTAAGGAAGCACTCCGCTGGTTGGGGACAGGGACACCTGAGATGTAAGGAAGCACTCCGCTGGTTGGGGACAGTGACACCCGAGATGTAAGGAAGCACTCTGCTGGTTGGGGACAGTGACACCTGAGATGTAAGGAAGCACTCCGTTGGCTGGGAACAGTGACACCTGAGAAGTAAGGAAGCACTCCGCTGGTTGGGGACAGTGACACCTGAGATGTAAGAAAGGACTCTGCTGGTTGGGGACAGTGACACCTGAGATGTAAGGAAGGACTCCGCTGGCTGGGGACAGTGACACCTGAGATGTAAGGAAGCACTCCGCTGGCTGGGAACAGTGAAACCTGAGATGTAAGGAAGGCCTCCGCTTGGGCGGGACAGTGACACCTGAGATGTAAGGAAGCACTCCGCTGGCTGGGGACAGTGACACCTGAGATGTAAGGAAGCACTCCGCTGGTTGGGGACAGTGACACCTGAGATGTAAGGAAGCACTCCGTTGGCTGGGAACAGTGACACCTGAGATGTAAGGAAGCACTCCGCTGGTTGGGGACAGTGACACCTGAGATGTAAGGAAGCACTCTGCTGGTTGGGGACAGTGACACCTGAGATGTAAGGAAGCACTCCGCTGGCTGGGGACAGTGACATCTGAGATGTACGGAAGCACTCCGCTGGCTGGGGACAGTGACATCTGAGATGTAAGGAAGCACTCCGCTGGCTGGGGACAGTGACATCTGAGATGTAAGGAAGCACTCCGCTGGCTGGGGACAGTGACACCTGAGATGTAAGGAAGCACTCCGCTGGCTGGGGACAGTGACACCTGAGATGTAAGGAAGCACTCCGTTGGCTGGGAACAGTGAAACCTGAGATGTAAGGAAGGCCTCCGCTTGGGCGGGACAGTGACACCTGAGATGTAAGGAAGCACTCCGCTGGCTGGGGACAGTGACACCTGAGATGTAAGGAAGCACTCCGTTGGCTGGGAACAGTGACACCTGAGAAGTAAGGAAGCACTCCGCTGGTTGGGGACAGTGACACCTGAGATGTAAGGAAGCACTCTGCTGGTTGGGGACAGTGACACCTGAGATGTAAGGAAGGACTCCGCTGGCTGGGGACAGTGACATCTGAGATGTAAGGAAGCACTCCGCTGGCTGGGGACAGTGACATCTGAGATGTAAGGAAGCACTCCGCTGGCTGGGGACAGTGACACCTGAGATGTAAGGAAGCACTCCGCTGGCTGGGGACAGTGACACCTGAGATGTAAGGAAGCACTCCGTTGGCTGGGAACAGTGAAACCTGAGATGTAAGGAAGGCCTCCGCTTGGGCGGGACAGTGACACCTGAGATGTAAGGAAGCACTCCGCTGGTTGGGGACAGTGACACCTGAGATGTAAGGAAGCACTCCGTTGGCTGGGAACAGTGACACCTGAGAAGTAAGGAAGCACTCCGCTGGTTGGGGACAGTGACACCTGAGATGTAAGGAAGCACTCTGCTGGTTGGGGACAGTGACACCTGAGATGTAAGGAAGGACTCCGCTGGCTGGGGACAGTGACACCTGAGATGTAAGGAAGCACTCCGCTGGCTGGGGACAGTGACACCTGAGATGTAAGGAAGCACTCCGTTGGCTGGGAACAGTGAAACCTGAGATGTAAGGAAGGCCTCCGCTTGGGCGGGACAGTGACACCTGAGATGTAAGGAAGCACTCCGCTGGCTGGGGACAGTGACACCTGAGATGTAAGGAAGCACTCCGCTGGTTGGGGACAGTGACACCTGAGATGTAAGGAAGCACTCCGTTGGCTGGGAACAGTGACACCTGAGATGTAAGGAAGCACTCCGCTGGTTGGGGACAGTGACACCTGAGATGTAAGGAAGCACTCTGCTGGTTGGGGACAGTGACACCTGAGATGTAAGGAAGGACTCCGCTTGGGCGGGACAGTGACACCTTAGATGTAAGGAAGCACTCCGCCGGCTGGTGACAGTGACACCTAAAATGTAAGGAAGCACTCCGCTGGTTGGGGACAGTGACACCTGAGATGTAAGGAAGCAGTCCGCTGGCTGGTGACAGTGACACCTAAAATGTAAGGAAGCATTCCGCTGGCTGGGGACAGTGACACCTGCGATGTAAGGAAGCACTCCGTTGGCTGGGAACAGTGAAACCTGAGATGTAAGGAAGGCCTCCGCTTGGGCGGGACAGTGACACCTGAGATGTAAGGAAGCACTCCGCTGGCTGGGGACAGTGACACCTGAGATGTAAGGAAGCACTCCGCTGGTTGGGGACAGTGACACCTGAGATGTAAGGAAGCACTCGGCTGGTGACAGTGACACCTGAGATGTAAGGAAGCACTCCGCTGGCTGGGGACAGTGACACCTGAGATGTAAGGAAGCACTCCGCTGGTTGGGGACAGTGACACTTGAGATGTAAGGATGCACTCCGCTGGTTGGGGACAGTGACACCTGAGATGTAAGGAAGCACTCCGCTGGTTGGGGACAGTGACACCTGAGATGTAAGGAAGCACTCTGCTGGTTGGGGACAGTGACACCTGAGATGTAAGGAAGCACTCGGCTGGTGACAGTGACACCTGAGATGTAAGGAAGCACTCCGCTGGCTGGGGACAGTGACACCTGAGATGTAAGGAAGCACTCCGCTGGCTGGGGACAGTGACACCTGAGATGTAAGGAAGCACTCCGCTGGTTGGGGACAGTGACACTTGAGATGTAAGGATGCACTCCGCTGGTTGGGGACAGTGACACCTGAGATGTAAGGAAGCACTCCACTGGGGACAGTGACACCTGAGATGTAAGGATGCACTCTGCTGGCTGGGGACAGTGACACCTGAGATGTAAGGAAGCACTCCGCTGGCTGGGGACAGAGACACCTGAGATGTTAGGAAGCATTCCGCTGGCTGGAGACAGTGACACCTGAGATGTAAGGAAGCACTTCGCTGGTTGGGGACAGTGACACCTGAGATGTAAGAAAGCACTCCGCTGGGGACAGTGACACCTGAGATGTAAGAAAGCACTCCGCTGGGGACAGTGACACCTGAGATGTAAGAAAGCACTCCGCTGGGGACAGTGACACCTGAGATGTAAGGAAGCACTCCGCTGGTTGGGGACAGTGACACCCGAGATGTAAGGAAGCACTCTGCTGGTTGGGGACAGTGACACCTGAGATGTAAGGAAGCACTCCGCTGGTTGGGGACAGTGACACCTGAGATGTATGGAAGCACTCCGCTGGCTGGGGACAGTGACACCCGAGATGTAAGGAAGCACTCCGTTGGCTGGGAACAGTGACACCCCAGATGTAAGGAAGCACTCCGCTGGCTGGGGACAGTGACACCTGAGATGTAAGGAAGCACTCCTCTGGTTGGGGACAGTGACACCCCAGATGTAAGGAAGCACTCTGCTGGTTGGGGACAGTGACACCTGAGATGTAAGGAAGGACTCGGCTTGGGCGGGACAGTGACACCTGAGATGTAAGGAAGCACTCCGCTGGCTGGGGACAGTGACATCTAAGATGTAAGGAAGCACTCCGTTGGCTGGGAACAGTGACACCTGAGAAGTAAGGAAGCACTCCGCTGGTTGGGGACAGTGACACCTGAGATGTAAGGAAGCACTCTGCTGGTTGGGGACAGTGACACCTGAGATGTAAGGAAGGACTCCGTTTGGGCGGGACAGTGACACCTGAGATGTAAGGATGCACTCCGCTGGCTGGGGACAGTGACATCTGAGATGTAAGGAAGCACTCCGCTGGCTGGGGACAGTGACACCTGAGATGTAAGGAAGCACTCCGCTGGTTGGGGACAGTGACACCTGAGATGTAAAGAAGCACTCCGCTGGCTGGGGACAGTGACACCTGAGATGTAAGTAAGCTCTCCGTTGGCTTGGGACAGTGACACCTGAGATGTAAGGAAGCACTCCGCTGGCTGGGGACAGTGAAACCTGAGATGTAAAGAAGCACTCCGCTGGTTGGGGACAGTGACACCTGAGATGTAAGGAAGCACTCCGCTGGTTGGGGACAGTGACACCTGAGATGTAAGGAAGCACTCCGCTGGTTGGGGACAGTGACACCTGAGATGTAAGGAAGCACTCCACTGGGGACAGTGACATCTGAGATGTAAGGAAGCACTCCGCTAGCTGGGGACAGTGACACCTGAGATGTAAGGAAGAACTCCGCTGGTTGGGGACAGTGACACCTGAGATGTAAGGAAGCACTCCGCTGGCCGGGGACAGTGACACCTGAGATGTAAGGAAGCACTCCACTGGGGACAGTGACATCTGAGATGTAAGGAAGCACTCCGCTAGCTGGGGACAGTGACACCTGAGATGTAAGGAAGCACTCCGCTGGTTGGGGACAGTGACACCTGAGATGTAAGGAAGCACTCCGTTGGCTGGGGACAGTGACACCTGAGATGTAAGGAAGCACTCCGTTGGCTGGGAACAGTGAAACCTGAGATGTAAGGAAGCACTCCGCTGGCTGGGGACAGTGACACCTGAGATGTAAGGAAGCACTCCGTTGGCTGGGGACAGTGACACCTGAGATGTAAGGAAGGACTCCGCTGGCTGGGGACAGTGACACCTGAGATGTAAGGAAGCACTCCGCTGGTTGGGGACAGTGACACCTGAGATGTAAGGAAGCACTCCGCTGGCTGGTGACAGTGACACCTGAGATGTAAGGAAGCACTTCGCTGGTTGGGGACAGTGACACCTGAGATGTAAGGAAGCACTCCGCTGGTTGGGGACAGTGACACCTGAGATGTAAGAAAGCACTCCGCTGGGGACAGTGACACCTGAGATGTAAGGAAGGACTCCGCTTGGGCGGGATAGTGACACCTGAGATGTAAGGAAGCACTCCGTTGGCTGGGGACAGTGACACCTGAGATGTAAGGAAGCACTCCGCTGGCTGGTGACAGTGACATCTGAGATGTAAGGAAGCACTCCGCTGGCTGGGGACAGTGACACCTGAGATGTAAGGAAGCACTCCGTTGGCTGGGAACAGTGAAACCTGAGATGTAAGGAAGGACTCCGCTTGGGCGGGACAGTGACACCTGAGATGTAAGGAAGCACTCCGCTGGTTGGGGACAGTGACACCTGAGATGTAAGGAAGCACTCCGCTGGCTGGGGACAGTGACACCTGAGATGTAAGGAAGCACTCCGTTGGCTGGGAACAGTGAAACCTGAGATGTAAGGAAGCACTCCGCTGGTTGGGGACAGTGACACCTGAGATGTAAGGAAGCACTCCGCTGGCTGGGGACAGTGACACCCCAGATGTAAGGAAGCACTCCGCTGGTTGGGGACAGTGACACCTGAGATGTAAGGAAGCACTCGACTGGGGACAGTGATACCTGAGATGTAAGGAAGCACTTCGCTGGTTGGGGACAGTGACACCTGAGATGTAAGGAAGCACTTCGCTGGTTGGGGACAGTGACACCTGAGATGTAAGGAAGCACTCTGCTGGTTGGGGACAGTGACACCCGAGATGTAAGGAAGCACTCTGCTGGTTGGGGACAGTGACACCTGAGATGTAAGGAAGCACTCCGCTGGTTGGGGACAGTGACACCTGAGATGTAAGGAAGCACTCCGCTGGTTGGGGACAGTGACACCTGAGATGTAAGGAAGCACTCTGCTGGTTGGGGACAGTGAAACCTGAGATGTAAGGAAGGACTCCGTTGGCTGGGAACAGTGACACCTGAGATGTAAGGAAGCACTCCGCTGGTTGGGGACAGTGACACCTGAGATGTAAGGAAGGACTCCGCTTGGGCGGGACAGTGACACCCGAGATGTAAGGAAGCACTCCGTTGGCTGGGAACAGTGACACCTGAGATGTAAGGAAGCACTCCGCTGGTTGGGGACAGTGACACCTGAGATGTAAGGAAGCACTCTGCTGGTTGGGGACAGTGACACCTGAGATGTAAGGAAGGACTCCGCTTGGGCGGGACAGTGACACCTGAGATGTAAGGATGCACTCCGCTGGCTGGGGACAGTGACACCTGAGATGTAAGGAAGCACTCCGCTGGCTGGTGACAGTGACACCTGAGATGTAAGGAAGCACTCCACTGGGGACAGTGACACCTGAGATGTAAGGAAGCACTCCGCTGGCTGGGTACAGTGACACCTGAGATGTAAGGATGCACTCCGCTGGCTGGGGACCGAGACACCTGAGATGTTAGGAAGCACTCAGCTAGCTAGGGACAGTGACACCTGAGATGTAAGGAAGCACTCCGCTGGTTGGGGACAGTGACACCTGAGATGTAAGGAAGCACTCCGCTGGCTGCGGACAGTGACACCTGAGATGTAAGGAAGCACTCCGCTGGCTGGGGACAGTGACACCTAAAATGTAAGGAAGCACTCCGCTGGTTAGGGACAGTGACACCTGAGTAGTGATGAGCCGAACACCCCCGGGTTCGGTTCGCACCAGAACCCGCGAACGGACCGAAAGTTCGAACGAACATTAGAACCCTATTAAATACAATGGATGCGAACGTTCGAATTCTAAAGTGCTAATTATAACAACTATTATGCATGTTATTGTCATAAATAGGGTTTGGGAACCCGGGTTCTGCACCAGGGGACATGTATCAATGCAAAAAGAAGTTTTAAAAACGGTCGTTTTTCGGGAGCAGTCATTTTAATGATGCATAAAGTGAAGAAAAAAAAAGTCAAATATTCCTTTAAATATCGTACCTGGGGGGTGTCTAAAGTATGCCTGTGAAGTGCCACGTGTTTCCCGTGTTTAGAACTGTCCCTGCACAAAATGACACTTCTAAAGGAAAAAAAAGCCATTTAAAACTGCTTGCGGCTTTAATGTAATGTCTGGTCCCGGTAATATGGATGAAATTCTTTAAGAAAAATGGCATAGCTACCCCATGACCCCCCCCCCTACCCCAGCCCATTACCAGCCCCTTTGGGTCTTGTATGGATATTAAGGGGAACCCCGCACATAAAATAAAAAAGGCCCTATATACTCTGAACAGCCGTATACAGG
Organism: Rana muscosa; assembly: GCA_029206835.1. Lineage (NCBI taxonomy): Eukaryota > Metazoa > Chordata > Amphibia > Anura > Ranidae > Rana > Rana muscosa. The sequence continues at coordinate 421,815,110 of CM055120.1, forward strand.
CGGTGCATACAAGACAGGGACTGTAGGTTTGTTCTTATGTAGAATCTGTTTGTAATTTTGAACAGGTACATTGTTGAAGTGTAGCTCCAGCCCAAAAATCTATTTTTAAACTTTTTGGGAAACATAGGTAAGGGTTATCACCCCTGTAACATTTGTTTTGCTGTCTGTGCCCCTGTTCAGAACATTTCACCTCACTTTCCGTCCCAATGACAACTGTTTTTGAAATGTGGTGTTTTTCTTGAAACAAGGATTGCTGATAAAGCATCAGTACAGATGAGACCCCTTTCTCCCATATTTATTCTTACAGGAGAGAATTTTCCTTTCTAGGGGTAGATTTCCTCTCACTTCCTGTTGTCTTCTTTCGTTTGCAAGTAGGAGTCGTTTGTAAGTTGGATGTTTGAATGTAGGGACCTGCCGTATATACTCTGCAGAAATAGGCCCCTTAGTTGTTGGTGTTGGCACAACACTGTAAGCACTCAGTTACTCTTGGTTGGTGCTGGAACGCCCTGCTGTCAACTATTATATCAGGAATTTTAATTACATATAATTGTTGAACAGTGGTAGTAAAAATTGGGGCTTTGATGGTGGTGCTGGTGCCACAACACTGTAAGCCCTGACAGTTACTCTTGGTGGGTGCAGCAATGGGCCCTGCTGTGAATTATTAGATCAAGAATTGTAATTACATGCCCCTTTTGAACAGGGGCTGAAAAATTGGGCCTTTCGTGGTGGTGGTGGTGGTGGCGTTGCCACAAGACTGTAAGCCCTCAGAGTTACTCTTGGTGGGTGCAGCAATGGACCCTGCTGTGAATTATTAGATCAAGAATTGTAATTGCATGCCCCTGTTGAACAGGGGCTGAAAAATTGGGCCTTAGGCACTGGTGGCACAACACTACAACCCCTCACAGATACTGTACTTGGAGCACAGCAATGAGCCCTATGGCAAATTATTGCTAAAAAAATTGTAATTACACGCCCCTGTAAAACAGGGGCTGAAAAATTGGGCCTTAGCCACTGGTGGCGGCACCCATAAACAAAAATGATCTTCCAAGCTATCATCATCAATCGTATCATTGAGGACTCGGAGGAGGAGGATAGCCAGTCAACATAACAGCACAGGCACTCAGCATCAGCATCAGTCTTGAAGGGATGTGACATGTTAAAATCAATTAGTCTGTTATATCAGCATCAGGTGTGTGGTAGCTGGTGGTGATCCAAGACTGGTTCATCTTGATGAAAGTCAGTCGATCAACCGAGTCGGTGGACAGGCGCACCCTGTGATCCGTGACAAATCCTCCAGCAGCACTGAATGTGCGTTCCGAAAGAACGCTGGATGCAGGACAGGCCAGTAGCTCAATTGCATACTGTGCAAGCTCTGGCCAGTGATCCATCCTCAAGACCCAGTAAGCCAGAGGATTTTCGGTGGGGAAGGTGTCCAAGTCTGACCTTGCCCCTAGATATTCCTGCACCATGTTTATCAGACGCTGGCGATGGTTGCTGGAACCGATCATACTTTGGGGCTGCGGACTAAAGAATTGTCTGAACGCATCGGTCAGACGGCCACCTTCCCCACCGCTCCTTCTTTGACTGGCCGAAGCCTCAGCAACTCGTTGTCCAGGACCAGGAGTTTGTAACCTCCCAGTCTCTGGGAACGCGTTGCACAGACCTTTCTGCAAGGCCTCCCGGAGTTGTCTCATCCTCTGCTCCCTCTGCGACGGTAACATAAGGTCCGCAACCTTACCCTTGTACCGTGGATCAAGGAGAGTGGCCAGCCAGTAATGGTCCCTCTCCTTGATCCGAAGAATACGAGGATCCTTCCGCAGACTTTGCAGGATCAGGGAGGCCATGCAGCGTAGGTTTGCTGAGGCATTCGCTCCGGAGTCCTCTGGGTCACTAAGGACGACATGATCCGCAGCCACCTCCTCCCAGCCACGTACAAGTCCACTGGTTTCTTGGGACTGTAAATCATCCCTAAAAGACTGCTGCTGATGATGCTGAGTGCCAGCCTCCACCTCCATGCTGACACAATCCTCCTCCTCCTCCTCCTCCTCCTCCTCCTCCTCCTCCTCCTCTTCCTGTGCGATGGGTGGGACAGAAGGAACACTGTCTGGGTAAAGGGGGCCTTGAGAGGCAAGGAAGTCCTCCTCTTCCTGCCTCTGTTCTGCCTCAAGTGCCCTGTCCATTATTCCACGCAGCGTGTGCTCCAACAGGTGGACAAGAGGTACAGTGTCACTGATGCATGCACTGTCACTGCTCACCATCCTCGTGGCCTCCTCAAATGGTGCCAGGACAGTGCATGCATCCCTGATCATGCCCCACTGGCGTGGAGAAAAAAAACCAAGCTCCCCTGACCCTGTCCTGGTGCCGTAGTCGCACAGGTACTCATTGATGGCCCTCTGCTGCGTGTGCAGCCGCTGCAGCATGGCCAACGTTGAGTTCCACCTGGTGGGCATGTCACATATAAGGCGGTTCTTGGGCAGGTTCAACTCCTTTTGCAGCTCAGCCAGGCGAGCACTGGCATTATAAGATCTGCGGAAATGCACACAGACTTTCCTGGCCTGCCTCAGGACATCCTGTAAGCCCGGGTACCTGCCCAAGAACCGCTGCACCACCAGGTTAAGGACGTGAGCCACACAGGGCACATGGGTCAGTTGTCCCTGTCGGAGGGCGGAGAGGAGGTTGGTGCCATTGTCGCAAACCACCATTCCTGGCTTAAGCTGGCGTGGCGTCAACCACCTCTCGGCCTGGCCCTGCAGAGCAGACAGGACCTCTGCCCCAGTGTGGCTTCTGTCCCCCAAACACACCAGCGCAAGCACGGCATGGCATCTTTTTGCCTGCGTACTTGCGTAGCCCCGTGAACGGCTACGGAGCACCGCTGGTTCATAGGACAAACCACAGGAAGAGGCCATGGAGGAAGAAGAAGAGGAGGGGGTGGAGGAGAGAGGTGTGTCACAACCGGTAGTAGCATTTTGGAGGCGTGGCGGTGGGACAACCTCCAACACTACTGCACCTTGTCCTGCATCCTTCCCAGCTGCCAAAAGAGTGACCCAATGGGCCGTGAAAGAAAGGTAACGTCCCTGTCCATGCCTGCTGGACCATGAGTCAGCGGTAATATGCACCTTACCGCTGACCGCCCTGTCCAGCGAGGCCAAGACATTGCCTTCCACATGCCGGTAGAGAGCCGGAATAGCCTTCCGTGAGAAAAAGTGGCGTTTGGGAACCTGCCACTGAGGAACCGCACATTGCACAAACTCACGGAAGGGGGCCGAGTCTACCAACTGAAAAGGCAGCAGTTGAAGCGCTAGCAATTTAGCCAAGCTAGCATTCAACCGCTGGGCATGTGGATGGCTGGGAGTGAACTTCTTTCGACGGTCCAGCAGCTGGGGCAGGGAAATTTGCCTGCTAGAATCGGACGTCGGTGTACTGCTAGCAGAGTGGCCGCAAGTACTTGGCTGTGACACACCTAATTCTACACCTTCATTCCTCTCAGTGCATGTTTCAGAGAGGACTGAAGTTATAGTGGGGTTGGAGATCCCAGCTGATGCGGTGCAAGGAGAGGTCCGCTTTGTTCTTTGGTGTGGGTCTTTGAGGTAGGCTTGCCAACGAGCTGCATGGCAGGTCAACATATGTCTGGTCAGGCATGTGGTACCCAAGCGGCTGATGTTTTGGCCACGCGATATACGCTTGAGACATATGTTGCAAACAGCAGCTGTGCGATCTGATGCACTAGCCTCAAAAAAGGCCCACACCAAAGAACTTTTTGAATGACGGGCAGAGGCAGCGCCCTGCACAGGCGGAGCTCTGCGGTGTGATTCCGTCGGTGTACTGCCCTTACGCTGGCCACCAAAGGGCATCCTGCCTCGTTGGAGATGTGCCTCCTCCTCATCCTCCTCCTCCTCCTCTCTCCTATTAGGCACCCACGTGGAGTCAGTGACCTCATCATCACCTCCCTCCTCATCACTGGAGCCAATCTGGCAGTATGCTGCAGCTGCTGGAACATGACTGCCAGATTGGTGTCCTTCTTGAGCATCCCCTCTGTCTGCTCTCACGCTACTGCCTTCCTCTAGCTGGGTTTCATCATCAGACCCTTCGAAACGCTGGGCATCCTCCTGGAGCATGTACCCAACACTGTGCTGAAACAGTTCGGGGGACTCCTCAGGAGGAGGACATGGTGGGTCTAGGGAAGGAGTGACTGATGATGAGTCTGACATTGATACCAGGGAAGAGGACGCTTTGGCAGCTGCTTTTCCAGTACCCTGAGCCTGGGTGAGAGAGGATGAGGAGGAGGAGGAGGGCTTGGTCATCCACTCTACCAAGTCTTCGGCATGATGTGGCTCAACATGTCCAGCTGCCGAAAAGAAGGACAAGCGTGTCCCATGGCCATGTGCTGATGACAATGCACCGCGTCCACGACCAGCACTGTTGCCCCCAGACACAGAGCCTGCTTGCCCTCTTTTATTGCCTCCTGACTGTCTGCCTCTCCTTGTTTGCCTTCCAGACATTCTAATAGATGGCCTGCAGGGAGATGGGAAAAAAGCAATAAGGGCTACCTTCAGGTGTCCTTCTCTGTCCCTTGAAACAAGGACTTTGACAGTGAAAGAAACTGACACACTCTCCCTACCTACAGTTTTCTGTCCCTAGAAAAAATGTTTTTTTAAGCACTGTAGCGGGGTCCTCAAATTGATGGGATACACCTGGGCAATAGTGTGACCCAGGTGTATAATTGTGTTAGGATTCAGACCCCTTTTTGTTTCGTGGAGGATTGGAGGATGTAATATTCTCCTTTGCCTGTGGGTGGCGGGGTACCCACGGGCTTCAGGTAGAATCATCCCCTGCAGTGCTCCCTGTTTGGTCTCTTCCCGGAGATGGTATGGCTGGGGCGGGGAACCCGCCGGGCCGTTGAAGGGAGGAGATAAAAGGGGGAGACGCCCTGACCACGAGGTCGTCGTCTTGCGGAGAAGGAGGTCCTCGGAGGAGGAGGGTTGCGGTCCGCACCCAGGGCCCTTAGGCCTGGGTGCGGGAGATCCAGGAGTCTGGTCCAGGTGCCCATGGCCTGGTCCGGAGTCATGTTGGCGTCCATCCCAGGCACCTTTAGCCTGGGGTGAGGTACTATCGAGGAGGCCTGGGGCCCAGTACCTTCGACTGGGTCCCGCTAGGGTGGACCGTCCGAGGGTCCCTGAGCGGAGGGACTCGTACCTGAGGTGAGGAGGCCGGGGAGGTTACCCACTGAAGACCCGGAGCAGCACCGACCCGGTGACAGTGGGCCTCTGGGAACTCTCTTGGGAGGACACATCCCCCTGATAGGGGCCACAGCGTATCGAAGAGGGCTCCATCGCTGTTCATAGGGGTTGCTGGAAGAGACCCCATCTTTCCTGTTCTGCAACAGCAGGATTGGCTTAGGCGCCGCTGGTCATAGTACAGTGGCATAGAACTTTAACGTTAGGAAGTGCCTTGATCTGCTCGCCCCACCGTTGGCAAGGTTATAGGTCCCAACCAATTTGCTGCAAAAGAACTGTTTATCGTGCTTTGCTATTGGAGTGCCAAATAAACAAGTGTTGGACCTTTCTTCGGTGTGTGAACTCCAGTTACTGGAAGCAAAGGGGAGGCTGGTGAGCTTGCAATTACAGACTCAGTGCATTCACAGAACACACCGGCCCGAGGAAATATCAGGAAGTGGCCTTCACCTCCCTACTACAATGGGGAGGACATGGGCCGTGGCGCATCTCACTCTCACAACCCAGAAACCCCTAGACATGAGTTGGTGTGTAACCGATGAAGAAGATGGAGAGAGGGTGAGGCCGCTACAGCACAATTTAGCACAAGGAGAATTCACTCACTGTCCTTCCAGGTCCCTGGAAACAAGGACTTTGACAGTGAAAGAAACTGACACACTCTCCCTACCTACAGTTTTCTGTCCCTAGAAAAAATGTTTTTTTTAAGCACAATTTAGCACAAGGAGAATTCACTCACTGTCCTTCCAGGTCCCTGGAAACAAGGACTTTGACAGTGAAAGAAACTGACACACTCTCCCTACCTACAGTTTTCTGTCCCTAGAAAAAATGTTTTTTTTAAGCACAATTTAGCACAAGGAGAATTCACTCACTGTCCTTCCAGGTCCCTGGAAACAAGGACTTTGACAGTGAAAGAAACTGACACACTCTCCCTACCTACAGTTTTCTGTCCCTAGAAAAAATGTTTTTTTTAAGCACAATATAGCACAAGCACAAAACACACTGACACTCTCCCTACCTATCCTTCTCTTTCCCTAAACTAAAGGAATCCAGGTTAAGCAAGAAAGAAATAAAAGTCACTGTCCCTGCCTATGCTGCTCTATCCCTGCTCCGGAACACACTACACTAGGCCGCCGTGCTGGCGGCCTTTTATAGTGTGGGGCGTGTACTAAACACCCTCAGCAATAATTGGCCACAGGCATCCTGCCTGTGGCCAATCATTGCTCTCCTCGCTGCCGGCGCTGTGATTGGCCAAGCATGCGGGGTCACAGTGCATGCTTGGCCAATCACAGCGCCTGGATGACACTGCGATGGCGTAGTGCATTGTGGGCCGTTCGCGTCACTCGAATTTGGCGCGAACGGCCCAAATCGTTCGATCTTCGTCGAACGATCGAACAGCCGATGTTCGAGTCGAACGTATGTTCGTCTCGAACACGAAGCTCATCCCTACACCTGAGATGTAAGGAAGCACTCCGCTGGTTGGGGACAGTGACACCTGAGATGTAAGGAATCACTCCGCTGGCTGGTGACAGTGACATCTGAGATGTAAGGAAGCACTCCGCTGGCTGGGGACAGTGACACCTGAGATGTAAGGAAGCACTCCGCTGGTTGGGGACAGTGACACCTGAGATGTAAGGAATCACTCCGCTGGTTGGGGACAGTGACACCTAAGATGTAAGGAAGCACTCCACTGGGGACAGTGACATCTGAGATGTAAGGAAGCACTCCGCTAGCTGGGGACAGTGACACCTGAGATGTAAGGAAGCACTCCGTTGGCTGGGGACAGTGACACCTGAGATGTAAGGAAGCACTCCGTTGGCTGGGAACAGTGAAACCTGAGATGTAAGGAAGGACTCCGCTTGGGCCGGACAGTGACACCTGAGATGTAAGGAAGCACTCTGCTGGCTGGGGACAGTGACACCTGAGATGTAAGAAAGCACTCCGTTGGCTGGGAACAGTGAAACCTGAGATGTAAGGAAGCACTCCGCTGGTTGGGGACAGTGACACCTGAGATGTAAGGAAGCACTCCGCTGGTTGGGGACAGTGACACCTGAGATGTAAGGAAGGACTCCGCTTTGGCGGGATAGTGACACCTGAGATGTAAGGAAGCACTCCGTTGGCTGGGGACAGTGACACCTGAGATGTAAGGAAGCACTCCGCTGGCTGGTGACAGTGACACCTGAGATGTAAGGAAGCACTCCGCTGGTTGGGGACAGTGACACCTGAGATGTAAGGAAGCACTCCGCTGGTTGGGGACAGTGACAACTGAGATGTAAGGAAGCACTCGGCTGGCTGGGGACAGTGACACCTGAGATGTAAGGAAGCACTCCACTGGGGACAGTGAAACCTGACATGTAAGGAAGCACTCCGCTGGCTGGTGACAGTGACACCTGAGATGTAAGGAAGCACTCCGCTGGTTGGGGACAGTGAAACCTGAGATGTAAGGAAGCACTCCGCTGGTTGGGGACAGTGACACCTGAGATGTAAGAAAGCACTCCGCTGGGGACAGTGACACCTGAGATGTAAGGAAGCACTCCGCTGGTTGGGGACAGTGACACCCGAGATGAAAGGAAGCACTCTGCTGGTTGGGGACAGTGACACCTGAGATGTAAGGAAGCACTCCGCTGGTTGGGGACAGTGACACCCGAGATGTAAGGAAGCACTCTGCTGGTTGGGGACAGTGACACCTGAGATGTAAGGAAGCACTCCGCTGGTTGAGGACAGTGACACCTGAGATGTACGGAAGCACTCCGCTGGCTGGGGACAGTGACACCCGAGATGTAAGGAAGCACTCTGCTGGTTGGGGACAGTGACACTTGAGATGTAAGGAAGCACTCCGCTGGTTGGGGACAGTGACACCCCAGATGTAAGGAAGCACTCTGCTGGTTGGGGACAGTGACACCTGAGATGTAAGAAAGCACTCCGCTGGGGACAGTGACACCTGAGATGTAAGGATGCACTCCGCTGGCTGGGGACAGAGACACCTGAGATGTTAGGAAGCACTCCGCTGGCTAGAGACAGTGACACCTGAGATGTAAGGAAGCACTCCGCTGGTTGGGGACAGTGACACCTGAGATGTAAGAAAGCACTTCGCTGGGGACAGTGACACCTGAGATGTAAGGAAGCACTCCGCTGGTTGGGGACAGTGACACCCGAGATGTAAGGAAGCACTCTGCTGGTTGGGGACAGTGACACTTGAGATGTAAGGAAGCACTCCGCTGGTTGGGGACTGTGACACCCGAGATGTAAGGAAGCACTCTGCTGGTTGGGGACAGTGACACCTGAGATGTAAGGAAGCACTTCGCTGGTTGAGGACAGTGACACCTGAGATGTACGGAAGCACTCCGCTGGCTGGGGACAGTGACACCTGAGATGTAAGGAAGCACTCCGTTGGCTGGGAACAGTGACACCTGAGATGTAAGGAAGCACTCCGCTGGTTGGGGACAGTGACACCCCAGATGTAAGGAAGCACTCTGCTGGTTGGGGACAGTGACACCTGAGATGTAAGGAAGCACTCCGATGGCTGGGGACAGTGACATCTGAGATGTAAGAAAGCACTCCGCTGGCTGGGGACAGTGACACCTGAGATGTAAGGAAGCACTCCGCTGGCTGGGGACAGTGACACCTGAGATGTAAGGAAGCACTCCGTTGGCTGGGAACAGTGACACCTGAGATGTAAGGAAGGACTCCGCTTGGGCGGAATAGTGACACCTGAGATGTAAGGAAGCACTCCGCTGGCTGGGGACAGTGACACCTGAGATGTAAGGAAGCACTCCGCTGGCTGGGGACAGTGACACCCCAGATGTAAGGAAGCACTCTGCTGGTTTGGGACAGTGACACCTGAGATGTAAGGAAGGACTCGGCTTGGGCGGGACAGTGACACCTGAGATGTAAGGAAGCACTCCGATGGCTGGGGACAATGACATCTGAGATGTAAGGAAGCACTCCGCTGGCTGGGGACAGTGACACCTGAGATGTAAGGAAGCACTCCGCTGGCTGGGGACAGTGACACCTGAGATGTAAGGAAGCACTCCGTTGGCTGGGAACAGTGAAACCTGAGATGTAAGGAAGGACTCCGCTTGGGCGGGACAGTGACACCTGAGATGTATGGAAGCACTCCGCTGGCTGGGGACAGTGACACCTGAGATGTAAGGAAGCACTCCGTTGGCTGGGTAGAGTGAAACCTGAGATGTAAGGAAGCACTCCGCTGGTTGGGGACAGTGACACCTGAGATGTAAGGAAGCACTCCGCTGTTTGGGGACAGTGACACCTGAGATGTAAGGAAGCACTCCGCTGGCTGGGGACAGTGACACCTGAGATGTAAGGAAGCACTCCACTGGGGACAGTGACATCTGAGATGTAAGGAAGCACTCCGCTGGCTGGGGACAGTGACACCCCAGATGTATGGAAGCACTCCGCTGGTTGGGGACAGTGACACCTGAGATGTAAGGAAGCACTCCGCTGGTTGGGGACAGTGACACCTGAGATGTAAGGAAGCACTCCGTTGGCTGGGAACAGTGACACCTGAGATGTAAGGAAGCACTCCGCTGGTTGGGGACAGTGACACCTGAGATGTAAGGAAGCACTCTGCTGGTTGGGGACAGTGACACCTGAGATGTAAGGAAGGACTCCGCTTGGGCGGGACAGTGACACCTGAGATGTAAGGAAGCACTCCACTGGGGACAGTGACACCTGAGATGTAAGGAAGCACTCCGCTGGTTGGGGACAGCGACACCTGAGATGTAAGGAAGCACTCCGTGAGCTGGGGACAGTGACACCTGAGATGTAAGGAAGCACTCCGCTGGTCGGGGACAGTGACACCTGAGATGTAAGGAAGCACTCCACTGGCTGGGGACAGTGACACCTGAGATGTAAGGAAGCACTCCGCTGGTTGGGGACAGTGACACCTGAGATGTAAGGAAGCACTCGGCTGGCTGGGGACAGTGACACCTGAGATGTAAGGAAGCACTCCACTGGGGACAGTGACACCTGAGATGTAAGGAAGCACTCCGCTAGCTGGGGACAGTGAAACCTGACATGTAAGGAAGCACTCCACTGGTTGGGGACAGTGACATCTGAGATGTAAGGAAGCACTCGGCTGGCTGGGGACAGTGACACCTGAGATGTAAGGAAGCACTCCACTGGGGACAGTGACACCTGAGATGTAAGGAAGCACTCCGCTGGTTGGGGACAGTGACACCTGAGATGTAAGGAAGCACTCTGCTGGTTGGGGACAGTGACACCTGAGATGTAAGGAAGGACTCCGCTTGGGCGGGACAGTGACACCTGAGATGTAAGGATGCACTCCGCTGGCTGGGGACAGTGACATCTGAGATGTAAGGAAGCACTCCGCTGGCTGGAGACAGTGACACCTGAGATGTAAGAAAGCACTCCGCTGGTTGGGGACAGTGACACCTGAGATGTAAGGAAGCACTCCGCTGGCTGGGGACAGTGACACCTGAGATGTAAGGAAGCACTCCGCTGGTTGGGGACAGTGACACCTGAGATATAAGGAAGCACTCCGCTGGCTGGGGACAGTGACACCTGAGATGTAAGGAAGCACTCCACTGGGGACAGTGACACCTGAGATGTAAGGAAGCACTCCGCTGGCTGGGTACAGTGACACCTGAGATGTAAGGATGCACTCCGCTGGCTGGGGACAGAGACACCTGAGTTGTAAGAAAGCACTCCGCTGGCTGGAGACAGTGACACCTGAGATGTAAGGAAGCACTTCGCTGGTTGGGGACAGTGACACCTGAGATGTAAGGAAGCACTTCGCTGGTTGGGGACAGTGACACCTGAGGTGTAAGGAAGCACTCCGCTGGTTGTGGACAGTGACACCTGAGATGTAAGAAAGCACTCCGCTGGGGACAGTGACACCTGAGATGTAAGGAAGCACTCTGCTGGTTGGGGACAGTGACACCTGAGATGTACGGAAGCACTCCGCTGGCTGGGGACAGTGACACCTGAGATGTAAGGAAGCACTCCTCTGGTTGGGGACAGTGACACCTGAGATGTAAGGAAGCACTCCTCTGGTTGGGGACAGTGACACCTGAGATGTAAGGAAGCACTCCGCTGGCTGGGGACAGCGACACCTGAGATGTAAGGAAGCACTCCGCTGGCTGGGGACAGTGACACCCCAGATGTAAGGAAGCACTCCGCTGGCTGGAGACAGTGACACCTGAGATGTAAGGAAGCACTTCGCTGGTTGGGGACAGTGACACCTGAGATGTAAGGAAGCACTTCGCTGGTTGGGGACAGTGACACCTGAGGTGTAAGGAAGCACTCCGCTGGTTGTGGACAGTGACACCTGAGATGTAAGAAAGCACTCCGCTGGGGACAGTGACACCTGAGATGTAAGGAAGCACTCTGCTGGTTGGGGACAGTGACACCTGAGATGTACGGAAGCACTCCGTTGGCTGGGAACAGTGACACCTGAGATGTAAGGAAGCACTCCTCTGGTTGGGGACAGTGACACCTGAGATGTAAGGAAGCACTCCTCTGGTTGGGGACAGTGACACCTGAGATGTAAGGAAGCACTCCGCTGGCTGGGGACAGCGACACCTGAGATGTAAGGAAGCACTCCGCTGGCTGGGGACAGTGACACCCCAGATGTAAGGAAGCACTCCGCTGGTTGGGGACAGTGACACCTGAGATGTAAGGAAGCACTCCTCTGGTTGGGGACAGTGACACCTGAGATGTAAGGAAGGACTCCGCTTGGGCGGGACCGTGACACCTGAGATGTAAGGAAGCACTCCGCTGGCTGGGGACAGTGACACCTGAGATGTAAGGAAGCACTCCGCTGGCTGGGGACAGTGACACCTGAGATGTAAGGAAGCACTCCGCTGGCTGGGGACAGTGACACCTGAGATGTAAGGAAGCACTCCGTTGGCTGGGAACAGTGAAACCTGAGATGTAATGAAGCACTCCGCTGGTTGGGGACAGTGACACCTGAGATGTAAGGAAGCACTCCGCTGGTTGGGGACAGTGACACCTGAGACATTGACATCAGAGCTCTGACTGATTCTGATTCTGCATTATGGTGAGTTGAACTATTTAATTTTAATTCTGGACTCGAGGGGGCGGGCAGAGGAGGAGAGTTGGTGGGAGGGGGAGATAGAGTGGAGCTTGGAGAGGGGGGCGGGCCAACTACATTGTTCTGCCATCAAATACGCTGCTACTGTACCCATCAAATGCTGCCTCACTGTGCCATCAAACGCTGCCTCACTGTGCCATCAAACGCTGCATCACTGTACCCAGCAAACGCTGCTAGTAGCATTTGATGGCACAGTGCCATACCACGCTGTCACTGTACCCTGCAAACGCTGCCACTGTGCCATCAAACGCTGCCTCACTGTGCCATCAAACGCTGCCTCACTGTGCCATCAAACGCTGCCTCACTGTACCCATCAAACGCTTCCACTGTGCCATCAAACGCTGCCTCACTGTACCCATCAAACGGGAACCCCTCTGTTTGCTCCCCCTACATGTCTGCATACTCTGACCACCACCTGTACCATGTCTGCAGCCTATAAGCATGTCTCTGGGCCTCCATCCCTTCTAATCTTAGAAAGGAGAACGATGCGAACCCTGATGTAAAGGGGAACGCTGGTGTAAAGGGCAATGCTGCAGACCCTGATGTAAGTGGGAACTCTGATGTAAATGTAAATGCAGTGGACTCTGATATAAGGTGGTCTCTGGTGACCAGAGCACCCCTTACATCAGAGTTCCTCCTTGGATCATGCTCTGCAGCATTTTCCTTTACACCTGAGTTCCCTTGCACTGTAAGGGGGAATCCTGCAGACTCTGATGTAAAGGGAAATGCCGGGAAATGTGATGTGGGGGGGAGACTCTGGTGACCAGAGACCCACCTTCCGCAGAGTGAATACACTAAGGTAAGAGGGGGGTGTTACTGAGATAAGGGGAAACTTATCAGCAGCACGGATGGGCGATCAGCATATCCCCAGGGAGCACAGCTATGGCTGGACAATCTGGCAGCAATTGATGGGTACGGTAGCTGTGTTTGATGGCACAGTGGCTGCAATTTATGGGTACAGTGGCTGCGTTTGATGGGCACAGTGAGGCAGTGTTTGATGTCACAGTGCGGCAGTGTTTGATGGGCACAGTGGCAGCGTTTGATGGCACAGTGGCAGCGTTTGATGGCACAGTGATAGCGTTTGATGGTACAGTGACAGGATTTGATGGTACAGTGACAACGTTTGATGGTACAGTGAGGCAGCGTTTGATGGCACAGTGACAGCGTTTGATGGCACAGTGACAGCGTTTGATGGCACAGTGACAGCGTTTGATGGCACAGTGACAGCGTTTGATGGCACAGTGGGAGCGTTTGATGGCACAGTGGCAGCGTTTAATGGTACAGTGGGAGTGTTTGATGGTACAGTGACAGCGTTTGATGGCACAGTTGCAGCGTTTGCTGGGTACAGTGAGGCAGCGTTTCATGGCACAGCGCGGCAGTGTTTGATGGCACAGTGACAGCGTTTGATGGTACAGTGACAGCGTTTAATGGCACAGCGAGGCAGCGTTTGATGGCACAGTGGGAGCGTTTGATGGCACAGTGGCAGCGTTTGATGGTACAGTGACAGCGTTTGATGGCACAGTGACAGTGTTTGATGGCACAGTGGGAGCGTTTGATGGCACAGTGACAGCGTTTGATGGCACAGTGACAGCATTTGATGGTACAGTGGGAGCGTTTGATGGTACAGTGGGAGCGTTTTATGGCACAGTGGCAGCGTTTGCTGGGTACAGTGAGGCAGCGTTTGATGGCAGAGTGCGGCAGCGTTTGATGGCACAGTGGCAGCGTTTGATGGCACAGTGGCAGCGTTTGATGGCACAGTGGCAGCGTTTGATGGTAGAGTGACAGCGTTTGATGGTACAGTGAGGCAGCGTTTGATGGTACAGCGAGGCAGCGTTTGATGGCACAGTGGGAGCATTTGATGGCACAGTGGGAGCGTTTGATGGCACAGTGGCAGCATTTGATGGCACAGTGGCAGTGTTTTCTGGGTACAGTGAGGCAGCGTTTGATGGCACAGTGGCAGCGTTTGATGGCACAGTGGCAGCGTTTGATGGCACAGTGACAACGTTTGATGGTACAGTGACAGCGTTTGATGGTACAGTGAGGCAGCGTTTGATGGCACAGTGACAGCGTTTGATGGATACAGTGAGACAGCATTTGATGGCACAGTGGCAGCGTTTGATGCCACTGTGAGGCAGCGTTTGATGGCACATTGGCAGCGCTTGCTGGGTACAGTGAGGCAGCGTTTGATGGCACAGTGGCAGCGTTTGCTGGGTACAGTGACAGCGTTTGATGGCACAGTGGCAGCGTTTGATGGCACAGTGGCAGCGTTTGATGGCACAGTGAGGCAGTGTTTGATGGCACAGTGAGGCAGTGTTTGATGGCACAGTGAGGCAGTGTTTGATGGCACAGTGAGGCAGTGTTTGATGGCACAGTGAGGCAGTGTTTGATGGCACAGTGAGGCAGCGTTTGATGGCACAGTGAGGCAGCGTTTGATGGCACAGTGAGGCAGCGTTTGATGGCACAGTGACATCGTTTGATGGCAGCGTTTGATGGCACAGTGAGGCAGCGTTTGATGGCACAGTGAGGCAGCGTTTGATGGCACAGTGAGGCAGCGTTTGATGGCACAGTGAGGCAGCGTTTGCTGGCACAGTGAGGCAGCGTTTGATGGCACAGTGAGGCAGCGTTTGATGGCACAGTGAGGCAGCGTTTGATGGCACAGTGACATCGTTTGATGGCAGCGTTTGATGGCACAGTGAGGCAGCGTTTGATGGCACAGTGAAGCAGCGTTTGATGGGTATATTAGCAGCGTATTTGATGGCAGAACAATGTAGTTGGCCCGCCCCCCTCTCCAAGCTCCACTCTATCTCCCCCTCCCACCAACTCTTCTCCTCTGCCCGCCCCCTTAAGTCCAGTATTTTTCTGGACCCTGGACGTAGATAAGATTTGCGCATGCGCAATGTGGGCGTGTTTGTGGGGTAGGCGGGGATGTTCGACGATTTAACATCTCTCCGCCTCCGCCCGCGCGCCCGCTCGAGACCATAATATTTCTGGACTGCGGCTAGCTCATGCGAATGCGTGATTAAGGCCAGTGACGTCGCGCATGCGTGATAAAGCCCCGCCATCAGCTGTATGGATGACGGAGCCGCACCGGAAGTCACGCGGTCGAGATCCTGCATGGGTCGAGACTTTTTTTTACAACACTGGCACCATGGGTGTTATGGAGTCAGGGTGATTGAAGCGCATTATTTCTATTATTACATTGTAATATAAAATTAAATATCATAAATTTCTGTCCAAGCCCAGGTGAAACACCAAAATAAGTTGGCACCACATCCCAGAAAAGTATATATTCAAACGTTGGGAGAAGGGAAGGTGGGATTTTTTGGCGGTGCAATCAATGCAATAGAAAAGATGAGAGGAGGATTATACTAAGAAAAAAAAATATTTTTACATTTTATTAAACATATGCATAAAAGATCACAGGTATACATAAAGTAATGCGAAGGTGGTTATAATGCAATTTGGAGAATGGTCACAATTAGTAAGTCATAATTAAGAAAAGAGCAAAGGACTGGTCGCATCAACCCGACATGTTTCGCTTTGATAGCTTCTTCGGGGGTAGTGCGATAATGCTCAAAACTGGTATTGACAACTGTAGAAACAAGGAATGAAAAATAGATGCATATTCATTACAAAGCATAATAAATCACAATATTTTTAGAAGAGGAGTCAAGATCAGCAAGCTTCAATCTAGGGGCCAATACACTTACCCAATCAAGGATCTCCAGCAAATGAAACAACCAAAAGTCCCTGGATCAGACAAGGGGCCCCCAAGGGGGTGTGGACTGTCCTTATTGATCAGAGGACAAGATAAGGGAACTGGGTAGTGAAAGGAAAAATAAGAATGTAAATGTACGAAACAATAATGTGAGGAAGAGGTAAGAGAGAAGGGGAGGGGAAGGGAGTGGGAGGGAGGGGAAGGGAAAAGGGGAGGAGAGGGGAAGGGGGAAGGGGGAGGAGGGGAGGGGAAGGGGGGAGGGGAAGAGGGAGGGGTAAGAGGACGAGTAGGAAAAGGAATAAGGATATGTATTGTAAGTATGGAGGTGAATCCATGAAAGAGTGATACATATATGAAGGTATCACTTACTTAAAAACCAAGTAGGATGATAAATTGCATGGGGGAATGGGTCGCAGTATTACTGTGTTGGCTGAAAAACAGCCATATAAACCAATAAATATCTGAAACTGTAACGAAAGATAAACAGGAATTATATAAATGGATACAGTGAATTAGAGAATACTGAGTGAAAAAGAATAAAGTAGTCAAAGAAAGATAATATTGTACTAAGAAAGTACAAAAGTAAATAAATAAGTTGAATGAAAATAAAAAAATATATAGTATGAAAGTAAAATAAAAAATAAAATAAATATAAAATAATAAAGAATATTTTACTAGTGAATGAATGAGATGTGATAGTAAAGATTAGAATGAGTGAATATTAGGCACTCTTGAATGTAGTGATGCTATTCAGACACAGATAAGTTGTAAAGCAAATATACCAGACATTGAGGACAGACACTAGGTCTCAGAGAGAAATGGTCAAATCTATATGCTTATTTAATAAGATGTTTAGTGTGTCAATTACAGAGAAAGTAGCAACAATGTTGTTATGGGCAAAGTTTGTGTGTGATAGCGTCAACAAAAGGTGTAGAAAAGAAGAGGAAAGGAAATGGTAACAAAAGTAGCATAATTACCACGTTAGGACAGCTAAAGCAGAAAAAAGGGGAGAGATAGCATTGTCCTATGAAAGGGAAAAGAGAAAGAGGCCCCTCAGCGGCCAAATATAATCGATTTGTTCTTGATCTTTTAGGCTATATTCTTAAGCACAATGTTTTTGTTTTTGGTTCCTCCCACTACCTCCAGGTACAGGGGGTGGCGATGGGCACCAAGTGTGCCCCATCATATGCCAACCTGTACCTGGGGGGGGTGGGAGAAAAGTATTTTTTCCAGGGACGACCTTGCTCCTTTTATGGACAATGTCGTCTCCTGGTATCGTTATATTGATGATGTCTTAATCTTTTGGTCGGGCAGTGAACTACGACTCCAACAATTTATGGATTTGATTTCAATTAATGAATTTAATTAAAAATTCACTATGAACTATAGTCTAACGAACATTAGCTTTTTGGATCTGAACATCTCCCTTGATGAAAGTGGCAAGGTCAATTCCTGTTTATACAGGAAACCCTCGGCAGCAAATACCATCCTTCATGCCAGCAGTTCCCATCCTGACCCACTCCTAACAAGTATCCCCTATAGCCAATACTTGAGGCTTAAGCGAAATTGTAGTCGACATGAAGACTTTGTAAAAGCCTCTAGGGATCTGTATTACAGATTGAAAACAAGAGGATACAGTCATAAATGCTTAAAACGTGCCTTTAACTGAGTGAAAGGGCAAGATAGAAACTCCCTACTATTTTCCTGTAAGGAAACTGCCAAAAAGGACACAGTTCGAGTCATTACTCGATACTCTAGCCAACATGCTGAGATTAGGAATATCTTAAAGAAATATTGGCCCCTTTTAGAAGCAGACCCTACCGTTAAGAAATACATCCAGAACTTCCCAGAAATTACTTTTAAACGTGCACCGTCTTTAAAAGATCGTCTAGTGCACAGTCATTTTTCCGTTACATCATCATCTAACAACCCTCTATTCACCGGCACATCTCCCTGTGGCCACTGCGATATGTGCCCCTATGTAGATCACAAATCAAAGTTTTTACTCCCCAATGGTAACTGGCACACTACCAAAATAAGAGTCACCTGCCAGACACTGGGGGTTATTTATTTGGCACAGTGTAGATGTAGTGGTTTCTACGTAGGGAAGACCAAACGTCTATTCTTTATGAGGATAAGAGACCATATTAAACCTATTTTAAAGAAAAAAACTATAACCGCTGTTAGTAGACACATTGGGTTGTATCATCAATTTGAGGCAAATTTCATTAAATTCTATGCCTTGGAGCATGTCCCTCTGAACTCAAGAGAGGGTAGTGTCGATAAAATACTGCTCCAGCTTGAGGCTCGTTGGATCTACACTCTAAGAGCAACCCAATTTCCGGGATTCAATGAAAATCTAAGCTTCAGATCATTTCTCTCAGGCCTCGTACACACGACCGTTTTTCTCGTCCAAAACAGTCAAGAAAAGTGCCGCGAGAGTTTTTTTGTCTAGAAAAACGTTCGTGTGTATGGTTTTACGATGAGAAAATTGCCGAGAATCTCGACGAGAAAATAGAGAACCTGCTCTCTATTTTCTCGTCAGGATTCCAGATTTCCTCGTCGTGTTTCTCGTCGGCCTGTTTTGTGACAAGAAAATGGTTCGTGTGTATGCTTTTACGACTCTTCCAAAAGCACGCATGCTCACAAGCAACTATGAGACGGGAGCGCATCTTCTGGTAAAACAAGCCTTCATAATGGAGAGAGCATATTCGTCACGCTCAAAAATATTTCATCGTTTAAATGCTCTGCATTGAAATCTTCGTTAGAATGTTACATTAATCATGGTAGAGGGAGGAGTCTAGTAATGGCGCCGTAGGCTGAGCGTGCAACCCGGAGTCTCCTGCTCTTCCTCCAGTGGAGATGGCGAACACGCCGCTTGTATGGCCGCCCCTCCCCGCCTAACCCTCTGCCTAACCCTCCGCCTAACCTTCCGCCTAAACCCTCTGTCACTTACCGCCCGGGTGTAGCCTGTAAAGGTTGAAGATCCAGCGCCTAGTGCCGGGAGCAGGACAGCGCTAGAACGTACAGAGCGGTGAGTCCCCTCCCGTCCCCTCCCCCATGGTCAGTGAGGGGAGGCGAGCGGAACGAGGTAAGGAGCGCGCCTCTGTGTACAGCTCGCCCGATCGCTGAACACCTAACCCAGCCCGAATAAGAGAACTATCGATGGCTTTTGGGTGACCCTAGTGGCTCTAACGTGGCTCTAACGTGGGATCAGGGAATGAACAGCGAGAGGACGCCGCGACGGTGAGTGGCGAACACAGCAGGGAAGGAAAGAAGCCGTGAGTAAGAGTAAGACGACTTCACTGCCTCTGTTACATGTTACATGTCATCGGCATGTTATTGGCTGGAACATTAATGAATGTGTGTTACTAATATTGGTTGGAACATTAATGTGTGTTACTAAAATATATAAGCCAGCAATATATGTAAGCCAGCATTGTTCGTAAAGGAGACCCCCTTCTCTTCTCCTCGCCTCCCCTCCTCTCCCAAAACGTGACTAACAGTACTCGTAATCAAGCAATATAGAAGATATTGGATTAAACTTGAAAGGCACTATTGGATCAGTGCAAGGGCAAACTGTAGTTTTATTTGATTTATACAAAGCAATAGCTTGGGCCTGCCTTAGTTGCCTAATAATTGTCTAATAATTGCTTAATAATCGCTGATTAGGGCAATGGGGCATGGACGATAGATGATGATACCATAAGCCACTATCTGTGCTAATACACTGCTAATACATTGCACTGGATCATACCGGAACATACGGAAATGCAAAAGGGCAGGTGTATTTAGCGCTGCCCAGTAGAACCGCTTCCTTATGCTGAAGGTAAAAAAAAAAAGTATAAAAACACAACGGCCTCAGAAGTGGAAAAAGACACAAAATAAATTTTTTGTTGTTTGTTTGCTGCGTCTAAACAGCGTTGACAGGCGTCAATAAGCATTACTGGGCATTCTGCAGCAAAATGATGAGGGGAAGATCGGGAAGAGGGGGTGCAGTCCCTAAATCACCCCGCTTAAGTCTCCCACCAACCCAGAGTCCAGGACCAATGAATAAATATGTGACACATGGCGGAAACGGAGAGAAACAGGCAAGTGAAAAACAACAAGGGGCTAAGATGGGACAGTTGGAGAGTAAGGAGAAGGAGAAGAAAAAAAGGGGTCAGAATAAAGGCACAGAGACTGAAGCAGTTGTAGAGCCTGGAACGGAAACAGACCCAGAAAACGGGCTTGAACAGAGAAGATCAGAGTATTCCCTAAATATAGAATCCCCCCCAACAAAAACAGAGATGCAATTAATGCTGGCGGCGTTGGAAAAATCGCTTAAATCAGATATGGCAATATTCCACAGAAATCTGGAACATATGTTGGAGAGGGTAGAAGAAGTCGAAAAAACAGCGGATAGTAATCTAATAAAAATAAAAAAATTAGAAAGCGACATCCGAAGCCTAAAAAGAGACCAACAGGAACAGACATATAAAATAGAAGACCAGGAGAACCGGGACAGAAGAAAAAATCTTAGAATACGTGGAGTCCCTGAAGCCCCCCAAAATGAAGATCTAACAGAAGTAATAAAGAAAATATTTAACCCAGTAATGGACAGAGAACTTATAAACCCAATTAAAATTGAGAGGGCCCATAGATTAAGAAGGCCAAAAGGAATACCACAAGAGAAACCAAGAGATATTATTGTAAGATTCGAAAATTGGGAGGAAAAGAACCAAATATGGAAGAAATTGAGAGAAAAACCCCCAATAAGACTCGATGAAAGTAATATTCAAATCTTCCAAGATCTGTCCCAGGAAACACTAAATAGAAGAAGAACGTTAAAACCGCTTTTAGCAATGCTGCAGGAACAAGGGGTACAATACAACTGGGGTTTCCCCGCATGTCTGATAGGGAGAAAAAACGGGATTACGGCAAAACTACGTTTTGTCGAAGAGACTAGAGAATTTTGTGAAAAACTAGGGATTCCTATTCCAGGGGAGGGTCTGAATAGAGATGGATAAGCGAAAAAGGACACAGCGGAAAGATAGAACAAACGAGATAATAGACCTTTTTTCTTTTCCAGTTTTCGCTTTCTGTCTGTCTTTCTTGATGCGATAGAAACTGGGAGGGAGGGGGAGGGAGGGGGAGGGGAGGGAGGGAAAGGAGGGGGGGATTGGTAAGTTATGGGGAAAATAGGAAATATCGAGAGGAGGAGAAATGGGACCCCGGGAGCTTAGGAAGTACGTCTCTAAAGTAGGAGAGGAAGGACCGAAAGCGCTATACAGAACTCCACCTCGGGCCAGAGAGAGCAGGAGGGACATGACTGTCCCCATAGATCAGAAGACCGTATCTGCTCCAGACCATGAGGTCAAAGGGAGGGGGGGGGAGGGGGGAGGGGAAGGGACAGGGAAATAAGACAGGTCTGTAAATTTTCGCCAGTAAAGAGAAACACGGAATTAAGAGGGATTAACATGCTGAACCATGTGAATGTATTTGTAAAAATAGGCAGGTATAAAGGAATTAAAACAAATGATGGAGGTTAAAGTAATGACATATAATGTAAGAGGTTTAAATACCCCTAAAAAAAGACATATGATATCAAGAGAACTAGAAAGGTATGCAGTTGATATAGTTTTTTTACAGGAAACGCATATATCTCATGATTCAAATATTAGATTGCATACACGGATAATCTCAACATGGTATTATGGAGACTCTCCAAATAAAAAGGCAAAAGGAGTAGCGATTGGCATAGGGAAAAATGTAAGTTTTGTATTAGAGAGTAGAAGAGTAGATCCAGATGGCCGTTTCTTGTTTTTGAAGGGGACTCTGCAGGGAATCAAGTATACACTAGTAAATGTTTATTGCCCTAATAGGCACCCTAAAAAATACTTTAAAAAAATATTAGACGCCCTAGAGGAATTTAAACAGGGATATCTGATTGTAGCAGGGGACCTCAACTTTATAATGGACTATGGTCTTGATAGTACGTCTGGTGCACTGATGAGAGAGAATAAACAAATGAAACTGATAAAAAAGAAAATGTATACACATCAGTTGTTAGATATATGGCGAATAGCCCATCCAAATAAAAGAGACTATACATTTCACTCGCCGGTGCACGATACGTACACGAGATTGGACTACATCTTAGTCGACCATGCAATTCTGGAATACGTGGTAGACACCTCCATTGAAACAATAACAATTTCGGATCATGCCCCGGTAATTGTAAAACTTAAGTTTGAAGAAAGGGAAAATAGGAAAAAGACGTGGAAGTTAAACGAAGAACTAATAGAAGATGAAGAAGTGATTAAAAATTTAATAACTGAAATAGAGCAATTTTTTAGTATAAACGATACATCAGAGGTCTCGAGGGCTACAATATGGGAAGCCCATAAGGCATTTATAAGAGGAAAGTTAATTTCAATAGGGGCATGGAAAAAAAAAG
Organism: Rana muscosa; assembly: GCA_029206835.1. Classification (NCBI taxonomy): domain Eukaryota; kingdom Metazoa; phylum Chordata; class Amphibia; order Anura; family Ranidae; genus Rana; species Rana muscosa. The sequence goes on from CM055120.1 coordinate 421,837,591, forward strand.
AAAGGGAGATAAACTTGAAACGGACAATAAAGGAACTACATGATCTGGAACAACAACACAAAACACAATTAAATCAGGAAATGCATCAGAGAGTGGTGATAAAAAGAGAACAACTAAGGGAATTGTTGGAGGAAGAAACAAGGAAAGTTTTCTGTAATGTGGCAAAAGAAAGATTTAGATGGGGAAATAAACCAGGAAGATACTTAGCAAAAATCTCGAAGCGAAAAAAAACCTTAAACTATATATAAAAAATAAAAAATGAAAAAGGTGAATTAAAATATAAAACCATTGAGATTGCAAAGGTTTTCGAGAAATACTATAGTTCCCTATATGCAATCAAAAATAATGTAATACAGCAGGAGGAACATCATAAGATAAGTAAAATACAAAAATACCTAGCTGATCTGAAATTACCAAAAATTACAACAGAGAATATTGAACGCCTAGAGAGACCAATAACAGAGGATGAAATCAATGATGCCTTAAAAAAAATACCAGGAGGGAAAAGTCCAGGCCCTGATGGGTTTACAATAAAATATTTTAAAAAATTCAGGAAGCAATTGGTACCAGTTCTTTGTACTTACTTTAATAAAATAGGGGAAAACGAGGAAATCAGAAAAGAATCCCTGCTAGCGGATATTACAATAATACCGAAAATAGGCAAAGATATATCCATATGCTCAAGCTATCGTCCTATTGCGTTATTAAACGTAGACATAAAACTCTACGCAAAGGTTTTAGCGGCAAGGTTAAAAAACCTGATGCCCGATTTAATAAACAGAGACCAGGTAGGTTTTGTCCCAGGAAGGGAGGGCAGGGACAATAGTATTAGGACAATGCTACTAATGCACAGGACACAGAAGAAAGGACCCCCAGTCTTGCTCATGTCGATAGATGCTGAAAAAGCATTCGACAGAGTAGACTGGGGGTTCCTGATGGAGACAATACGCAATACGGGGATGGGCCCAAAATATATAAAATGGATAGAGAATCTATATAAACATCCAACGGCGAGGGTAAAAGTAAATGGAAGTATGTCGTTCACTTTTGAGATGTTCAATGGAACAAGACAAGGATGCCCGCTCTCACCCCTCCTGTACGTAATGGCACTGGAGCCCTTGTTGGAGAAAATAAGGAAAAATGTAGACATAGGAGGGGTCAGAGTGGGGGAAGAAGAACATAAGATAGCAGCATACGCGGACGACATACTTCTATATATAACAAACCCAAGAATATCATTGCCAAACGTTATAAAAGAAATAAAAAAATATGGGGAGCTTACAAACTTCAAGATTAATCCAACAAAAACTGTAATATTAAATCTAGGAATAGGGAAACAAGAAGTAATAGCGTTGCAGCAAGAATTCCCTTTTTCTTGGGAAACAGAAGCACTGACCTACTTGGGGGTTAGAATAACGCCGACACTGGAAAAAATATATGGTGCTAACTATATCCCATTGCTAAATGAAGTAAAAACAGAATTAAAAAAGCTATCGAGGAGTCCAATCTCCTGGATAGGGAGGATAAATCTACTGAAAATGGTGATTTTACCAAAAATTTTATATAAATTTCAAATTCTTCCGATAGAGATACCCCAGTGTTTTTTTAGAGTAATAAAAAGTATAATTTTAAAGTTTATCTGGCAAAATAGAAAAGCCAGAGTGGGTTATACGCTCTTGTCAAGGAAAAAAAATAAAGGAGGATTGACTGCCCCCGATATTAAAAGATACTATACGGCGGTAATATTGGCTAGGTTAATAGAATGGGCAAACATCAGCACAAATAAGAGGTGGGTAAACATGGAGAATAATCTATACACAGCACCATTAGGGAAAGAAATATGGATTCCACCGAAGTATAGGACACACAGTTCACAAATACATGGTTTAACAAAAATAGTATTTAAAGAATGGGACAAAATATATAGAAGAGAAAAATGGGAGTATAACTCCCCACTGATTCCGTTGGCAGGAACAAATTTTTTTGTTCCAGGAAACGGGACTCAGATGGGGAGGTACTTAGGGGATGCACAAATAAAAGACATAATGACACAAGGGAAAATAAGGGCGAGAACAGAACTAATCACAACATATGGGTGGCAGTTTTTAAATGAATGGGTATACACACAACTTAAACATTTTGTAAGCACAATTCCCAAACCAGTTAGAGAGGAGAAGACACTGAACCCAATTGAAAAGCTTTGCAATATTAAAACACCTACGAAAAATGGAATATCTCAAATGTATAACATATTAACAGATTTAGAAGGAACCGGGGCCCTCCCCTTTATAGGAAAATGGGAACAAGACCTTGGGATAAAACTAGATGAAAAACAAATGATTGGAGCAGTACATGACTATGCGACAGATATTGTAACGGTAGAAGCGAACTATAAGAGTTTGGTGAGGTGGCATCTAACCCCGGTGAGAATCAATCAATTTCAGCCAGGTAGATCATCACAGTGTTGGAGGGAATGTGGGCAAAGGGGAACAACAATGCATATTTGGTGGGAGTGTCAAAAAATAAAAGAATATTGGCATATTATATTGGAGTATATAAATGAAATCACTGGGGAAAAGATACCCCAAAATGCCTGGAATGTTCTGTTCCATGGGACAAATAAAACCAAAAAACAATATAAAGAAACATTAGTCCCTTCCCTACTCAATGCTGCAAAGGCCTTGATTCCCAAAAAATGGTTGCAAGTGGAGAGCCCATCCATAAAAGAATGGATACAGAGAGTAGACTACGTGCATGAGATGGAGTACCTGAGCAGCAGAGAGCAGGGAATGGAAAGTAGACATAGAAGTACCTGGCTGAAATGGAGTGAGTTTAAGTGTTCAGAGAAATATGTAATAGGAATGACAGAAATGGGAAAAAAAAAAAAAAAATTTTTTTGAGATAACTTAAGATGGCGAAAAGGGCGGACCTTGGGGGCGGGGGGTGGGCGGGTAGGGCGTGGGAAAAATATAAATAGGAGATATGTTAGATTTAAAAAGGTTATGATATGTGTACTTTGTATAACGCATTTTATCTCAAATAAAATAAAGATTAAAAAAAAAAAAGAATGTTACATTAATCAAAACGAGTGACCTTCTTTTACTGCTGATATTCACACAGAGTTATGCCTTATTTTTAACCTTTTTCATGCTGCTCTTTATAAGATTTATGTGTATTATATCGTGCAAGTTTTTCGGAATAATTTAAATGGTTAGATTTTTCAAAATTATGTTAATTATAATTTCTCAATGTTTTGATAGCGATCTCCCATTTAATTTTGGAATCTATATTATTTAAATTTCACACCATGTTTTTGTGCTAATCAGATTTAGTTATTCTTTTGGGGGGGGGTGATATCTGTGCCTTTTATTGTCAGTCAAATGTATCTGCTTACTCCAAAGCTTGATTTTGTTTATTTAAAAATACACATAGTCAAGTATGAACTTTAAACAAAAAACACATTTATTCATGTTTATAAATTAAATAAAGAGAAGGCAGTGCTGGAGAAGCTGCTGCCATTTGTGCATCCCAGGGACCCCAGAGCACACAGCAACCCTGTGTGGACACTAAAATTGGGAGCTTGAGAAGGCCAACATTTCTGAACACAATCTGATGCTGGCCTCCCAGAGGTCAGGAACAGCAGCAGGTGAGATATATGTCCCAAGTGTGTGGTACTACAACAGGCTGCCTTCTGTCCGACCACAATGAAGCAAGGCCATCACTTCCTCTTCTTCCTGGCAACCTTCCCTGCAGCCTTTCCTGCAGCCTTTCCTGAAGCCTTTCCTGAAGCCTTCCCTGCAGCCTTCCTTCTTCGTTTGGCTGGAGGCTGGCCCACTGGAGGGGTACTCCTGTCAGGAGGAGGAGGTGGAGGTGTAGCAGAAGGGGGTGGGGCAGAAGAAGAAGGTGGAGGTTAAGCAGAAGGGGGTGGGGCAGAAGGTGGAGGTGTAGCAGAAGGGGGTGGGGCAGAAGGTGGAGGTGTAGCAGAAGGGGGTGGGGCAGAAGGTGGAGGTGTAGCAGAAGGGGATGGGGCAGAAGGTGGAGGTGTAGCAGAAGGGGATGGGCAGAAGGTGGAGGTGTAGCAGAAGGGGGTGGGGCAGAAGATGGAGGTGTAGCAGAAGGGGGTGGGGCAGAAGGTGGAGGTGTAGCAGAAGGGGGTGGGGCAGAAGAGGAAGGTGGAGGTGGAGGTTGAGGTTGGGTCAGTTGGGCCACCTCACATATGGCGGTATTGGGTGTAATTTTCTCCATCACCCCCTTGTTGAGCAAGGTGATGAGCAGGGGCTCGCATAGGAGGCGTTGCTCCATGCTCATCACCTTGAACTTAGCCTCCACTAGGCCGGCAATGGCCTCTTCAGGGGATGTGGGCTCCTTGAGGGTGGCATGGGCCTCTTTAATAAGGGCCATTGCTGCCTCACTGGTGGTCCTGTCCCTCCTGCCTCTTTTGTGAAGCCGGATGGGAGGCACCTGGGATCTGGTGCTTCTCCTTTGCCCTGCCACCTCCTGTCTGCCACTGGGCCCTGCCACCTCCTGGCTGCCACTGGGCCCTGCCACCTCCTGGCTGCCACTGGGCCCTTCCTCCTGCCTGACAGTTTCCAGACGCTCCTCCTGGCTGATTTCATCCTGTGTATGAAAAAGGAACATAGTTTAATATGTTGGTTTAATCTTTGCATCAAACTTTGTAATCCTGATTGAAGCAATTAGAATGTAAATGCATAAATCCTTGCTTTAAATTTACCACTACATCAGATTGACTATTTAGCACCCAATTAAGTGCAGAATAATGTCTACAGATCTTGATTTCACTTGTGGAATCCAAAATAATGTATGTTTCTCATCCTGACATATTTGTCAAACATTAATTTTATCCCAATACATTTTCAGTTAATGCTATACCTGGCTCCAGATGGCCAAATCTGGATCATCCAGGATGGCTGCCTCCTCTTGCTCCAGAGAAGGCTCAGGTTGGCTGCAGGGAAGTCTGGGGGGAAGAGTGGAGAGTGATGGCCTTGTGTCAATGTGGTCATCCAGGAAGGACATCCTGTTGTAGTACCACAAAATCGGGACATAAACATCATCTGCTGCTGCTCCTGACCTCTGAGAAGCCAGCACCTTAGAGCGTTCAGTCCTGTAGGTACCTCTCAAGCTCCCAATTTTAGTGTCCACTTGTTTTGCTGTGGCTGTGGGCACCTTGGTATGCACAAATGGGAGCAGCTTCTTCAGCGCTGCTTTTCTCACCCCTTTTTTTTATGGATGGGGTTTTTCGTCTCCCACAGAGCCGGCAGCTCCCTTACCCGGTCAATAAATTCCACCAGGAACTCTTTGTCGCTAATAAAGACATTCATATTGTATCTGCAAGTTAAATAAATTATATTTAAATAATGTGAGGCAAACAGTCTAACCTCCTTAACATCCTAGTCAACATATATATCCTCCAACAATCTCAAGACAGTATAGGCCAACAATTTTTACAAGTCACAAAATCACATACCTTCGTTCGCACGTCCGTCACTTGAACTCCTCTCTCCGCACACCGAACGTACTATAGTCACATGTGTGTTTGCTATATACACACACAACGCATGCGTCAAAATTCGAACACGTCGCTCCGCACACGTCGCCCGCCCATGACGTTCTAACTAACATCTTTTCCCCGCCCCTTCTCTTTCGGCGCGCAGACAGATATGGCGGAGTTACAGCAGGTGTCTGATAATTCCGCAACTAGCGAGGAGACAAGCCCGGAGACCGAGGACACGTCACGATCAAGGAGGAGATTCAAGGCATCGAATATGTCTTTGGCGGAGATGGCGGAGATGGTGGACATCTTGGTCAAGGCTGATTATGATGCCAAGCATGGGCCGTATAGCAAACCAAATAGAAGGAAGGCCAAAATCCTCACTAAAGTTGTGAAGAGTCTGAGGGCGAAGTTCGGGGTGAAACGCTCAAATGAGCAGCTCAGAAAGAGGTGGTCAGACCTCAAACTGAGGGAGCCAGACCAGTTGAGGAGCATAAAGAGGATGCTCGCTAAAAGTAAGTAAAATGACGACGTTTCTGCTATTAATCTTTTTATAAACTGACATGTTTTTTTTTTTTATCATATTGGACTCCCTTCCAAAATGTAATATTTTGAACTAGGTTGGGCACAGTAATCGTTCGTTACGTTGCTGACACTTCGTTCGGCCACTATCCGCGGTTTTGGCTTATTTAAGAGCCACAAAAGTAATTAGACATCTGCCATTTTTGATCAAGTATTGTGGATAATTTTTAAGTCTAGATGATGTGTTTGTAAAGAGAATGAAATGCAAACTTTTATCAGTGTAAAGGAGAGGACACTCAGCAGCTGCTTCCACATCTGTACTTTGGAGCACTATAGTGTGGGCCAACAGACCCGCCTTTTTTGGGTGTCCCACACAGGTGCATCAGAGAATTTTTGTGGTGCCTCCATGTCAAAAAAATTACATCCAAATGTGAATACTAAACATATTTGGGGTCATAAATAATGCATTCTTCTTTAAATTCCGCACAAACACAAACTTGTACCCCACTTCCAAACAATTTAGCCTGTTTTTACTTTAACAATGAGATTTACAGTGTGATAAATAGACCTTTGGTTTTATTCTCATAGGGGAGAGAAGACTGGGAGGAGGACACTCCAGGGAGCACATACACCCCACAACTTCCAAGCAACCCCAAACTCCCAAAGACCCACAACCGAAAGATGTGCAGGAAGTTGAGGTGGAGGAAGGAGAAGTGCAGGAAGGAGAGGTGGATGACGTTGTGGATCTGGTCACCACAACAGGTCAGTATCTGACACCACAGCTTAAGGTAAGCGAGGTAGGCCTGCAGAGTTATAATAATTTTTTTGGGGGGGTTTTAGGGGATGTAAATGTTGTGAAGGATAGTACACGGTTCTCTGCTGACAGTGCCCTCCGCCTCATCCAGCAAGTGATGGAATGTAGCACGGAACTGGACCTAATTAAACAAAGAATCCATGTGATGGAACAAACATTTAAAGACATTCTCGATGTTTTGGGGAGAATTCAATAAGCCATCCAAACACATTTGTTTTTACATGTTTGTTTTTATAATTTTTTCTAATTTTTTGACTATCAAACCAGCCAAAAATTGAATATGCACACAGTGTGTCAACATGTGCTATCTGCCATCAGGGGATATCCATGTACGTCTTTTGTGGGTGCAACCCCTTCCTCTTATCAAAAGTCGGTGAACTGAGGAAGGGGATGCACCCCCAAAACACGTCCATTGATCACCCCTGATGGCAGATAGCACATGTTGACAATAGGGATCAGGATTGTAAACTTCCTATATGAAAAAAAAAAAAATGTGTGCATATTCAATTTTTGGCTGGGCAAGGGGTGGCAGGACCCCATATTAGGACGGGCACATAGAGACATAGTTTGTGTAAGTGAATGTCTCCGATTGCTCAGAGGTATCCAATGTTGTAATTTTTGAAATGCAACTGTTATTTTTGTATTTTCATAAGCCAAAAATTGCCGGGTTGGGGCCAGGCCAACCCCAAAGTAAAAAAAAAAATGAAGAGAATGTGCACAGAGTAAAATATTTGACCACAAACAACGTGTAGCTTCTTTTTATAATACCCTCTAAGCTTATTTGGTTATTTTGTAAGGTTACATAGTGAAATGGTTGTTATTTACTAAAGTAAAATACACTTGCCACTACAAATGCACAAAGACAAACTAGGAGACAGGAAAGAACAAATAATTAAAGGTTTAAACAAGATTTTTATTGGGATACTTAGACATAGGCTGGCATAGGAATTGCCCCCCTACCCGTGAAATACTCCATGTATTTGTCCCGAACCACACGGGCATTTTGGGGGGGCAAGCCAAGACGGGCAGATTCCAGGCCCGGAAGGGGATTTGCAGGGGAAAGTCCAGCCTCTGGCAAAACTGAGGCCATATATGAATTAGATTTGCGGCAAAGAAAATTGTGTAGCACACAGCAGCATAACACTACATAGTTTATTTTGTAGTCCGCCAAGTGGATGGAAGTCATAAAAAGGCGGAACCGGCTGGCCATTATGCCGAAGGCATTTTCAACGACTCTTCGGCCCCTGGCCAGCCGGTAATTGAACACCCTCTTCTCTGGGGTCAGGGTCCTCTGTGGAAATGGCCTCATAAGATGCCGTCCGAGTCCGAAGGCTTCATCAGCCAAGAAAACAAAGGGGAGTCCTTCAATATTCCCTGCATCCGGTGGCAATGCAAGGTCGTCACTCTGGAGACGGAGGGCAAACTCCGTCTGGATGAAGGATCCCCCATCGGACATCCGGCCATTCTTCCCTACATCAACATAGAGGAATTCATACCGTGCTGACACCACCGCCATCAGCACAATGCTATGAAACCCCTTGTAGTTGTAGTAGTAGGACCCAGAACGGGGTGGCGGCACAATGCGGACGTGCTTCCCGTCTATGGCACCACCGCAGTTGGGGAAGTCCCACCGCGTGGCAAACTCCGATGCCACAGTCTGCCATTCCTGTGGCGTGGAAGGAAGCTGGGGAGTGAAACAAGATGAAATAATATTAGAAAAACAAAGTCATACATTACAAGGAAATTCTATCCCAAAAAATTAGAGGCCAACATCAATCTAATTATACGTTTATTAAGGTGTGTAAAAAAAAGGATAATGGAAGGCTCATTTATCATATTCATCAACCCCTCTGATGGGCCATTACTAAATTATTTTGGGGGGGGGAGATGTGTTTGGCCACAGGATAGCATTGCAGTGGCGGTGCGTCCAGAGTGGGCACTGGAGCACTGCCCCCTCTCTCCTGTGCCCATCACTCAGAACAATACATAGGTTCATGCGTTGCATGAACCTATGTATTGTCTATGCCGCACACTATTCAGGTGGATGGCCTCTTGTAAAGCGACCGACATATGAATCATTGCGGCATTTAGGGGGTTAAAATTGCATAGCAGAAACAGGTAGTAAAATAGTCTTGCAAATTACAACCTGAGGGATGTAATTGGCTTCCTAAAAGAAAAATCGGGGACGCAGGGAGGGGGGCATTCCTTGTGTAAACACTGACAGGCTGCTCTGCCAATCATGTTCACCAAGTCTGTTTAATGGTAACATGATTGGCTGATGCAACATGAAGGGAAGGAGAAGACATCAAGGACAGAAGAAGGATGGCGCTGACCACAAGAAGGTAAGTGCAGGGCTGGGGGGAAACTGGCTGCATTAGAGGGGACTAAATGGCTGCATTTGAGGGAACAAAATGGCTGCATTGGAGGGGACAACTGGGGGCGTTTAATAGGCAACAGAGCAAAAAAGGAGGAAGTTTATTTCCTAAATTGGGGTTTGAACCCCCCAACATTTGGAGCAACAGGCGCCCCTGCTGGGAAAGTTAGTGAAGGGAAATATTTAGGGAGGAGAAAAAAGGGGCAATCTAAAGCTTCCAACATGCATGGGGACAAAGGGGACATTCTCAGCATATTACAATCATGGTAATTAGGGAAGGATGAAAGAAATACAATACATTAGCATACATGTAATACCTAAAATGTGATGTTAAGGGAGCAAACTTACCCTAATATAGTCCTCCTGCAGGACTTGGATGATGGCAGAACAGGTGTCTGGGATTATGAGGCCCAGAGCCTGGGGGGAGATGCCTGTGGTGAACTTCAAGTCCTGAAGACTTCTCCCTGTCGCCAGGTAACGCAACGTGGCGATGAGCCTCTGCTCAGCACTGATGGCTTCCCGCATAACGGTGTCCTTCCTGGTAATATAGGGGGACACCAAAGCCAACAGTTCCTGAAAAACGGGGTCAGACATTCTCAGAAAATTCCTGTAGTCCTCAGGATTATTCTCGACGATCTCCCGCAGCAGAGGCATGTGGCAGAATTGGTCCCGCTGGAGCAACCAATTCTTGGTCCATGAACTCCTCCTCACACCATTCATGGACTGGTCTTGGTCCAAAACAAGCAGACCAACACCAAGCGCACGCACAGCACGAACTCGACGACGAGAACGTCCAGGCGACATGGCTAGGAAACGGTCGTCTAATCAGAACGTACAGAACAGAACGCACTTTAGAACAGCAATGCCTATGAATAACGAAATGAAAATCAGAAACGAACAGGCAAGAACGCACTGTAAAACAGATACGACCTGCCTAGACGCCCTGAAAGTCAAGATACGAACCCACAAGCACAAACTGAACGGCAGAAAACGATCTGAAAAGTACGAAGACTGAAAAGCGCGAATCGTCTCTTCCCAAACTTTTACTTCACACGCGGTAACACAAGATCAGCAAAAGCAGCCCAAGGGGTGGCGCCAAGAAAAAAGATCTTCCCCTTTATAGTGCCGTCGTACGTGCTGGACGTGAGCGCGGAGAACAACGAGGAAATTGGGAAATGACAGTGTGTACGCATAGAAAGCTTGACGAGAAAATCGACAAGCTTAACAAGAATCTCGTTGAAAAAAACGACGTGTTTTTTACGACGAGAAACTCGGTCGTGTGTACGAGGCCTGAGACTTTATTGTTCGCCTTCTCAACAACGTGGACAAAGTTATTTAACCAGATATACTGTATTGGTCCTTATTGTTGGTATATTCCCGTCCACTTCCCCTTGAGCATCCCTCCGTTTATAGTTAGGCTTCCCCCTTTTTTCCCTTTCATTTTCCCTTCCCCCCCCTCTTCCCTTCCCTCCCCCCTCTCCGCTTTCTTTCCTTAGGTGTAATTTATGTTGCCCCTTTTCTTCAGGAGAAATGTCTTTCCCGTGGTTTTGTTAAGTTATTTATCCATATATATTTGTAATTGTTTACCAAATTGAATGAGCAAAAAGTTATTTCCATATGTTTTTTTGTTTATTCTCTAAAACTTTTTGAAAGTTTAGTATTTGACTTAGTACAATGTTTTTTCTTTGTACCTAGATTCAGTATCAGCAGCTTCATATCTATTATAGATACCGGCTTTCACTGGTCACATAATTCCGGTCGCTGAATTGGCCACCCTCCCATTCTTTGTCTCCACAACCTCCATCTCTTGTCCCTGTTCATTGGGCCCTTGACTGACTGTTTTCCCATTGATTCACATGGGCACCCAAGGTGGAGGAAATTTCCTCCACCGCTTTGATGTTCACTGCACGGTTCCACTGTGGTTGATTCACGGCCATTTCCTCTTCTGGCCAATGAATCAACCTCTTTACTTCCCCGGCTGCTCTCCCTAGGACTGACGGACGTTGAGGTGGGACATCGATCCGCCCACCCATCGCGCTGCGCCTCCCTTCTCTCCACGCTAGGGATCCTGGGGTTTGTAGTCTATTTCCACCTGAGAAGCTGGAACATGCGCAGTAACATCAAACTGCCCGCCTCGAACCCTGTGACGTCAGACGCTGGGTCCGATGGAGGACACAATATTAACCTGCAGTCTAGTGGAATCCTCGCTAGAAGCAGGGGGGCTGGTTACTTCACTCCGACGCTGGAGGTAATTGCTACATTTTTCCCTTTCATAGGACAATGCTATCTCTCCCCTTTTTTTCTGCTTTAGCTGTCCTAACGTGGTAATTATGCTACTTTTGTTACCATTTCCTTCCCTCTTCTTTTCTACACCTTTTGTTGACGCTATCACACACAAACTTTGCCCATAACAACATTGTTGCTACTTTCTCTGTAATTGACACACTAAACATCTTATTAAATAAGCATATAGATTTGACCATTTCTCTCTGAGACCTAGTGTCTGTCCTCAATGTCTGGTATATTTGCTTTACAACTTATCTGTGTCTGAATAGAATCACTACATTCAAGAGTGCCTAATATTCACTCATTCTAATCTTTACTATCACATCTCATTCATTCACTATAAAAATATTCTTTATTATTTTATATTTATTTTATTTTTTATTTTACTTTCATACTATATATTTTTTTTATTTTCATTCAACTTATTTATTTACTTTTGTACTTTCTTAGTACAATATTATCTTTCTTTGACTACTTTATTCTTTTTCACTCAGTATTCTCTAATTCACTGTATCCATTTATATAATTCCTGTTTATCTTTCGTTACAGTTTCAGATATTTATTGGTTTATATGGCTGTTTTTCAGCCAACACAGTAATACTGTGACCCATTCCCCCATGCAATTTATCATCCTACTTGGTTTTTAAGTAAGTGATACCTTCATATTTGTATCACTCTTTCATGGATTCACCTCCATACTTACAATACATATCCTTAGTCCTTTTCCTACTCGTCCTCTACCCCTCCCTCTTCCCCTCCCCCCTTCCCCTCCCCCCTTCCCCTCCCCCTTCCCCTCCCCCCTTCCCCTCCCCCTTCCCCTTCCCCCTTCCCCTCTCCCCTCTCCCCTCTCCCCTCCTCCCCTCTCCTCCCCTTTTCCCCTTCCCCTCCCTCCCCCTCCCCTTCTCTCTTACCTCTTCCTCACATTATTGTTTCGTACATTTACATTCTTATTTTTCCTTTCACTACCCAGTTTCCTTATCTTGTCCTCTGTGATCAATAGGGACAGTCCACACCCCCTTGGGGGCCCCTTGTCTGATCCAGGGACTTTTGGTGGTTTCATTTGCTGGAGATCCTTGATTGGGTAAGTGTATTGGCCCCTAGATTGAAGCTTGCTGATCTTGACTCCTCTTCTAAAAATATTGTGATTTATTATGCTTTGTAATGAATATGCATCTATTTTTCATTCCTTGTTTCTACAGTTGTCAATACCAGTTTTGAGCATTATCGCACTACCCCCGAAGAAGCTATCAAAGCGAAACATGTCGGGTTGATGCGACCAGTCCTTTGCTCTTTTTTTAATTATGACTTACTAATTGTGACCATTCTCCAAATTGCATTATAACCACCTTTGCATTACTTTATGTATACCTGTGATCTTTTATGCATATGTTTAATAAAATGTAAAAAAAAAAATTTCTTAGTATAATCCTCCTCTCATCTTTTCTATTGCATTGATTGCACCGCCAAAAAATCCCACCTTCCCTTCTCCCAACGTTTGAATATAAAATTAAATAGTTCAACTCACCATAATGCAGAATCAGAATCAGTCGGAGCTCTGATGTCAATGTCCCCAGCCAGCGGAGTGCTTCCTTACATCTCAGGTGTCACTGTCCCCAGCCAGCGGAGTGCATCCTTACATCTCAGGTGTCACTGTCCCCAGCCAGCGGAGTGCTTCCTTATATCTCAGGTGTCACTGTTCCCAGCGGAGTGCTTCCTTACATCTCAGGTGTCACTGTCCCCAGCCAGCGGAGTGCTTCCTTATATCTCAGGTGTCACTGTCCCCAGCCAGCGGAGTGCTTCCTTACATCTCAGGTGTCACTGTCCCCAGCGGAGTGCTTCCTTACATCTCAGGTGTCACTGTCCTCAGCCAGCAGAGTGCTTCCTTACATCTCAGGTGCATCGTTTATTATTATCATCGGTCCTTTGCGGCGAAAGTGGCGGCCACTTGGGCTCAGTTCCAAGTGGTGTCATGGTGGGGCACCATCGATATGGAACTGTTTTGCAGGCATTTCGCCAGTCAGAAATCTCCTGTATGTGCTAACTGCCAGTCATCAGCTCACACCTCTGCCTGGTGTCCGAATTGTGAGTCCGCCGGTCAGATGGGGACCTCCAAGCAGTCGGCTGGTGGATCTGCGGGTCCTCCAGGGCAGGTGGATAAAATGGGTGGGCCCATCCATTATCTGGGGAAAGCTCAGCTGTGCAATAATTACAACTATACCGGTTGCAACTATAACCAATGCAGGTTGTTGCACGTTTGCTTCAATTGCCTCAGAGCTCACCCTAAGTCCGCTTGCCTGGTCAAGGCTTTCGGTACGTCATGACTGTGCCGAGTCAATATCTCCTTGCTGGGGAATTACCTGGGTGGTCACCCATCACCAGTGTTCGCCGTTCAGAACATTTTTGCTGGAGGGTTTGTCTTCAGGTTTTCACACTGGTTTCATTACCCTTCCAACAGAATCTTTTGAATGCAACAATTTGTTCTCAGCAGAGAGCCACCCTGCTATTGTCGATGAGTTGCTGCATGCTGAACTGTCCAAGGGGTTCTTGATCGGTCCGTTTCTGTCATCACCTTTTTGTATGTGGAGGGTTAACCCCATCTGGGTTGTTTGTGGGAAATTTTCCAATAAATTTTGTTTGATTTATGATTTGTCCGCGCCTCATTCATCTCACATTCCTAGCCTCAATTATTTTATTCCCTCTGAGGAGTTTTCACTAAAGTATTCGTCAGTGGATTTGGCTATCTAGCACATTTTGCAGTTAGGTAGGGGTGCTTGGCTGTCCAAAGCTGATATCTCTGACGCGTTCAAGCTGCTTCCTATTAGTCCTGCTCTCTGGCAATGGCATGGCATCAAGTGGCGAAGGCAGTATTTTTTCGCCATTAAATTAACGTTTGGGTCCAAAAGCAGTCCGTACTTGTTTGACACCTTTGCCCAGGCTCTTCATTGGATTCTGGGTGACTGCGGTGGTTGTCATAGGGTAATTCATTATCTTGATGATTTTCTGCTGTTGGAAGATCCTGGTGACCCGCCCAGGGATCTGCAGGTGCTTACAGGGCTGTTTTCAGAGTTAAATGTCCCGTTAGCTGCGTATAAGATAGAAAGTCCAGCCAAAATTATCACTTTTTTGGGGATCACACTTGACTTCAATCTCATGGTTGCTAGTCTGCTCTTGGAGAAATTGGTCAGGATACGCCAGACCATTCATCTCTTTGTCCGTTCCCCGGTGTGTTCCAAGAGGGACTTGCAGTCTCTCTTGGGGATGCTAAATCACGCCATGAGAATCATCCCTCATGGTAGGGCATTTGTGTCTAGATTACTGGCTCTTCTTCCCCAGTGTCACGATTCTGACTCACCTGTCAATTTGCTAGCGGATGCTCGTGCCAAATTAATCATGTGGGATCAGTTCCTGTGCGATTAGAATGGTATCTCCATGTTTATCCCGCATCCAACAGGTAATTCTCCTCAAGTGTTTTCAGATGCCGCCGCTTCAGTCTGGTTTTCAGACATTTTTGGCCAGGAATGGTTGGCCAGCCGTTGGCCTCCAGAGGTTTGAAATCTACCCAATCCTGGCGGCAGCAGTCACATGGGGTCCTGTTTGATCAGGCAACTCGTCATCTTCTTTACGGATAATTTGGCTACAGCCAAAATTGTCAATAAAGGTAAATCAGGGTCCCTTGTAATCATGC
Source organism: Rana muscosa (assembly GCA_029206835.1). NCBI lineage: Eukaryota > Metazoa > Chordata > Amphibia > Anura > Ranidae > Rana > Rana muscosa. Next base: position 421,852,781 of record CM055120.1, read on the forward strand.
CTTTCATGCGCAAGTTGACATGGCTGGGCTTGACTTACAAGTTCCATTTCCGGGGTGAGTTTATTAGTGGGGATCACAATGGCGCAGTTGATGCTTTATCTGGTCTCAATATGCCACAATTTTTCTTACAGCATCTGGCAGCAGAACAGATGGGTCAGCCAATTCCCCCTTAATCTCTATTAGTCATGGATTAAATACTTTCTGGACTCAGGCGATCGATGTGGCCAATAGGTCCTTGTCCAGGAATACGCTGAGAGCGTATACGACGGGTTGGAGGACTTTTCTTAGGTTCATGTCCTTATACCCTTGTAATTGCCCTGAGGATATCAATTATATCATGACTTTTACTGCTTATTGTCACAGTGAGCTGGCATTGTCTGCCAGTACCATCAAACTGTATTTGTCAGGTATTCAGCATTTCAGGTCCCTGCATGCGTCCGACAGTCCATCCATTTTTGCTGCTCGCCCTCTGAAAGCTATACTGAGGGGTATACAGAGAAGCCAGGGGTCTTCTCAGTTGTCTCAGCAACCCATTACCGGGCAGATTTTCCGTGACATGTCAGACATGCTGTCTACTTCCCCTTTTGGTGTAGGTCTCAGTTTAGTGCTCAAGGCGGCCATTTACCTCAGTTTCTTTGGGTTCCTTCGACCCGGGGAAGTGTCCAAAGCCAGCTGTCACGCTCCTGTTCTGCTCAGAGGTAGTCTTTCTAGATTTCCTGAGCATTATGAGTTGCAGCTTCCCAACAATAAGAATAGGCAAACTGGTCAGGGGTTTGTGGTTAAGTATTTCCGTACACACAGCGATTGGTGCCCGGTCGAGGTACTCGACTCTCTTTGCCAATTATTCACAACTCCCTTGGATAGTCCTCTGCTCCCCTTCCCTACGCAGCCTATCACTTCGAAACAATTTGTTAGTTATGTCAGGATTTTACTTGCCAAGTTAGATTTGGATCTCAAGCGGTTCTCCGGGCATTCGTTAAGGATCGGGGCTGCGTCGGCAGCTTCTAAACAGGGGGTCCCATCTTACATTATCAAACATATGGGGCGCTGGAGGTCATCCTGCTATAGCAGGTACATTCCCGAACCTCATACAGAAGTTCGCAGAGCTTTCGCCATTTTATTGGATTATGTATTATCTGTTCATTAAAGCTTTCTTACTTACCTACTTTTGTGTCTTTTTGCCCTCTTTTAAGCGTACCGTCCAGCTAGGCCAAGGCACACCGCAGGTCTTGGTAGTTGGGGTTATCACGTATTACGAGTGAAGACTCTGACTACAAGTTTAAAGGCTGGCCAGAGGGCAGCCTGGATTTGTAGGTGGAGTCTGGGGGAGTATATATCCCTCCTCCTCTGGCTTGTCCCTCGTCGGCTCGTCTTCCTGGTTCCCACCCTCCCATCCCCCTTTTTCATTTAATTTATTTTCATATGCATTATTAATTTCTCTTATTCAGGTTATGCCCTCTTTTAGGCGTACCGTCCAGCTAGGCCAAGGCACACCGCAGGTCTTGGTAGTTGGGGTTATCACGTATTACGAGTGAAGACTCTGACTACAAGTTTAAAGGCTGGCCGGAGTCTGGGAGAGTATATATCCCTCCTCCTCTGGCTTGTCCCTCGTCGGCTCGTCTTCCTGGTTCCTGGGTACAGCTGACGAGTGTCATTTCCGCCGCGACCAGCTGACGTCATTTCCGGGTGCCTTCCGGGACTATGGAGGTCGTCTCGTGGGAGGCTCCTGTTGTCTTCGCCCTTTACAGCGCTGGGCATCAGGTACGAGGGGGGTGATATCGTTCCGGCAAGGGGGCCACACGCATCGGGCCTTGCTCATGGGGGTATGCGGGTATCGGCCGTCACGTCCGAACGAAGGAGGAGGGCTGCAGGACTTACAGGAGTGCAGGGTGATACTGCGCAGCATGAGGCGCCACGTGCGTGGCCGGGGGAGGGGGACGGGTGATGCTGGACACTTTCATGCGGAGGTGGGGGGGGGGGTCGGCCAGGTGGGTCGCTGCAGTGCGGGTCAGTGCAGTGCGGGCATGTAGTAGCAGGCTGGCTCAGCTACTGTAGAGGGGGGGGGGCGTCAGTGTTTTTCAATGGGGGTGATCGGACAGCATCATAGGCAGTTGGGCAGGTAGGATCTTGGTCCTTGGGGGGGGGGGGCGGTCTGCAAGTGTTTGTCATTTCTGGAAAAAAAAAATATATATAAATATTTTTTGTTTCTGTCACAGATGCTGTAATTTTATTTTGTCATTTGTTCAGTCGTCGGTCAGGTGTTCTGTGTAATCTTTCCATGGGGGGGCTTATTGCAGGGCTGTGGCAGGTCAAGACCGTGGATTGGTCTTGGGGGTCTTGTCACGGCTGGGGGGGGGCGCAGCAGCAAGTTTAGCTTGCCAGCAAGGTAGTCTCACAGGCTCCTTGCTTTGCGGCTGACGAGGGGGTCTGGTAAAACTACCGTTCGTATTTCTTTATATTTTCTCGTGATCTCATGAATACTATTTTTTTTTTTTTAAAGCCAGATCTTCATAATAATATTTAGAATTATTTTTAATAGTATTTTTTTTTTATTTGTGGGTTTTAATCAAGATCTCCATTTTTTTTTTTTATTTAAATATTTTCTAGTGATCTCCATATTTTTTTTATTTTTTGGTTTTAATCAAGATCTCCATTTTTTTTTTTTTTTAAATATTTTCTAGTGATCTCCATTTTTTATTATTTTTTGTCAAGTTACCACAATAAAATTATTATCTTATCATTTTTTACCTCAAGGAGTTAGGTGTTGGTGTCCCTTGTTAATTTGACATTGTATTTTTGAAATGTACCTGCCTACTCACAACCAAAATGTCCTTTTTAAGAAAAACACTAAGGCCCCTTTCACACGGAGGGTCTGTTCAGGTCCGCCTGTCAGTTTTTTAGGCGGACCTGGACGGACGCTCCATGTAGCCCTATGGAGCCACGGATGTCAGCGGTGACATGTCCGCTGACATCCGCTCCGCCAAAGTGTGACGGAGGAAAACCCTATTTTTCCTTCCGTCGGTGGAGCGGATCGGATGAACACGGACAGACTGTCCGTGTTCATCCGATCTCCCCATAGGGGAGAGCGGCGCTCTGACAGGGCGGTCCCTGCACAGTGTGCGGGGACCGCCCAGTCATCCGCCGGCTCAGCGGGGATCAACTGAGCAAACCCCACTGAGCAAGCGGAGCTTCACGGGGCGGATCATGACTGATCCGCCCCGTGTGAAAGAGCCCATAGGCAAGTATTTTCAGAAAAAAAATATCCATTTATTCTGGGTAACAAAATAAAGAGGAAGGCAACGCTGGAGAAACTGGTGGGATTTGGACCCCAGGGCAAACATCAAGTCTGTGGAAAAGAAATTTGGTAGCTTGAGGAGTCCATATAATTGGGAGCCCAATCTGGTCCCCAGTCTGTGGTACTACAACAGCCTGCGTCTTCTGTCAGACCAGACTGAAGGCAGGTCATAACTTTTTGGTCTTCCCTGCAGCCTTCCCTGCACCCTTCCCTGCAGCCTTCACTGCACGCTTCCTTGGATGCTGTGGCTCTGGTGGTGGACTTGTGGCAGGAGGAGGAGGAGGAGGAGGAGGAGGAGGAGGAGGAGGATGGGCGACCTCAATTACATGGCTGTTCTCAGTCAGCTGGCCCCTAAACCCCTTCTGAAGGGCCTCAGAAAAAATTCCCTCACAGAGGATGCATTGGCCCTCCTCCAATTTAATTAACCTCGTGACTAGATAGCAGCCATAGGCCTCTTCAGCGTCGGGGGGGGGCTTCTCATGATCTCACTTGCATCCCTAATGAGGCCCAGTGCTGCCTCCTCCATGATCCTCCCCTTCCTGTGCCTTTTTGTTGGAAGGCAGAGGGGAGCCACCTGTGATTGGGTCAGGCCACTGGGCTCGGCCACCTCCTGGCTGCCACTGGGCCCAGCCTCCTCCTGCCTGCCACTTTCCAGACACTCATCCTGGCAGAGCTCATCCTGTGTATAAAAAAGGGACATAGTTTTAGTTTTTCGTTCATCAATGACACACAATTTTCAGCTCTTGACTGTTGCAAATTGAATGTTAATAAATTGAAAACACTATTATTCTGACCCCAGCATTTTCCATTCTTGTCCCAATCATGTTTGGCCACTACTGTCTATTGATATGTAAATCACTTTTTGTTTAATCATTATTTTGTTATCAATAATAACATCTAGTTAACATCATCATTATTATTAGGACAATAAATATGTATAAAAATACTATACCTGGCTCCAGCTGGGCGCATCTGGTTCTTCCAGGATGTCAGGCCCAGGTTGGTCCTCTGAAGCCTCAGCTGGGGTGGTGGAGGGAAGGGTGGAGGGAAGGCTAGAAAGTGATTCCCTGCCTTCAAGCAGGTCATCCAGAAAGCGCAGTCTGTTGTAGTACCACAGCCTGGGTACATACACTTGCGCTGCTGCTGCTCCTGATCTGATGGATTCATGGATCTTCTTATGCTCCTTCTTATACATGTTCCCCAAGATCCCAATTCTCATTTCCAAAAACTCGATGGTTGCCTCGGGGGCCCGTGTCTGCACATATTCCAGAAGTTTCTAAATTTATAAGCTGTGTTTTAACTTTAAATCTGGGTTTTTAAAAGGATTCATATTTGCTGCAAGACAAAACACAAGGCAAAAACGCTATGTCAGCCTAAACTGTCAGAATGTTATCCCAATATAGGCCACAATCTTGAAGCAGTATAGGCCACTGATGTCCCAAGTTTAAATTTTACCTTTGTTAGGACGTTCGGCGATTCCGTTCCTCCTTCCTCTGCACACAGAACGTAGGTACGACACATGCGTATTTGCTTTATATACACTGCGCATGCGTGAAACTCTGCACACGTCGCCTGCCCCTGACGGTCTTTCTATTACTTTCCCCGCCCCTTCTCTCTCGTTGCAGTGGGAGACGACATGGCGGAAACACAGCAGGTGGCTGATAATAGCTCCAACGACGAGCAAAGCCTGGAGCAAGAAACGTCCCAATCCAGGAGGAGACAACATGTCGTTTGAAGAAATGGTGGAGATTGTGGCCATTTTGAGGAGGGACGACACCAACCCAAATCTCAGGCCAAAATAATGACCAAAGTGGTGAGAACTCTGCACAACAAATTTGGGGAACGGAGATCAAAGGAGCAGCTTAGGAATCGGTGGTCTGGCCTGAAACTGAGGGAGCAGGATCAGTACAGGAGGATCAAGAAAGTCCTTGGAAAAAGTTAATATTTGTCCTGTGTTACTATGATTATTATTACTTGCATGTTGCTCCATGTGCTTTTCTTTACAGTTGTACAATTTAAAATGGCACCTTTCATGTTCGTGGGCACAGTAATCGGTCGTAGTAAACATTGTTTGTTCACTCACTAATACTATGATATTTTTGACAGATACAGGGTTAACTACATATAGTCATGCCTATTTGTAGGAAAATAAGTTTAGTACATGCTAGATGTGTTTGTAACAGCTTTGGTAAGGTAAAAAATTATGTTTTCAGCTTGGAACTCTGCCAAAACAGACAATTGTACCACACTTCCAAACAATGTTTAATATTCCTATTTCTGGCCTCAAATATCTGTGTACTAAAGTATACCTTTTGTTTCATTCTCATAGGGGTTCAGAGTTGAAACACAGGAGTAGGGATGGGCTAACGGTTCGGCCCGAGCATAAGTTCGGGCCAAACTTTCGCTGTTCGGTCGTTCGGGAAACAGCCGAACTTTCGGGACATTCGACCGTTTGTTCAGCCCCCCCCGAACCAACCACAATGCATTGCGGCACTGAACAGTGCATTGCAAGCCCTGACTGGCTGAAGTAGTGAAAGCTTCAGCCAATCAGGGCGCAGAGCACAGTCAGAGTCATGATTGGACACTGTCATCATGACTTTATCCAATCATGGCTCACTCCCGCCCCACAGTATAAAAGTATTCTTTCAATGGCAGCCATTTTCAGTGTGATTTTGGCATGGAGAGAGATAGAATAGGGCTCTGTTCAGTGCTATTATAGTTAGTGTGCTGTTAGTTAGTGTTCTGTGCTATTTTGCTTCAATTGTCAGTGTCAGTGTAGAATATTAGTTTAGTGTCAGACTAGGGATAGTGTGAGTGTAGTGAGGAGGACCATCATTCAGCTTTGCATAGTGTGCAGCTAGAATAGGGACAGCTCAGATAGTTTCACTGTAGTGTAGTGAGACCGTGTCATTTATATATACATTAGTGTAGAGTAGGGACAGCTCAGATAGTTTCACTCTAGTGTAGTGTAGTGAGACCGTGTCAGTAATCTTGACATTAGTGTATAGCTAGAGTAGGGACAGTTCAGATAGTGTCAGTGTAGTGACGGTTGAACACCGTCTATTTGATTGCGTTACTGCCAGTTTAACGCTATATCATTTTGCGTGCGTTACTGGCAGTTTAACGCCATATAGTTCTGTGTGCGTTACTGCCAGTTTAACGCCATATAGTTCTGTGTGCGTTACTGCCAGTTTAACGCCATATAGTTTTGCGTGCGTTACTGCCAGTTTAACGCCATATAGTTTTGCGTGCGTTACTGCCAGTTTAACGCCAAATAGTTCTGTGTGCGTTACTGCCAGTTTAACGCCATATAGTTCTGTGTGCGTTACTGCCAGTTTAATGCTATATAGTTTTGTGTGCGTTACTGCCAGTTTAACGCCATATTGTTTTGCGTGCGTTACTGCCAGTTTAACGCCATATAGTTCTGTGTGCGTTACTGCCAGTTTAACACCATATAGTTCTGTGTGCGTTACTGCCAGTTTAACACCATATCGTTTTGCGTGCGTTACTGCCAGTTTAACGCCATATTGATTTGCGTGCGTTACTGCCAGTTTAAGGCCATATAGCAGGGATATGCAATTAGCGGACCTCCAGCTGTTGCAGAACTACAAGTTCCATGAGGCATAGCAAGACTCTGACAGACACAATCATGACACCCAGAGGCAAAGGCATGATGGGAATTGTAGTTTTGCAACAGCTGGAGGTCCGCTAATTGCTTATCCCTGCCATATAGTTTTGCGTGCGTTACTTCCTTTTTAAGGCCATATAGTTCTGTGTGCGTTAATGCCAGTTTAACGCCATATAGTTTTGCGTGCGTTACTGCCAGTTTAACGCCATATGGTTTTGCGTGCGTTACTGCCAGTTTAATGCCATATAGTTTTGCGTGCGTTACTGCCAGTTTAACGCCATATAGTTCTGTGTGCGTTACTGCCAGTTTAATGCCATATAGTTTTGCGTGCGTTACTGCCAGTTTAACGCCATATAGTTTTGTGTGCGTTACTGCCAGTTTAATGCCATATAGTTCTGTGTGCATTACTGCCAGTTTGGTGCATTATATTGCAGTATATTATATTTGTTTCTGTGAAGTGTGTCTGTGTAGTGTGAGTACTCAAATTAAAGGGCACCAAACACCTCTTTACATTGATTAAAGTGCATCCACGTACAGATTTCTCCTTTACATTTGCTTATAAGCACCGCCCCCTCCCTCCCAATAATGTCTGGGAGGACAACAAGGAAAGGCAGACGTTCCCTAGGCACTGTAAGGGGGCCAGCAACAAATGTGTCCACAGGCAAAGGTGGACGTGGTGGTCAGTCCTCAGGCAGGGCATCATTTCCTCTGTTTAGTGAGTTTGCCCGTGCTATCCAGCCACAGCATGCATAGGAGGTGGTGGACTGGCTTACTAAACCTTCCTCATCCTCCTCATCCTCTGTCACACAAGCAGAGACAAGTGTGCAGTCCCCTGCAGTTGCCAGAGTGGATAAACCTGCCTCCTTGTCCATATTCCTGCCATAGCCCTAACATCAGCCATTGAGGAGTCAGCTGAGTTATTTGACCACAGCGTCAGACACTTGCTCCTTGATGATGCCCAGCCATTACTGGATTCAGATGCTGGTTCTGAGGTTGAGGATGACAGGAACATGAGCCTAGAGAGAGGGAGGAACACTGGTAGACAAATTGGCATTCATGGTCCCCAAGCCGCAGCGTTTTGCCAAGTTGTCTCTAGTGGTAATGATGAAGATGGAGGAGATGGAGATGATGATGATGAGGTCACTGATGTGACTTGGGTACCAGATAGAGCAGAGGAGAAAACTGAAGGTGAGGCGGCACAACCCCAAGGAGGTCGACATCAACAAAGAGTAGAAAGCAGCCACCCTATTCCATCACGTTCTGTAGCTGTTATCTCCCGGCCCACTCCCCACAGCTCAGCTGTCTGGGCCTTTTTCAGCACATCTGCAGCAGATCGCACTGTTGCTATCTGCAAACTGTGTCACAGGCACATCAAACGTGGCAAAAACACCAACCATTTGGGAACCACATGCCTAACCAGGCATTTAACGTCCAACCACTCAGCCCGTGGCAAGAGCACCTAAAAGCCACACAAAAGGGGCACAAATCTGTCCCTCCTCCTCCTCCTCCTCCTTACCCACTTCAGTCTGCCCCTGCGATACCGAGTCATTACCTTTCAGCAGCCTCCACTGACAGGGATGATGGTATAGCACAGGGTGTCCAAGGTCCTAGCAGCTCATCTGCCAGCAGCACACCAGTACCTGTAGACTGTAGCCGGCAAATTCCTCTGCCCCATCTTCTGCAGCGGAAAAAAACAAACAGTCCCTGCCACCCACATGCCCAGCGCCTGAATGCAAGCTTGTCAAAGCTGTTGGCTCTCCAACTTCTGCCTTTCAGCCTGGTGGATTCTGCCCCCTTCCGTGAATTCGCACAATGTGCTGTACCACAATGGCAGGTTCCAAGTCGAAACTACTTTTCATGTAAGGCCGTTACATCTCTCTACCATCACATGGAAGGGAATGTTCTGGCATCATTGGGCAAGGCAGTTAGCCGTAAAATTTACCTTACTGCTGACACGTGGTCCAGCAAGCATGGGCAGGGACGATATATTTTGTTCACAGCACACTGGGTAACGCTGCTTGCAACTTGAAAGGATGCAGGACAGGGCTCAGTGCTGTAGCTTGTTGTGCCCCCATGTCTCCATACAGCTGGTGGTGATGATGCCAGACCTGTGAGCGCTACCCCCTCCTCCTCCTCTGCCACCTCCATGCCCTCCTCTGCAGAATTGTCCTATGAACATCAGGTACCCCCTAAGCGTTCAAAGGGCTTTTCCCAGAGTCAGGCTAAAAGGTGCCATGCAGTGCTGCAGCTGGTGTGTTTAGGGGACAGGAACCACACCGGAGCAGAGATTCTTGCAGCTCTGCAAGGACAGGCCCAGAGGTGGTTCACACCACGTCAGCTGGAGCCAGGAATGGTGGTGACCGATAATGGCTCAAACCTCCTGTCCATCCGTAGGCAGAGAAAGTTGACACATGTGCCATTCCTGGCACATGTCCTCAGTTTGGTGGTGCAGTGTTTCCTAAGTATGTACCCAGGGTTGCAAGATGTACTAAAGCAGACCAGAAGAGTCTGTAGCCATTTCAGGCGGTCATACACAGCCAGTGCTCGGTTGGCTGAAATTCAGCGGGAATTCCACCTGCCCGTAAAACCGCCTGATTTGTGACATGCCCACCAGGTGGAATTCAACTTTGGGAATGCTGCAGCGGCTATACATGCAACAGAGGGCCATCAACGAGTACTTGTATCAGTACGGCACGACGACAGGCTCAGGCCGCCTCGGCTTTTTTTCCCAACGCCAATGGCTGATCATTAAGGATGCATGCACTGTATTGTCACCATTTAGGGAGGCCACAAGGATGGTGAGCAATGACAGTGCATGCATCAGTAACACAATCCCTGTTGTGTGCCTGCTTGAGCACACTCTGCGTGGCATTATGGACAGGGCACTGGAGGCAGAGCAGCAGGAAGAAGAGGAGGACCTTCTTTCCTCTCAAGGCCCACTTTATCCAGACACCATCATTCCTATGTCACAGAACACACAGGAGGAGAGAGAGGAGGAGGATGAGGAGGAGGATTCTGGCACTTTCATAGGCTTTGAAGAAAAGGAAGACATGCGTCAATCTGTAAGCGATGGCTTTTCAACCCCAGGACCCTTGGGAGTAGTGTAGTACGTGGCTGGGAGGAGGAAGTTCCAGATGCTGTCATCCTGAGTGACCCAGAGGAGTCTGCTTCTCAAGCCTCTGCAAATTTGAGGCGCATGGGCAACCTCATGCTTCAAAGCCTGAGAAAGGACCCAAGAATACGTGGCATAAAGGAGAAGGATGATTTATGGTTGGCAAGCCTCCTTGACCAACGTTATAAGGGGAAGGTCTCTGAACTCATCCCGTCCCCACAGAGAGTGCAGAGGATAAAATCTCTTGAGGACACCTTAAAGAGGATTTTATTGAACATTTTTCTTGACTCTAGCAGGTTACAGTGTGGTGGAAAACGTTCTTTTGAGTCTTCCATTGGTCAAGAAAGGAGCGTTGGAGAAGGCGTCCGCCTAAGTGAGGTATTTCGGAATTTTTTTAGTCCTCGCTACCCAGGGCTGTCAGCTTCCACATCCCATCGGCGGCAGCATCTGCATCACATGGTGGACGTTTACCTCAGGGCCAAATCAGAGATGGAGAGCTTTCCAGCTGACGATCCACTGGCTTACTGGGTCATGAGATTAGACCACTGGCCAGAACTTGCCCAGTATGCTATTGAGTTGTTGAGCTGCCCTGCATTCAGTGTGCTTTCAGAATGGGCATTCGGTGCTGCAGGAGGTTTCGTTACTGATCATAGAACGCGTCTGTCCACAGACTCCGTGGACCGTTTGACTTTTATAAAAATGAATCAGTCCTGGATTACCAGCTATGAAGCCCCTGATGCCGATGTCACTGATTAAGTCTTTTTGGGATGTGGAATCTCTTCAGGACTTTGAGGGTGCCTAGCTTTGAGGGTGTTCAATCATTTCATCTGGAAGAATGTTTTTGGTATAGGTTTCATGGGCACAATGAACACCCAAAGACCAATTTTTCAGCCCCTGTTTGACAGGTGCATATCATTGCAATTTTTTACAGCAAGCCAAATTCTTGCTAACATCAAGATTATCTCTATAGGGTTACGGTGGGAAGGCGCCACGACACCCAAAGACCAATTTTTCAGCACCTGTTTGACAGGTGCATATCATTGCAATTTTTTACAGCAAGGCAAATTCTTGCTTGCATAAAGATTATCTCTATAGGGTTACGGTGGGAAGGCGCCACGACACCCAAAGACCAATTTTTCGGCACCTGTTTGACAGGTGCATATCATTGCAATTTTTTACAGCAAGCCAAATTCTTGCTTTCATCAAGATTATCTCTATAGGGTTACGGAGGGAAGGCGCCACGACACCCAAAGACCAATTTTAACGCACCCGTTACTATCCAAAGTCAAAGTGACACCAGAATGTATCCAAAAAATCTCAAATTTTGTTCCCAGTGCACTACATTGTGGCCTTATCATACACACTGGCTCCCCAGTTGTTGCTGAGCAGGGATGAGCCGAACACCCCCCTGTTCGGTTCGCACCAGAACCTGCAAACAGACAGAATGTTCGCGTGAACATTAGAACCCTATGAAATACAATGGACTCGAACGTTCGAAATCTAAAGTGCTAATTATAAAGGCTAATATGCAATTTATTGTCCTAAAAAGTGTTTGGGGACCCGGGTCCTGCCCCAGGGGACATGTATCAATGAAAAAAAAAGTTTAAAAAATAGACGTTTTTACGGGAGCAGTGATTTTAATATTGCTTGAAATGAAAAAATAAAAGTGAAATTTTCCTTTAAATTTAGTACCTGGGGGGTGTGTATGATATGCATGTAAAGTCGCGCATGTTTCCCGTGTTTAGAACTGTCCCTGCACAAAGTGTCATTTTTGAAGGAAAAAAAGTCATTTAAAACTCACTCGCGGCTATTAATGAATTGTCGGCTTTTATCAATACATAGAAAAGTCATTGATAAAAAATAAAAAAAAAGCGTGGGGGTTCCCCCAAATTCAATTACCAGGCCCTTCAGGTGTGGAATGGATATTAAGGGGAACCCCGCCGCAAATTTAAAAAAAAATGGCGTGCGGTTACCCCTAAATATCCATACCAGGCCCTTCAGATCTGGCATGGATTTTAAGGGGAACTCCACCCCAAATTTTAAAAAAATGGCGTGGAGTCCCCCCAAAAATCCATACCAGACCCTTATCCGAGCACGCAACCTTGCCGGCCGCAGGGGAAAAGGGGGGGACGAGAGAGCGGCCCCCCCTCCCTCCTGAACCGTACCAGGCCACATGACCTCAACATGGGGAAGATGTCCCCATGTTGATGGGGACAAGGGCCTCATCCCCACAACCCTTGCCCGGTGGTTGTGGGGGTCTGCGGGCAGGGGGCTTATTGGAATCTGGAAGACCCCTTTAACAAAGGGGACCCCCAGATCCCGGCCCTCCCCCTATGTGAATTGGTAAGGGGTACATTGTACCCCTACCATTTCACGAAGAAAGTGTAAAAAAAAATGTAAATAAAAACACGGACCTGATGGGAAACTTCCTCCACAGTGTTTTAAATGTATAGACCCGCCCCTTCTAACGTTCCCCATCAGGTCCGCTCAGCGGACCAGATGCGGAACGCGAGAAGGGGCGGGTCTATTCATGTATTACACAGCGAAGGAAGTTCCCCATCAGGTCCGCTCTGCGAGGGGGCAGACCTGATGGGAACTTCCTTCACTGTGTAATACGTGAATAGACCCGCCCCTTCTCATGTTCTGCATCTGGTCCGCTTAGCGGACCTGATGGGGAACTTTAGAAGGGGCGGGTGTATTCACGTATTACACAGTGAAGGAAGTTCCCATCAGGTCCGCTCCCTCGTAGAGCGGACCTGATGGGGAACTTCCTTCACTGTGTAATACATGAATAGACCCGCCCCTTCTCGCGTTCCGCATCTGCTCCGCTGAGCGGACCTGATGGGGAACTTTAGAAGGGGCGGGTCTATACATTTAAAACACTGTGGAGGAAGTTCCCCATCAGGTCCGCTCAGGCACAACCAATGACGGACAGCGCTGGACATCGGGATCGCCGTGGGACACTGGATTTCATCGCTGGAATGTTTTTGTTTTTTTTTAATAAAGGACTTTTCCAAGGTGTTTGTGTGTTTTTATTTACATTTTTTGACACTTTCTTCGTGAAATGGTAGGGGTACAATGTACCCCTTGCCAATTCACATAGGGGGGGCCGGGATCTGGAGGTCCCCTTTGTTAAAGGGGTCTTCCAGATTCCGATAAGCCCCCTGCCCGCAGACCCCCACAACCACCGGGCAAGGGTTGTGAGGATGAGGCCCTTGTCCCCATCAACATGGGGACATCCTACCCATGTTGAGGGCATGTGGCCTGGTACGGTTCAGGAGGGAGGGGGGCCACTCTCTCGTCCCCCCCTCTTCTCCTGCGGCCGGCCAGGTTGCGTGCTCGGATAAGGGTCTGGTATGGATTTTTGGGGGGACTCCACGCCATTTTTTTTAAAATTTGGGGTGGAGTTCCCCTTAAAATCCATGCCAGATCTGAAGGGCCTGGTATGGATATTTAGGGGGAACCGCACGCCATTTTTTTTTTTAATTTGCGGCGGGGTTCCCCTAAATATCCATTCCAGACCTGAAGGGCCTGGTAATTGAATTTGGGGGAACCCCCACGCTTTTTTTTATTTTTATCAATGACTTTTCTATGTATTGATAAAAGCCGACAATTCATTAATAGCCGCGAGTGAGTTTTAAATGACTTTTTTTCCTTCAAAAATGACACTTTGTGCAGGGACAGTTCTAAGCACGGGAAACATGCGCGACTTTACATACATATCATACACACCCCCCAGGTACGAAATTTAAAGGAATATTTCACTTTTATTGTTTCACTTTAAGCATTATTAAAATCACTGCTCCTAAAAAAACTTTTTTTGCATTGATACATGTCCCCTGGGGCAGGACCCAGGTCCCCAAATACTTTTTAGGACAATAACTTGCATATAAGCCTTTATAATTAGCACTTTAGATTTCTCCCATAGACTTTTTGAATTTGCCGCGAACACCCCAAATTGTTCGTTGTTCGGCGAACAGGCGAACAGGCAATGTTCGAGTCGAACATGAGTTCGACTCGAACTTGAATCTCATCCCTATTGCTGAGCAAAATAAAGGCAACTTGCAGGAAAATTTTCATTTTTTTTAGGCTTTATAAATTCAATTATTGCTGCAGCAGATTCTACACATGGTAAAGATCTGCCACTTTACAGTTAGACTAAGGGGACCCCCAGGAACTATATTGGAAGGAATTTTTCATTTTTAGGCTTTCACTACAATCAAAAAATCACTGCTCATTTAAAAATGAAGTTTTTAACATTTTTTTTTATTTTTATTGATACATGTCCCCCAGGGCAGGACCCGGACCACTATAACCATTGTATGCCTAATTACTTGCATTTAAGCCTTCAAAATGGGCACTTTTGATATTTGACGTTCGGGTCCCATTGACTTTAATGGGGTTCGTTATTCGGGTCCGAACTTTCGCGGTGTTCGAAAGTTCGTGTGCGGACCGAACAGGGGTCCATTCGGCCCATCCCTACACAGGAGTCCAGGAACCCCACACCTCCGAGAGACCCCCAACCGCAGGATGTGGAGGAAGGAGAGGTGGTAGAAATTGGCACCACAACAGGTCACCACATATTCAGGTAGATGTATGCCTGCATATTTATAATACATGGTGTATTTTTTAATTTTAGGTGATGGGCTGCTTGTGGACCAATAATCTACCCCTTTCACAAGTAGAAGTGCCCAGTTATTAATCCAGAACATCATGGTCTGCAGTCGAGATTTGGACATTATTAAAAAAACAAACAAAGAAGGTTGAGCAAAAAATGAAGAACATGATTGATGTGCTAGGGAGAATATAAATTCCCACAAAATCCCACCATTTTTGTTAATGTTTTTCAAATTTTAGACAAATTTTATACATTGTAAAAGCCAAATTTTGAAGATGCACACAGTGTGTCAACATGTGCTATCTGCCATCAGGGGATATCAATGTACGTGTTTTGTGGGTGCAACCCCTTCCTCGCAACTGAAGTAGGTGAGAGAAAGGGGTTGCACCCCCAAAACACATCCATTGATCCCCCATGATGGCAGATAGCACATGTTGACATTAGGCATGGGATCAGGAGGGAAATCCCCATGTTGCCACACCATTTTTTGTGCATCTTCAAAATTTGTCTTTTACAGTGGTGACATCACCCCATCTTATGAAGGGAAGATCAAAACATTTTTAACATAATAGAATGTCTGATCTTGCCTTCACTTTTTACATGTTGAACTTTGTAAGTTCCAGAGTTGACTATGTTTTATGGTTTAAAACATGCCTGTTTATGCGATTTTGTAAAAAAATGTAATACTAAAAATAAAAAAATAAAAATGTTTCTATTTTCTAAAAAAAAATTAATAACGCACAATTTGAATGTTCAAGGAGTAAGACCACTTTCACACTGAGGCGCTTTTCAGGCGCTTTCACGCTAAAAAAAGCCCCTGAAAAGCTTACGAAAATTTATTTTCATTAAAATCAATGAATGCTTTCACACTGGGGCAATACGCTGAAAAAATGCCCCTCTCCATTGAAATGAATTGAAAGCGCTTCAAAAGTGCCTGAAAAGCGCTTCAAAAGCGATCAGTGTTTTACTGGCAGTTTTTCAAGCGCCTCAGTGTGAAAGAGGCCTAAAAGCTTTTGTACTCAACAATGTGTAGCTTCTTCTTTCAATGCTCAATACCATTTTTTGTAGTAAGTTTTGGTGTTTACAGTGACAATGGTGGTTATTTACTAAAGGAAAATACACTTGGCACTACAAGTGCACTAGGAGAACCTAGGAGACAGCTAAAAGAAACACAAGCAATAAAGAAAATTCAAGATTTTAGAAGATAATTATTATTTTTTTATTAAAAAAATTCTTTATACATTGTGTAGCATAGCAATGGCCCCCCTGCCTGTAAAATAGTCTACATATTTCTGGCGAATTTCACGGGCGCTTTGGGGGGGCAAGCCAGGACGGCCAGTATCCAGGCCAATCAGGGGTTCAGCAGGAAGTCCGGCCTCAGGTCCAACTGAGGCTAGATAATTTGGGCCATTTCGCCTTTAATAATTGTGCAATATGCAGCAGGAGAATTGTCATGGATATGCAGTAATGTTTGTCTGTCAGCTTACCTTCCTGTCCATGTGTTCACCTAAGAGGCCAGACACTCTAACATGGCTGTTTAAATAATCTCTCCTCCTAGTATGGCCCCACCCCAGGCCCTATCAGAGAACTCTATATTAACCTGTGCACTGCAAGTCTGCCTTGCTGATCAACGTTGTTTGTTAAGCATTGTGTGTATGGGTTCCTGCTTGCCGTGTGCTACGTCTGTCTCTGTGTTATGGATCTTGGCTTGTTCTCGACTATCCCTGTCTGATTGTGATCTTGACCTTTGGCTTGTCCTTTGTTTATCCTTGTCTGCTTGTCGCCCTGACCTTGGCTTGTCCCCTCACTATCTCTTGTATCCTGAGCTGCTGCTTCCCCTCTATACCCTACGGAGCGTGAGCTAGGGGACTCTGGGGGCCGCAACCTGGATCCAGTTGCAGCTCAGTCCATCCTCCCCACTAGAGGCTCTGGTGAACACCTGCTGGATCTTAGACTCCGCACCCTGGGGAATATTAGGCTCTAGCTCCCTGTGGGATCCCTGTTTGTGCTCCAGTGGACCTGCCTTCCTTAACCACCCAGTGTTCTATCCGCAGCAGTCAGCCATAGGGTTCACTACCTTAGCGGTGTACTCCTGACCCCAATGGTGTGCATCTGTCACCTGGCTTTAGGTGACCTGACAAGAATATTATGTGGTTCAGTTTGTAGTCCACCATATGGATTGCTGTCACAAACAGGTGGAACCGGCCGGCCATTATCCTGAAGGTATTCTCAACAACTCTTCAGGCTCTGGCCAGCCGGTAGTTAAAAACCCTCCTCTCCGGGGTGAGGGTCTTCTGGGGGAATGGCCTCATCAGGTGATCACCCAGACCGAATGCTTCATCAGCAATAAAGACGAACGGGGGTACTTCAACGTTGTCTTCATCAGGTGGCAATGCCAGGCCACCACTCTGGAGACGTAGGGCAAACTCCGTCCGGGTGAAGACTCCACCATCCGACATCCGGCCATTCTTCCCCATGTCCACATAGAGGAACTCATATTGTGCCGACACCACCACCATCAACACTATACTATTAATCCCTTTATAATTATAATGTCGCGTACACACGACCGTTTTTCATGACGAGAAAACTGCCATTTTTTAGATTGGTCGTGAAAACCGGTCGTGTGTATGCTCCATAGCAGTTTTCTCGATGAGAACCTGCTCTATTTTTTCTCGTCGTTCTTTTTCTCGTCGCAAAAACCGCTTGTGTGTATGCTTTTCCGAGGGGAATCAAGTATGAGACGGGAGCGCTCGTTCTGGTAAAACTAGCGTTTGTAATGGAGATAGCACATTCGTCACGCTGTAACGGACTGAAAAGCACGAGGCTGAAAAGCGCGAATCGTCTCTCACCAAACTTTACTAACACAAGATCAGCAAAAGCAGCCCAAAGGGTGGCCATTCGAATGGAACTTCCCCTTTATAGTGCCGTCGTACGTGTTGTCGTACGTCACTGCGCTTTGCGCAAGCGTTTTTTTCCTGAACGTGTGTATGCAAGGCAGGCTTGAGAGCAATCACGACGAATCACATCGAGAAAAACTACATTTTTTTGCATGACAGGAAAAACGGTTGTGTGTACGTGGCCTAATAGTATGACCCCGAATGGGGTGGTGGCACGATGCGGACTTGCTTCCTATCTATAGCCCTTCCACAGTTGGGAAAGTACCACCACTGGGCAAAATGGGAGGCCACAGTCTGCCATTCCTGTGGCGCTGAAGGAAACTGTGGAGTCAAACAAGAAAAAAAAATATTAGTACTTTTGCACATAACATTGCAAGTAGATTATACAAAAACATTCTTGGCCAACATCAGTATAACATTTATTTTAAGGAGTATTTTAAGACAAAATTATAAGGTCCACTTATCAGATTCCTCACCCCCTCTGATGGCTGAGTTTGGGCCCTCCAAAAAAAAGCCTCTGCCACTCTGCCTGAATTTAATGAGAACAAAAACATTTGTAGACATTTTAGGGGGTGTTTAGGCTAAAGCACTACAATGGAGCTGACAAAATACATTGTTAAGTGACCAGGCTAGGTGTGTATGGGCCAAGGGTAGCATGAAGGGAAATATGCATGTAGGTCAAAAAAACAGCATTAAAAGCTTACAGCATGCATGGGGACAAAGGGGACATTCCCAGCATATTACAATCATGGCAATTAGGGAATGATGAAAGAAATACAATACATTAGCAAACATTAAATACATAGAATGTGATGTTAAAGGAGAAAACTTACCTTAATATAGTCCTTCTGCAGGACTTGTATGATGGCAGAACAGGTCTCTGGGATAATGAGCCCCAGAGCCTGGGGGGAGATACCTGTTGTGAACTTGAGGTCCTGCAGACTTCTCCCTGTCGCCAGGTATCTCAACGTGGCGACTAGCCTTTGCTCGGCAGTGATGGCTTTCCGCATGCAGGTGTCCTTCTTCGTGATATAAGGGGACAGCAAAGCCAACAGACAGTGAAAAACGGGGTCCGTCATCCGGAGATAATTCCTAAAATTATCAGTATTATTCTCATGGATCTCCCACAGCAAAGGCATGTGACAGAATTGGTCACGCTGGAGCAACCAATTCTTCATCAATGAACTCCTCCTCACCTGTTCATGGACTTAGCTTGGGTCAAAGCATGAACCCCAACACCAAGCCCATACGCAGCACAAACTCTACGACGAGTACGTACCCGCAACATAGCTAGAAAACGGTCGGCTGTTCAGACCGAACTAAACAGAACGCACTGAAGAACAGAAAGGCCTATGAAGAACGACCTGAAAATCAGAAATGAGCAGACAAGAACTCCCTGAAAGACAGATACGAACCCACAAGCACCAACTGAACAGCAGAAAAACGATCTGAAAGCATAAAGACTGAAAAGCGCGAATCGTCTCTCACCAACCTTTTAATAACACATGATCAGCAAAAGCAGCCCAAAGGGTGGCGCCGTTGGAATGGAACTTCCGCTTTATACTGCCGTTGTACGTGTTGTACGTCACTGCGTTTTTGACGGTCAGATTTTAGTGTGACCGTGTGTATGCAAGACAGCTTGAGCGGAATTCCGGTTGTGTGTACAAGGCATTAGGCCCCTTTCACACGGACGTGTCCATATACAGACTCCGCTATGCTCAGCAGGGATTGATCCGTTGATCCCCGCTGAGCAGGCAGACGACAGCTTCATCTCTGCACACTGTGCAGGGATCGACCTGTCAGAGCGCCGCTCTCCTCTATGGGGGATATGATAAAGACGGACCGTAGAGTCAGTTTTCATCCGATCCGATCTGCCAGACAGATGGAAAATAGGGTTTGTATCCATCTGACTTTAGCGGATCGGAGCAGATCGTATGTCAGCGGACATGTTACCGCTGACATCTGTCGCTTCATAGACCTGCATGGAGCATCCATTCAGATCCGCCAAAAAAACTGATAGGCGGATCTGAACGGTCCGCCCGTGTGGAAGAGGCCTTAGTATTTTATCGGACGAATGATCGTCTGTTTTTTTTTTGCATGCTAGTCCCCATATCGAAAATTAAAAGGTTATTAGGTACGAAAATTCTTGTAAACAGAATTAAAATTCGGAAGTGATATAATGTATTTGTATTGTATTTTCTGCCGAAAACTGTACTAATTAAACAAAAATCGTACAATCTGGTATCGTACAAGAACATTTTTCGTGTTTGTCCCTTTGGAAAATTTCGGACAAACAGTGTACTAACAATCAGATTATCGTACAATCGCTTTGAAAGTGGTTTTTGTTTTTCTACAATATGCTAAATGTGTGTTTAAGCATATTACAAAAACTAAATTTCATAAAACAATGTTATTGTTGCTCTACCTACTGTTTCCAATTATATAAGGATAACCAGCCAAATGACTAGAAAATATAAATGCAGACCAAGGAACATCTGAACTGTAAGAACTTGTCTGTATAGAGAATAAATTGACATAATTAAGATTTGATTTGATAAGCATAGCTGCCCCATATGTAAAGACATTGAGCAACCTATCAATAAGTTGATAATTACCGAGCCCAGCCCAGGCGTCCTCTTTCGCCAGTTTATTCACCAGTGAAAAAGGATCCCAAAAAATTACAAGGAACATAATTATTATGACTGGAATAAACTGCATAAAATATGAATCCTACTACAGATTCATGTGTGTCTTTCTGTCCTTATGAGTTTGATAGATAATTTTAGTGGGTCAATGAATGTTTAGTGAGCACATATTTAGAGTTATTATTATTATTATTTTTTTCGTACAAATAAAAAATTTTATGAGACATTTACAAATTTTGTGTGCTTGCTTTTCCATATGGTTCTTGTATTAAATGCTGTATCCAACGTTGTATGTATGCTTGTATTAAATTTAAAAAGATTTAAAGTGATAGTAAACTCTGTTACGCCACTTGTAATAAGGCTTACCTGTAGGTACTGTCAATAAATCCTAAACTTGCAGTTTAGGAGAAATTCACAGTACATGCAGCCGATGACATCACTGACACATGCGCTCTGAAGTAAAGTAAGTAAAAAAATAAAATAAAAATTAAAACGCCCCTGTCCCCGGTAGCTCATGCTCAGAAGCGAACACACACGTAAGTCCCGCCCACATATGTATACGCCGTTCAAACCACATATGTGAGGTAACACCGCGTGCGTTAGAGCGCGCGCGTGCAACAATTCTAGCACTAGACCTCCTCTGTACCTCTAACCTGGTAACCTGCAAAAAATTTCAAAGCGTCGCCTATGGAGATTTTTAAGTACCGAAGTTTGGCGCCATTCCATGAGTGTGCGCAATTTTAAAACCTGACATGTTAGGTATCTATTTACTCAGCGTAACATAATCTTTCATATTTTACAAAAAAATTGGGCTAACTTTACTGTTTTATTATTTTTTAATTCTTGAAACCATTTTTTTTCCAAAAAAAGGCAATTGAAAAATGATTGCGCAAATACCGTGCAAGATAAAAAGGTGCAATGACTGTCATTTTATTTCCTAGGGTGTCTGCTAAAAAAACATATATAATGTTTGGGGGTTCTGAGTAATTTTCTAGCAAAAGAATGATGATTTGTACATGTAGAAAAAAAGTGCCAGAATAGGCCCGGTATGGAAGTGGTATAAAAGCCCTGTATTGAAGTGGTTAAGTGGTTAAACTGAATGGGTTGTTTTACAAGGGGAGGATTTACAATCATTTAAATATAAATGAACCCTTTGCCCATCAATAGCAATAGTAGACTGCAAACACACTTAGCATATGTCTTAAATATTGTGTATAACATTTGCTGCACAAATAAAAAAAAAATTCACTTAAATGTGTCAAATTTCATGTGTCTCCAAACAAATGAAATATGTGCAAACTGACCAAAAATGCAGACATTGTGTGAAAATTGCAGTCAGTGCAAATGCAAGGTAGAATCGATAATAACAATCAATGTAAAGCAGTGTGATCAATATGTACAACCAATCAATAAACAACAATAAACATAAAGAAAGAACATATACAGTATCTCACAAAAGTGAGTACACCCCTCACATTTTTGTAAATATTTTATTATATCTTTTCATGTGACAACATTGAAGAAATTACAGTTTTCTACAACGTAAATGTAGTGATACCCCCGAAGGAGCTGCTGGATTAATTTTGGGTCCTGCCGTTACCACACACTTCACCGTCCCAGAACTTAAGAGTCTATGTTAGTAGTTTTGAAAAAGGTGATTGCCAGTCACTTCAGTCTTTTTCTCAATTGCTTTATTACACAACTTTAGGTAGGGGATAGAGGGTTAGGGGAAGCTCAGATACCTTGGTTTCTTTCAGATCACTAATGGGATTCTTGAATCCAGATGACACAGCTCTCTGCCTCTGGTTCTTGCGACTACACGATAGGCCTCTCACACCGACCTAGCAGCCGGTATGAAGCATGGACAAAGTCTCTGCCACAGACTTGAGTGATAACGGACAATGTCTCTGCCACAGACTTGAGTGAAAAGTGGAAACTCCTGGATAATCCCCTGCCACAGGATTGTTTAGCCAGTAGTCAGTTAGTTAGGTCAGCTGCACAGTACCTGAACCTTTAAGCCATCCGGCAGAACTGTGAGGTAGGTTACTTGGGTGCATCCTCCAGGCCCTTCCTGGGATACCAGCCATCAGCTCGGTCCTCTCCAGTAAGGTCCTCCCCTGGAATATTCTCTGCTTGAGTGGCTTCTTCCCGCAGGACAGACAGCACGGGATCACCTTCAGTTAAGTAGGCCCCAGACAGGCTTCTGGGCCTACTTGCAGCAAACACAGCAGCATAGCCTCCGGCCTGGAGGGCCATGAGGCAAGACGAACCCCGGAGCACATGGCACTGCCCCTTAAATATCCTTCCCCCAGCATGCCCAGCTACAAAGAAGCTCCTGATTGGGCTTTTTTCTGGAGAAAGAATATCCAATACACTTCAGCTGGCTGTATTTCTCACACTGGCCTGTGACAACAGTAACACTTACTGGCAACAGTGGGAAATGCGCACAAACAGCCAAAGCTGGAAGAGAAATCAACAAATTTACATAGATCACTCTAAACTATTTACAGCTCAGATAACACCAAATTTACACATAGCGCCTACTCAAAAGAAGCAGGGCGTTACATAAAGTAGCGAGTGTACAGCTTGTATAACAGTGTAAATTTGCTATCCCCTCAAAATAACTCAACACACAGCCATTAATGTCTAAACCGCTGGCAACAAAAGTGAGAACACCCCTAAGTGAAAATGTCCAAATTGGGCCCAAAGTGTCAATATATTGTGTGGCCACCATTATTTTCCAGCACTGCTTTTGGGCATGGAGTTCACCAGAGCTTCACAGGTTGCCACTGGAGTCCTCTTCCACTCCTATGATGACATCACAGAGCTGGTGGATGTTAGAGACCTTGCGCTCCCCACCTTCTGTTTGAGGATACCCCACAGATGCTCAATAGGGTTTGGGTTTTGGAGACATGCTTGGCCAGTCCATCACCTTTACCCTCAGCTTCTTTAGCAAGTCTGTGGTCGTCTTGGAGGTCTGTTTGGGGTCGGTATCGTGTTGGAATACTGCCCTACGGCCCAGTCTCCGAAGGGAGGGGATCATGTTCTGCTTCAGTATGTCACAGTACATGTTGGCATTCATGGTTTCCTCAATAAACTGTAGCTCCCCAGTGCCGGCAGCACTCATGCGGCCCCAGACCATGACACTCCCACCACCATGCTTGACTGTAGGCAAGACACACTTGTCTTTGTACTCCTCACCTGGTTGCCGCCACACACGCTTGACACCATCTGAACCTAATAAGTTTATCTTGGTCTCATCAGACCACAGGACATGGTTCCAGTAATCCATGTCCTTAGTCTGCTTGTCTTCAGCAAACTGTTAGCGGGCTTTTTTTGTGCATCATCTTTAGAGGAGGCTTCCTTCTGGGACGACAGCCATGCAGACCAATTTGATGCAGTGTGTGGCGTGTGGTCTGAGCACTGACAGGCTGACCCCCCACCCCTTCAACCTCTGCAGCAATGCAGGCAGCACTCATACAACTATTTCCCAAAGACAACCTATGGATATGACGCTGAGCACATGCACTCAACTTCTTTGGTCGACCATGGCAAGCCCTGTTCTGAGTGGAACCTGTCCTGTTAAACCACTGTATGGTCTTGGTCATCGTGCTGCAGCTCAGTTTCAGTGTCTTGGCAATCTTCTTATAGCCTAGGCCATCTTTATGTAGAGCAAAAATTCTTTTTTTCAGATCCTCAGAGAGTTCTTTGCCATGAGGTGCCATGTTGAACTTTCAGTGACCAGTATGAGAGAGTGAGAACGATAACACCAAATTTAACACACCTGCTCCCCATTCACACCAGAGACCTTGTAACACTAACGAGTCACATGATACCGGGGAGGGAAAACGGATAATTGGGCCCCATTTGGACATTTTCACTTTTGTACTCACTTTTGTTGCCAGCGGTTTAGACATTAATGGCTGTGTGTTGAGTTATTTTGAGGGGACAGCAAATTTACACTGTTAAACAAGCTGTAAACTCACTACTAGGGATGAGCCGAACACCCCCCGGTTCGGTTCGCACCAGAACCTGCGAACGGACCGAAAGTTCGCGCAAACTTTAGAATCCTATTAAATACAATGGACGCAAACTTTCGAAATCTAAAGTGCTAATTATAACGGCTAATATGCATGTTATTGTCCTAAAAAGGGTTTGGGGACCCGGGTCCTGCCCCAGGGGACATGTATCAATGCAAAAAGAGGTTTTAAAAACGGACGTTTTTTCGGGAGCAGGGATTTTAATGATGCATAAAGTGAAAAAAAAAAAGTGAAATATTATTTTAAATATCGTACCTGGGGGGTGTCTAAAGTATGCCTGTGAAGTGGCACGTGTTTCCCGTGTTTAGAACTGTCCCTGCACAAAATGACATTTCTAAAGGAAAAAAAGTCATTTAAAACTGCTTGCGGCTTTAATGTAATGTCTGGTCTCGGCAATATGGATGAAAATCATTGAGAAAAATGGCATGGGTACCCCCCCACCCCCAGCCCACTACCAGCCTTTTTGGGTCTTGTACGGATATTAACCACTTAACGACCGCCCACTGTAATTATACGTCAGCAGAATGGCACCGACAGGCAGAATCACGTATATGTACGTGATCGCCTTTGTATAGTTGGGGGGTCCGATCGGACCCCCCTTCTGTACAGTGAGCGGTGGTTAAGTGTTCGGGAGCGATCCGGCATGAGGGGACGGCCGTTCGATTCCGGCCACCCCCTCTCGATCGCTCCCGGCGAATGAGAGAGCTTCCCCTGCCTGTAATGTAAACACAGACAGGAGGAAGTGATGTCATCTCTCCTCGTGTCGAGGAGAGAAGACATCTCACAGTAAGTGCACCAACAGCCCACTGACACCAGTACACGTAGGCACACAAATCACCCCCCAGTCACCCCCAGATCACCCCCCAGATCACCCCCAGTAACCCCCAGTCACAGTGCACCGTTTGCAGTGATCATTTTTTTTACTGATCACTGCAATCAGTGTCATTTGTGACTGTAAAAAGTTGCAGGGCAGTTAGGTTTAGGCCCCTTTAGGTCCAGGGTAGCCCCCTAACCCCCCCTAATAAAGGTTTAACCCCTTGATCGCCCCCCAGGTAACCCTTTCACCCCCTAACGCCAGCGTCACTAAGCGATCATTTTTCCGATCGCTTTTTTCTTGTCGCTGGTGTCCTAGATAGCCAGTTAATTATTTTTAGGTTCGCCGCAGGTTTTTATTAGCGTCAGGTACCCCCATATATTATTTTAACCCCCTGATTGCCCCTAGAGTTAACCCTTTCACCAGTGATCACCGTATAAGCGTCACTGGTGACACTGGTTACCCAGTGAGTTATTTCGTTATTTAGGTAACCCGTCAGGTTTTTATATAGCGTCGGGTACCCCCATATTTAACCTAATAAAGGTTTTAACCCCCTGATTGCCCCTAGTTAACCCTTTCACCAGTGATCACCATATAAAGGTTACGGGTGACACTGGTTGGTTAGTTTGCTTTTTATAGCATCAGGGCACCCGCCGTATATAACCCAATAAAGGTTTAACCCCCTGATCGCCCGGCGGGTGATATCAATTAGGTTTTAGCGCCAGAGAGGGTCTGCGTCGCCCCAGGCAGCTTTAGGTTAGTGCCAGTAACGCTAACACCCACGCGCAAAGCATACACCTCCCTTAGTGGTATAGTATCTGATCAGATCTATACTAGCGTCCCCAGCGGTTTAGGGTTCCCAAAAACGCAGTGTTAGCGGGATCAGCCCAGATACCTGCTAGTACCTGCGTTTAGCCCCTCCGCCCAGCCCAGCCCAGCCCAGCCCACCCAAGTGCAGTATCGATCGATCACTGTCACTTACCAAACACAACACACATAACTGCAGCGTTCGCAGAGACAGTCCTGATCCCTGCGATCGCTAACAGTTTTTTTGGTAGCGTTTGATACATTTGGTGACAGTCAGGTGCTTTTTTTCCTGTGAATCTTACTAGTGTACCCCTAAATTTAGAGCCCAAAATGGCAAGTCGATGGTACACTAGTAAAGAGGCCTACGAGATTCTGAGCATGACAGATAGTGAAGAGGAGGTCACGTATCTGTCAGATTCAGGCTCAGAATATCTTCCCATAGAAGACAGTGACGTCAGCGGCCCCACGTCAGATAGCTCTGACGACGAAGTTGAGGTCCCTGCTAAGGTCAGGTGTACCCGATCCCGATCTTCTGAGGTTGTTGAGGAGTAGGGATGAGCTCGGTGTTCGAGTCGAACATACGTTCGACTCGAACATCGGCTGTTCGATCGTTCGCCGAACAACGAACGATTTGGGCCGTTCGCGCCTAATTCGCGGCCCACAATGCACTACGCCATCGCAGTGTCATCCAGGCGCTGTGATTGGCCAAGCATGCACTGTGACCCTGCATGCTTGGCCAATCACAGCGCCGGCAGCGAGGAGAGCAATGATTGGCCACAGGCAGGATGCCTGTGGCCAATTATTGCTGAGGGTGTTTAGTACACGCCCCACACTATAAAAGGCCGCCAGCACGGCGGCCTAGTGTAGTGTGTTCCGGAGCAGGGAAAGAGAAGCATAGGCAGGGACAGTGACATTTTTTTTTCTTGCTTAACCTGGATTCCTTTAGTTTAGGGAAAGAGAAGGATAGGTAGGGAGAGTGTCAGTCTGTTTTACTGTGCTAAACCTTGTTTGTAGGGACAGGGAAGGACAGTGAGGGAAATTCTCCTTGTGCTATACTGTGCTAAAGCATTCCTCATCAACCATCTTTAAAAAAAAAAAAATTATAGGGACAGAAAACTATAGGTAGGGAGAGTGTCAGTGTGTTTTACTGTGCTAAACCTTGTTTGTAGGGACAGGGAAGGACAGTGAGGGAAATTCTCATTGTGCTATACTGTGCTAAAGCATTCCTCATAAACCATCTTTAAAAAATAAATTTTTTATAGGGACAGAAAACTATAGGTAGGGAGAGTGTCAGTGTGTTTTACTGTGCTAAACCTTGTTTGTAGGGACAGGGAAGGACAGTGAGGGAAATTCTCATTGTGCTATACTGTGCTAAAGCATTCCTCATCAACCATCTTTAAAAAAAAAATTTTTTATAGGGACAGAAAACTATAGGTAGGGAGAGTGTCAGTGTGTTTTACTGTGCTAAACCTTGTTTGTAGGGACAGGGAAGGACAGTGAGGGAAATTCTCATTGTGCTATACTGTGCTAAAGCATTCCTCATCAACCATCTTTAAAAAAAAAAAATTTTATAGGGACAGAAAACTATAGGTAGGGAGAGTGTCAGTGTGTTTTACTGTGCTAAACCTTGTTTGTAGGGACAGGGAAGGACAGTGAGGGAAATTCTCATTGTGCTATACTGTGCTAAAGCATTCCTCATCAACCATCTTTAAAAAATAAATTTTTTATAGGGACAGAAAACTATAGGTAGGGAGAGTGTCAGTGTGTTTTACTGTGCTAAACCTTGTTTGTAGGGACAGGGAAGGACAGTGAGGGAAATTCTCATTGTGCTATACTGTGCTAAAGCATTCCTCATCAACCATCTTTAAAAAAATTTTTTTATAGGGACAGAAAACTATAGGTACGGAGAGTGTCAGTGTGTTTTACTGTGCTAAACCTTGTTTGTAGGGACAGGGAAGGACAGTGAGGGAAATTCTCATTGTGCTATACTGTGCTAAAGCATTCCTCATCAACCATCTTTAAAAAAAAATTTTTTTATAGGGACAGAAAACTATAGGTAGGGAGAGTGTCAGTGTGTTTTACTGTGCTAAACCTTGTTTGTAGGGACAGGGAAGGACAGTGAGGGAAATTCTCATTGTGCTATACTGTGCTAAAGCATTCCTCATCAACCATCTTTAAAAAAACATTTTTTATAGGGACAGAAAACTATAGGTAGGGAGAGTGTCAGTGTGTTTTACTGTGCTAAACCTTGTTTGTAGGGACAGGGAAGGACAGTGAGGGAAATTCTCATTGTGCTATACTGTGCTAAAGCATTCCTCATCAACCATCTTTAAAAAAAAAATTTTTTATAGGGACAGAAAACTATAGGTAGGGAGAGTGTCAGTGTGTTTTACTGTGCTAAACCTTGTTTGTAGGGACAGGGAAGGACAGTGAGGGAAATTCTCATTGTGCTATACTGTGCTAAAGCATTCCTCATCAACCATCTTTAAAAAAAATTTTTTTTTATAGGGACAGAAAACTATAGGTAGGGAGAGTGTCAGTGTGTTTTACTGTGCTAAACCTTGTTTGTAGGGACAGGGAAGGACAGTGAGGGAAATTCTCATTGTGCTATACTGTGCTAAAGCATTCCTCATCAACCATCTTTAAAAAAACATTTTTTATAGGGACAGAAAACTATAGGTAGGGAGAGTGTCAGTGTGTTTTACTGTGCTAAACCTTGTTTGTAGGGACAGGGAAGGACAGTGAGGGAAATTCTCATTGTGCTATACTGTGCTAAAGCATTCCTCATCAACCATCTTTAAAAAAAAATTTTTTTATAGGGACAGAAAACTATAGGTAGGGAGAGTGTCAGTGTGTTTTACTGTGCTAAACCTTGTTTGTAGGGACAGGGAAGGACAGTGAGGGAAATTCTCATTGTGCTATACTGTGCTAAAGCATTCCTCATCAACCATCTTTGAAATCCTTGTTTTTTGGACAGTCAGGGAAATTGTCATTGTGCTATTCTGTGCGAAAGCAATCATCCTCAACCATATTTAGAAATCCTTAAGTAAAGGGACAGAGAAGGACACCTGAAGGTAGCCCTTATTGCTTTTTTTCCCATCTCCCTGCAGGCCATCCATTAGAATGTCTGGAAGGCAAACAAGGAGAGGCAGACAGTCAGGAGGCAATAAAAGAGGGAAAGCAGGCTCTGTGTCTGGGGGCAACAGTGCTGGTCGTGGACGCGGTGCATTGTCATCAGCACATGGCCATGGGACACGCTTGTCCTTCTTTTCGGCAGCTGGACATGTTGAGCCACATCATGCCGAAGACTTGGTAGAGTGGATGACCAAGCCCTCCTCCTCCTCCTCCTCATCCTCTCTCACCCAGGCTCAGGGTACTGGCAAAGCAGCTGCCAAAGCGTCCTCTTCCCTGGTATCAATGTCAGACTCATCATCAGTCACTCCTTCCCTAGACCCACCATGTCCTCCTCCTGAGGAGTCCCCCGAACTGTTTGAGCACAGTGTTGGGTACATGCTCCAGGAGGATGCCCAGTGTTTCGAAGGGTCTGATGATGAAACCCAGCTAGAGGAAGGCAGTAGCGTGAGAGCAGACAGAGGGGATGCTCAAGAAGGACACCAATCTGGCAGTCATGTTCCAGCAGCTGCAGCATACTGCCAGATTGGCTCCAGTGATGAGGAGGGAGGGGATGATGAGGTCACTGACTCCACGTGGGTGCCTAATAGGAGAGAGGAGGAGGAGGAGGATGAGGAGGAGGCACATCTCCAACGAGGCAGGATGCCCTTTGGTGGCCAGCGTAAGGGCAGTACACCAACGGAATCACACCGCAGAGCTCCGCCTGTGCAGGGCGCTGCCTCTGCCCGTTATTCAAAAAGTTCTTTGGTGTGGGCCTTTTTTGAGGCTAGTGCATCAGATCGCACAGCTGCTGTTTGCAACATATGTCTCAAGCGTATATCGCGTGGCCAAAACATCAGCCGCTTGGGTACCACATGCCTCACCAGACATATGTTGACCTGCCATGCAGCTCGTTGGCAAGCCTACCTCAAAGACCCACACCAAAGAACAAAGCGGACCTCTCCTTGCACCGCATCAGCTGGGATCTCCAACCCCACTATAACTTCAGTCCTCTCTGAAACATGCACTGAGAGGAATGAAGGTGTAGAATTAGGTGTGTCACAGCCAAGTACTTGCGGCCACTCTGCTAGCAGTACACCGACGTCCGATTCTAGCAGGCAAATTTCCCTGCCCCAGCTGCTGGACCGTCGAAAGAAGTTCACTCCCAGCCATCCACATGCCCAGCGGTTGAATGCTAGCTTGGCTAAATTGCTAGCGCTTCAACTGCTGCCTTTTCAGTTGGTAGACTCGGCCCCCTTCCGTGAGTTTGTGCAATGTGCGGTTCCTCAGTGGCAGGTTCCCAAACGCCACTTTTTCTCACGGAAGGCTATTCCGGCTCTCTACCGGCATGTGGAAGGCAATGTCTTGGCCTCGCTGGACAGGGCGGTCAGCGGTAAGGTGCATATTACCGCTGACTCATGGTCCAGCAGGCATGGACAGGGACGTTACCTTTCTTTCACGGCCCATTGGGTCACTCTTTTGGCAGCTGGGAAGGATGCAGGACAAGGTGCAGTAGTGTTGGAGGTTGTTCCACCGCCACGCCTCCAAAATGCTACTACTGGTTGTGACACACCTCTCTCCTCCACCCCCTCCTCTTCTTCTTCCTCCATGGCCTCTTCCTGTGCTTTGTCCTCTGAACCAGCGGTGCTCCGTAGGCGTTCAAGGGGCTACGCAAGTACGCAGGCAAAAAGATGCCATGCCGTGCTTGCGCTGGTGTGTTTGGGGGACAGAAGCCACACTGGGGCAGAGGTCCTGTCTGCTCTGCAGGGCCAGGCCGAGAGGTGGTTGACGCCACGCCAGCTTAAGCCAGGAATGGTGGTTTGCGACAATGGCACCAACCTCCTCTCCGCCCTCCGACAGGGACAACTGACCCATGTGCCCTGTGTGGCTCACGTCCTTAACCTGGTGGTGCAGCGGTTCTTGGGCAGGTACCCGGGCTTACAGGATGTCCTGAGGCAGGCCAGGAAAGTCTGTGTGCATTTCCGCAGATCTTATAATGCCAGTGCTCGCCTGGCTGAGCTGCAAAAGGAGTTGAACCTGCCCAAGAACCGCCTTATATGTGACATGCCCACCAGGTGGAACTCAACGTTGGCCATGCTGCAGCGGCTGCACACGCAGCAGAGGGCCATCAATGAGTACCTGTGCGACTACGGCACCAGGACAGGGTCAGGGGAGCTTGTTTTTTTTTCTCCACGCCAGTGGGGCATGATCAGGGATGCATGCACTGTCCTGGCACCATTTGAGGAGGCCACGAGGATGGTGAGCAGTGACAGTGCATGCATCAGTGACACTGTACCTCTTGTCCACCTGTTGGAGCACACGCTGCGTGGAATAATGGACAGGGCACTTGAGGCAGAACAGAGGCAGGAAGAGGAGGACTTCCTTGCCTCTCAAGGCCCCCTTTACCCAGACAGTGTTCCTTCTGTCCCACCCATCGCACAGGAAGAGGACGAGGAGGAGGAGGAGGATTGTGTCAGCATGGAGGTGGAGCCTGGCACTCAGCAGCATCAACAGCAGCAGTCTTTTAGGGATGATTTACAGTCCCAAGAAACCCGTGGACTTGTACGTGGCTGGGAGGAGGTGGCTGCGGATCATGTCGTCCTTAGTGACCCAGAGGACTCCGGACCGAATGCCTCAGCTAACCTACGCTGCATGGCCTCCCTGATTCTGCAAAGTCTGCGGAAGGATCCTCGTATTCTTCGGATCAAGGAGAGGGACCATTACTGGCTGGCCACTCTCCTTGATCCACGGTACAAGGGTAAGGTTGCGGACCTTATGTTACCGTCGCAGAGGGAGCAGAGGATGAGACAACTCCGGGAGGCCTTGCAGAAAGGTCTGTGCAACGCGTTCCCAGAGACTGGGAGGTTACAAACTCCTGGTCCTGGACAACGAGTTGCTGAGGCTTCGGCCAGTCAAAGAAGGAGCGGTGGGGAAGGTGGCCGTCTGACCGATGCGTTCAGACAATTCTTTAGTCCGCAGCCCCAAAGTATGATCGGTTCCAGCAACCATCGCCAGCGTCTGATAAACATGGTGCAGGAAT
The DNA here is from genome assembly GCA_029206835.1 of Rana muscosa. NCBI lineage: Eukaryota > Metazoa > Chordata > Amphibia > Anura > Ranidae > Rana > Rana muscosa. Next base: position 421,884,791 of record CM055120.1, read on the forward strand.
ATCTAGGGGCAAGGTCAGACTTGGACACCTTCCCCACCGAAAATCCTCTGGCTTACTGGGTCTTGAGGATGGATCACTGGCCAGAGCTTGCACAGTATGCAATTGAGCTACTGGCCTGTCCTGCATCCAGCGTTCTTTCGGAACGCACATTCAGTGCTGCTGGAGGATTTGTCACGGATCACAGGGTGCGCATGTCCACCGACTCGGTTGATCGACTGACTTTCATCAAGATGAACCAGTCTTGGATCACCACCAGCTACCACACACCTGATGCTGATATAACAGACTAATTGATTTTAACATGTCACATCCCTTCAAGACTGATGCTGATGCTGAGTGCCTGTGCTGTTATGTTGACTGGCTATCCTCCTCCTCCGAGTCCTCAATGATACGATTGATGATGATAGCTTGGAAGATCATTTTTGTTTATGGGTGCCGCCACCAGTGCCTAACGCCCAATTTTTCAGCCCCTGTTTAACAGGGGCGTGTAATTACAATTTTTGAAGCAATACTTTGCAACAGGGCTCATTGCTGTGCTCCAAGTACAGTATCTGTGAGGGGTTGCAGTGTTGTGCCACCAGTGCCTAAGGCCCAATTTTTCAGCCACTGTTTAACAGGGGCGTGTAATTACAATTTTTGAAGCAATACTTTGCAACAGGGCTCATTGCTGTGCTCCAAGTACAGTATCTGTGAGGGGTTGCAGTGTTGTGCCACCAGTGCCTAAGGCCCGATTTTTCAGCCCCTGTTCAACAGGGGCATGTAATTACAATTCTTGATCTAATAATTCACAGCAGGGCCCATTGCTGCACCCACCAAGAGTAACTCTGAGGGCTTACAGTGTTGTGGCAACGCCACCACCACCACCACCACGAAAGGCCCAATTTTTCAGCCCCTGTTCAAAAGGGGCATGTAATTACAATTCTTGATCTAATAATTCACAGCAGGGCCCATTCCTGCACCCACCAAGAGTAACTCTGAGGGCTTACAGTGTTGTGGCAACACCACCACCACCACCACGAAAGGCCCAATTTTTCAGCCCCTGTTCAACAGGGGCATGCAATTACAATTCTTGATCTAATAATTCACAGCAGGGCCCATTGCTGCACCCACCAAGAGTAACTGTCAGGGCTTACAGTGTTGTGGCACCAGCACCACCATCAAAGGCCCAATTTTTACTACCACTGTTCAACAATTATATGTAATTACAATTCCTGATATAATAGTTGACAGCAGGGCGTTCCAGCACCAACCAAGAGTAACTGTGAGTGCTTACAGTGTTGTGCCAACACCAACAACTAAGGGGCCTATTTCTGCAGAGTATATACGGCAGGTCCCTACTTTCAAACATCCAACTTACAAACGACTCCTACTTGCAAACGCAAGAAGACAACAGGAAGTGAGAGGAAATCTACCCCTAGGAAGGAAAATTCTCTCCTGTAAGAATTAATATGGGAGAAAGGTGTCTCCTCTGTACTGATGCTTTATCACCAATCCTTGTTTCAAGAAAAACACCACATTTCAAAAACAGTTGTCATTGGGACGGAAAGTGAGGTGAAATGTTCTGAACAGGGGCACAGACAGCAAAACAAATGTTACAGGGGTGATAACCCTTACCTATGTTTTCCAAAAAGTTTAAAAATAGATTTTTGGGCTAGAGCTACACTTAAACAACTGTGAGGGGGTTAACTCGGTAGCGGGTGTGTGTGACCCCCTGGTTGGGCTCCCCACACAAAAACAGGGCCAGCAGACGGAGGTTGTGGTTTTCAAAATCAAAAGGTGCGGTTTATTTCTCTATGTACAGTGACAAAACACAGCAAAGCCAAAAAGAAACAAACAAAATAAATCCTGGTCAGTTTGACCTCTGACTAAACATGCAGGTTTCCTAAACTAACAACTGGGATCAGCCTGGTGCTGTCCTAGTCCCTAAGTCCCTGGTTTAGTAAAAGTCCAAACAAATAGCCACACAGGCTTTGCCTCACCGCACAGGGGTTCACTCTCCCTAGACAGTCCACACAGGTCTGGTTCCAGGCATGAGCTAACATCTAATGAATCTGGGAGTTTTTATAGAGGCCTTAAACGAACTGACAGGCTTCAGCTGGTCTCATCAACTCCCTGCCTCACGACGCCCAGCACTCTCCCTAGAGGTATGAGTCATTCATGAGCCCACTAGCCTCAGCTGGGCTTCATCAACTCCCTAGTTGTATAAGTCGGCATAAAGCCTGAATCTGGGAGAAATATATCTACCCCCCTGGATGCAACCAGGTGACTTTACCTTCCTGCTGTCACATACCCCCCCCTCTTGTTTTAACCTTGGGGTTGGAACACCAGCAATCAGGCATTCATGTACTCGAGACAAAGCATCCACATTCCCCATTTGAACGCCAGGGCGATGCTTTACTGTGAAGTTGAATTCCTGTAGGGCCAGGAACCACCTATTCACTCTTCTATTTGTCTCCTTGTTTTGAGCCATCCACTTTAACGGAGCGTGATCCGTAACCATGTCAAAGTGCCTACCTAGCAGATAGTACCGAAGGGAATCTAGAGCCCACTTCACCGCTAAACACTCCTTTTCAACCGTGGCGTAATTTACCTCATGGGACTTCAACTTCCTGCTGAGGTAAATGACTGGGTGCTCTTCCCCGTTCCAGACCTGGGACAATACTGCTCCTAACCCCACATCTGACGCATCACTTTGTACGACAAAGTCTTTAGAGAAGTCGGGTGAGTACAACACTGGCTGGCTACATAAGGCTTGTTTCAAGAATTGGAATGCTGCCTCAGCCTCGGGGGTCCATTTAATCATGACCGACCCTTTCCCTTTCGTCAGGTTGGTTAGGGGCACAGCCTTAGAAGCAAAGTGGGGAATGAAGCGCCGATAATAACCCGCGATTCCCAGAAAGGCTCGTACCTGCTTCTTGCTGTTGGGACGTGGCCAACTCTGGATGGCCTCGACTTTGTTGAGTTGGGGTTTTATTACTCCCCTGCCAATGGTGTACCCAAGATATTTGGCCTCCTCCTGCCCAATGGTACACTTCTTGGGGTTAGCCGTAAACCCCGCTTCCCGAACAGAGTCCAGGACTGCTTGCACTTTTGGCAGATGTGAGGCCCAATCTGTGCTATGGACAATTACGTCATCCAGGTAAGCCGCAGCATACTTCCGATGGGGCCTCAGCATCTGGTCCATTTTCCGCTGGAATGTGGCCGGCGCATTCTGTAACCCGAACGGCATTCTCTTATATTGGAACGCCCCGTCTGGGGTTACAAATGCGGTTTTCTCTTTGGCCGACTTGGCCAGGGGAATTTGCCAATACCCTTTTGTGAGGTCAAGAGTCGTCATGTATCGGGCTGTTCCCAGCCGGTCGATCAACTCATCTATACGTGGCATGGGGTAGGTGTCAAATTTTGTAACTTTGTTCAACTGACAAAAATCGTTACAAAATCGCCAGCTCCCATCCGGTTTAGGCACCAACACAATGGGACTAGACCAATCACTTTGGGACTCCTCTATCACCCCTAAGTTCAGCATTTTCTGTACTTCCTCCCGTATTGCCTCCCGTCGGGCCTCTGGGATCCGATAGGGTTTTAACTTCACCCTTTCACCGGGCGGGGTAATAATATCATGCTCTACCCCAGATGTTTGTCCCGGCAGCTCAGAGAACACCTCCTTGTTGCGAAGCACAAACTCCTTAACCTCCTGTTGTTGGGGTTGTGACAAGGTGGCTGCTATTCCAACCTCCGGAATCACGCAACCAGTTTGAGCTGGTGACCAAGTTTCTGCGACTAGGGACTCTCTATCCCTCCAGGCTTTCAACAGATTAACGTGATATATCTGTTCGGGCTTTCGCCTTCCTGGTTGTCTGACCTTGTAATTCACTTCGCTCACTTTTTCCATTATCTCGTAGGGGCCTTGCCATTTGGCAAGGAATTTACTTTCAACCGTAGGGACAAGTACCAATATCCTATCCCCCGGGGAAAAGGTACGGGTCTTTGCTCCACGGTTGTACACTCTCTGCTGTGCCAACTGCGCTTGGGCCAAATGTTCCTTCACGATGGGCATTACCTGTGCAATTCGATCTTGCATCAGGGCGACATGCTCAATCACACTCCTGTGGGGAGAACTCTCACTTTCCCAAGTTTCCTTGGCAATATCCAACAGCCCTCTTGGGTGTCTCCCATACAGTAACTCAAAGGGGGAGAATCCCGTAGAGGATTGGGGCACCTCCCTAATAGCAAACATCAAATAAGGAAGTAGACAGTCCCAATCCTTTCCATCTCTATCCACCACTTTCTTCAACATTTGTTTTAGGGTTTTGTTGAATCTTTCAACCAGCCCATCGGTTTGGGGGTGATACACAGATGTACGCAATTGCGTCACTTTGAACAATTTACACAGCTCTTTCATAACCCGGGACATAAAGGGTGTACCTTGGTCCGTAAGCAGTTCTTTACAAATACCCACCCGGCTAAAAACAAGAGATAGCTCTTTGGCTATGGTTTTGGCCGAGGTATTTCTGAGAGGGATCGCTTCTGGATAACGGGTGGCATAGTCCATTATAACCAATATGTACTGGTGCCCCCTAGCGGACTTGATTATAGGACCTACCAAATCCATTGCGATTCTCTCAAACGGGACCTCAATGATGGGTAGAGGGACCAGCGGGCTACGGAAATGTGGCATCGGGGCCGACCTCTGACACACAGGGCAGGAGGAACAATAATTTTCTATGTCCTTCATCACCCCAGGCCAATAGAATCTCTGTAATACCCTCTCTCGGGTTTTCTCTGTCCCCAGATGACCTCCAAGAATGTGCCCATGGGCCAACTCCAACACCAACTTCCTGTAAGATTTGGGCACCACCAGCTGCTCAACGGTTTCTTCTGCCCTTTTTGCCACCCGATACAGTAGGTCCTTCTCTACGCTGAAGTATGGGTAAGTGCAGGTATTATCTGGGTTCACTAACTCGCCATCTATTTCCACTACGTTTTCCCGTGCCTTTATTAGGGCGGGGTCTTTTAACTGTTCTGTGGCAAAATTTTCCCTGTGAACCTCCAGATCAGAAAACTCCACAGATGGTAGGTTTTCGTCTGAGGAGGTGGGCTCCTCTCCAGTTTCTTGAGTCTCCCCTGCCAATACTGACAAGGGAAATTCTGGAGAGTCCTCACCACTCTCAGAGGAGTTCTGGCTATCACATTCCTGGTACATAGGGGCACCAGTGGGGGGCTCAGGATCATCCCACAGTTCCCAGAACTTCGGAAAATCCCTTCCCACAATGGCATCATGCGGTAATTGAGATACTAACCCCACTGGATGAGAGAGGGTACCTTTGGGGGTCTCGAAACACACTGTAGTCACTGGATACTCTCGGGTGTCCCCATGCACACAAATAACAGCTACCTTGCTATTCCCAGAGACCTCTGTTTTAACTAATTCAGCCTTTATCAGGGTCACAAGGCTACCTGAATCCAGTAATACCACAACATTTCTACCATTAATACACATTTTGCATAAATGTTTCTCAGTTCCCCGAATGGCAGTGCATGCGACTGTCGCACACAGCGACTGACGTCTGTCCATCAGAAAGTCACATTGCATGGGTTCCTCCACAACCGGGCAATTTGCTGCAATATGTCCCGCTTGCCGGCAGCGGTAGCAAACGATCCTTCTTGCCGCCTCTTGAGCCGCTGATTTCCCAGGCTGTTCTCGCCAAACTTGGGGTAGAGCTCCCACCCTCTCACTCTCTCCACCCTTACCCCTTGGAATCCTCTTATCCGCCCCTGGGGATGGTCTGGTCTTAGGGTGGAAAGTCCGAGAGTCTCTGGAAGAGGCCGTCAGGTTCTCTGTAGCCAAGTATCTCTCTACACGATCCACAAGTTTACCGGCCGTTTCTGGGTCTCCATGGCTTACCCACTTTTGAATGGTGGTAGGAAGAGCTCTCAAGAAACGATCCATCACAACACGTTCCACAATCTCCGGTGCGGACAAAGTCTCTGGCTGTAGCCACTTCCTGCTCAGGTGAATGAGATCATACATTTGAGACCTGGGGGGTTTTCCAAGCTGGAAAGTCCAGTTATGCACACGCTGAGCCCGGACAGCCAGGGTGACACCCAGCCTTGCCAATATTTCAGCTTTTAGCATCACATAGTCTTTTGCTTGGTCAGGCTCTAGGTCATAGTAAGCCTTCTGCGATTCACCAGTTAACAGAGGAGCCACCAGTCCAGCCCACTGCTCCTCAGGCCACTTTTCTCTTTCAGCAGTCCTTTCAAATGTGGTCAAAAATACCTCTGGATCATCCTCTCCAGTCATTTTTGTCAATAAACGACTCACCCCAAAGGATGCGGTATTAGTGGGACGGCTTTCCTCACTGGTCTGCGGACGTTGCTGCATTACTGCTTCCATTTGTTGTAGTCTCTGCTCTTGCTTCTGTAACAGGTCTATGAAGCGGGCCTCAGATTGCTGCTGGGCTTGTTGATGAGCTTGCTGCTGGGCTGCAAGGCTCCTTTGCAAACCTGCATTTGTCTGCTGTTGATTGGCATTTGCTAGAGCCAGCTGTTTCAGTATCTCCTCCATGCTGGCTTAAAAAAAACTGCCACTGGTTCTCCACCAACTGTGAGGGGGTTAACTCGGTAGCGGGTGTGTGTGACCCCCTGGTTGGGCTCCCCACACAAAAACAGGGCCAGCAGACGGAGGTTGTGGTTTTCAAAATCAAAAGGTGCGGTTTATTTCTCTATGTACAGTGACAAAACACAGCAAAGCCAAAAAGAAACAAACAAAATAAATCCTGGTCAGTTTGACCTCTGACTAAACATGCAGGTTTCCTAAACTAACAACTGGGATCAGCCTGGTGCTGTCCTAGTCCCTAAGTCCCTGGTTTAGTAAAAGTCCAAACAAATAGCCACACAGGCTTTGCCTCACCGCACAGGGGTTCACTCTCCCTAGACAGTCCACACAGGTCTGGTTCCAGGCATGAGCTAACATCTAATGAATCTGGGAGTTTTTATAGAGGCCTTAAACGAACTGACAGGCTTCAGCTGGTCTCATCAACTCCCTGCCTCACGACGCCCAGCACTCTCCCTAGAGGTATGAGTCATTCATGAGCCCACTAGCCTCAGCTGGGCTTCATCAACTCCCTAGTTGTATAAGTCGGCATAAAGCCTGAATCTGGGAGAAATATATCTACCCCCCTGGATGCAACCAGGTGACTTTACCTTCCTGCTGTCACACAATGTACCTGTTCAAAATTACAAACACATTCTACATAAGAACAAACCTACAGTCCCTGTCTTGTATGCACCGCCTGTATACGGCTGTTCAGAGTATATAGGGCCTTTTTTATTTTATGTGCGGGGTTCCCCTTAATATCCATACAAGACCCAAAGGGGCTGGTAATGGGCTGGGGTAGGGGGGGGGGTCATGGGGTAGCTATGCCATTTTTCTTAAAGATTTTCATCCATATTACCGGGACCAGACATTACATTAAAGCCGCAAGCAGTTTTAAATGGCTTTTTTTTTCCTTTAGAAGTGTCATTTTGTGCAGGGACAGTTCTAAACACGGGAAACACGTGGCACTTCACAGGCATACTTTAGACACCCCCCAGGTACGATATTTAAAGGAATATTTGACTTTTTTTTTTCACTTTATGCATCATTAAAATGACTGCTCCCGAAAAACGACCGTTTTTAAAACTTCTTTTTGCATTGATACATGTCCCCTGGTGCAGAACCCGGGTTCCCAAACCCTTTTTAGGACAATAACATGCATAATAGTCATTATAATTAGCACTTTAGAATTCGAACGTTCGCATCCATTGTATTTAATAGGGTTCTAATGTTCGTACGAACTTTCGGTCCGTTCGCGGGTTCTGGTGCGAACCGAACCCGGGGGTGTTCGGCTCATCACTATTGAGGAGCAAGAACCGCAGGGCTCTCGTATCATGGAGCAGAGTAGTACAAGCGCCGCTATTCCTTCTGGTGAATTGGCAAGCACCAGCGGCCTAGTACAGCCTGGGCGTACATCCAGCACTGCAGTATCACGTGGTGACATGGCGAGTCCCATAAGTGCAGTTCAAGCTGGCGAGGTGGCAAGCACAAGTAGTGTCCCGCTGCCACCAAGAAGACAAAGGCAGGCCCGTCGTGCCCATAGTGCCCTTCCTGCAGAATTCGCCTATCCTGATTGGGTCCCCACCACTTCTGCAGAACCCGTACTTCCCCCATTCACTGCCCAACCCGGTATTCAGGTGGAAACAGCTGATTTTATGCCAATCGATTATTATTCGCTGTTTTTCACGGAAGATCTCTATAGATCTATTGTGGACCAGAGTAATTTGTATGCTGGTCAATTCATCGCCGCTAACCCCCAGTTGCCTAAAATTGCCAAAGATTGGAAACCAATTACGGTTTCCGAATTTAAGACCTTTCTGGGCCTTTCCCTCAACATGGGCACACATAAATTCCCGTCATTGCGTGCTTATTGGTCCACGCACCCAATTGACCACATGCCCGTGTTCTCTGCCTCCATGCTCAGGACACGATACGAGCAGATTTTGCGGTTCATGCACTTCAACGACAATGAACTTTGTCGTCCACGTGGGGACCCTGAGTACGACCGGCTCTATAAAATTCGGCCCCTCATAAACCACTTCAACGAACGTTTTGCAGCCTTGTTTATTACCGATCAAGCTGTCTGCGTTGATGAGTCCCTGATTAAATTTTCTGGCCGCTTGGCTTTCAAGCAGTACCTTCCCAGCAAGCGTGCCAGATACGGGGTCAAGCTCTATAAGTGCTGTGACAGGGCAACAGGCTATGTATGGAGCTTTATGGTTTATGAGGGAAAAGATAGTCAGGTTGAGCCGGTCAACTGCCCGGATTACATAGGGAGCGCTGGCAAGATAGTGTGGAACTTGGTGTCACCCTTATTCGGAAAGGGGTACCACTTGTATGTGGACAATTATTACACGAGCGTGCCACTGTTTAGTCACTTGTTTGATCATCAGATTGGAGCATGTGGCACCGTGCGACCTAATCGCCGGGGCTTTCCCCAGCGGCTTGTAGATGCCCGTCTTAGGCTGAGGGAGAGAGCCTGCGTAAAGTGTAATAACTTGCTCGCTATGAAGTGGAGGGACAATAAGAATGTTTTCCTTCTTACCTCCCTTCATGCAGACACGACAGTCCAAATTCGTACGGCGACTGGTGTTGTGGAGAAACCCCTCTGTGTCCACGAATATAACAAAAATATGGGAGGGGTGGACCTCAACGACCAGTTGATGGCGCCATATCTAATTGACCGTAAGGCGAGACGCTGGTACAAAAAAGTGTCTCTATCCTTATTCCAATTGGCTTTGCTGAATGCTCATGTGCTATACAGAGCTTCAGGCGGGACGTTATCTCTTCTAAAATTCCAGAATGAGATAGTCACAGAACTCCTGTATCCAGGCGGTTCTGCACCTCACCATCCCCTACCAAATGCAGTAAGCCGGCTGCATGAGAGGCATTATCCGTATGCCCTCCCGAGTACCCCTACCCAACGAACCCCCCAAAAAAGATGTCGTGTCTGTAGCAAGCGCGGATTTAGGCGTGACACCCGTTTTTTTATGTCCACTCTGTCCTGACAAACCTGGTCTTTGCCTTGGTGAATGTTTTGATCGCTACCACTCAAAAGTGAAGTTTTAGCGTAGGGTACAGCATTTCACAGACTAGGACACACTTACACAGGGTCTCCCAAGATGCCATTACATTTTGAGAGACCCGAACCATTACAGTTGTTAAAGTTACAAAAAAAAGTGTAAAAAAGAAAAAAAAAACGTAAAAAACAAAACACAAAAAAAATATAAAATAAAAAAACCAAAAATAGTTGTCGTTTTATTGTTCTCTCTCTCTCTCTCTATTTTCTCTCTATTGTTCTGCTCTTTTTTACTGTATTCTATTCTGCAATGTTTTATCATGCTTGCTTTTCAGGTATGTAATTTTTTGTTTTCAGGTACGCCATTCAGTTACAGCGCGGATCTATTTATCTTGATAGCAACAGCGTTTGCTCCCACGATACATAAAGCCGTGACTCCAACGCTGTAGGAGGTGATTTCACCACCACAGTTTAAAAAAAGAGCATATATGCCGAAGCATGGGGGCAGCAGGGGCGGAGGAGCGATTTTGCTCCTAATGCCGCGTATATACGGTCGAAATTCCGACGGAGGCTTGCCCGTGGAAAAGTCCGACCGTGTGTACGCGGCATAACTTTTTTGCGGGAGGATGCCCCCATGCTTCGGCATATATATATTTTAGGCACAGGTTGCGTTAAAAAAAATGTTTTATTTTTTACTAAGTTTTGTTTTGGTATTTGCTTTGCAGGTATGGTATGGTCTTACTCTTGTACTGTAATGTTACTTTGTTTTAATGTTAACCATCATTTGCTTAGCAGGTACGCCATTCAGTTGCATCGCGGATTTATTTATCTTGACAGCAACAGCGTTTGCTCCCACGATACATAAAGCCATGACTCCAACGCTGTAGGAGGTGATTTCACCACCACAGTTAAAAAAAGAGCATATATACCGAAGCATGGGGGCAGCAGGGGCGGAGGAGCGATTTTGCTCCTAATGCCGTGTATATACGGTCGAAATTCCGACGGAGGCTTGCCCGTGGAAAAGTCCGACTGTGTGTACGCGGCATAACCTTTTATGCCGCGTACATACGGTCGAAATTTCGACAAAGGCTTGCCCGTGGAAAAGTCCGACCGTGTGTACGCGGCATAACTTTTTTGCGGGAGGATGCCCCCATGCTTCGGCATATATATATATTTTAGGCACAGGTTGCGTTAAAAAAATGTTTTATTTTTTACTAGGTTTTGTTTTGGTATTTGCTTTGCAGGTATGGTATGGTAAGGTCTTACTGTTGTATTGTAATGTTACTTTGTTTTAATGTTAACCATCATTTGCTTAGCAGGTACGCCATTCAGTTGCATCGCAGATTTATTTATCTTGACAGCAACAGCGTTTGCTCCCACGATACATAAAGCCGTGACTCCAACGCTGTAGGAGGTGATTTCACCACCACAGTTAAAAAAAGAGCAAATATGCCGAAGCATGGGGGCAGCAGGGGCGGAGGAGCGATTTTGCTCCTAATGCCGCGTATATACGGTCGAAATTCCGAGGGAGGCTTGCCCGTGGAAAAGTTTGACCGTGTGTACGCGGCATAACCTTTTATGCCGCGTACATACGGTCGAAATTCCGACGAAGGCTTGCCCGTGGAAAAGTCCGACCGTGTGTACGCGGCATAACTTTTTTGCGGGAGGATGCCCCCATGCTTCAGCATATATGCCCATCATTAGAAGTGGGTGGATGAAGGGAGGTATTCTAATGGTGGGCATACCCACCGATCAATCTCTTTTTTTCGTTCAGCCAACAGGCTGCATGAAAAAAAAGATTACAATACATGTCCAACAAGGACCAGCAACGTACTGGTATGTTGCTGGACTTTGAATGGTTATACCAGATTGATGCCTGCGGGTAGTGATGAGCCGAACACCCCCAGGTTCGGTTCGCACCAGAACCCGCGAACGGACCGAAAGTTCGTACGAACATTAGAACCCTATTAAATACAATGGATGCGAACGTTCGAATTCTAAAGTGCTAATTATAACGACTATTATGCATGTTATTGTCCTAAAAAGGGTTTGTGAACCCGGGTTCTGCACCAGGGGACATGTATCAATGCAAAAAGAAGTTTTAAAAACGGTCGTTTTTCGGGAGCAGTCATTTTAATGATGCATAAAGTGAAAAAAAAAAGTCAAATATTCCTTTAAATATCGTACCTGGGGGGTGTCTAAAATATGCCTGTGAAGTGCCACGTGTTTCCCGTGTTTAGAACTGTCCCTGCACAAAATGACACTTCTAAAGGAAAAAAAAGCCATTTAAAACTGCTTGCGGCTTTAATGTAATGTCTGGTCCCGGTAATATGGATGAAAATCTTTAAGAAAAATGGCATAGCTACCCCATGACCCCCCCCCCTACCCCAGCCCATTACCAGCCCCTTTGGGTCTTGTATGGATATTAAGGAGAACACCGCACACAAAATAAAAAAGGCCCTATATACTCTGAACAGCCGTATACAGGCGGTGCATACAAGACAGGGACTGTAGGTTTGTTCTTATGTAGAATGTGTTTGTAATTTTGAACAGGTACATTGTTTAAGTGTAGCTCCAGCCCAAAAATCTATTTTTAAACTTTTTGGAAAACATAGGTAAGGGTTATCACCCCTGTAACATTTGTTTTGCTGTCTGTGCCCCTGTTCAGAACATTTCACCTCACTTTCCGTCCCAATGACAACTGTTTTTGAAATGTGGTGTTTTTCTTGAAACAAGGATTGGTGATAAAGCATCAGTACAGAGGAGACACCTTTCTCCCATATTAATTCTTACAGGAGAGAATTTTCCTTCCTAGGGGTAGATTTCCTCTCACTTCCTGTTGTCTTCTTGCGTTTGCAAGTAGGAGTCGTTTGTAAGTTGGATGTTTGAAAGTAGGGACCTGCCGTATATACTCTGCAGAAATAGGCCCCTTAGTTGTTGGTGTTGACACAACACTGTAAGCACTCACAGTTACTCTTGGTTGGTGCTGGAACGCCCTGCTGTCAACTATTATATCAGGAATTGTAATTACATATAATTGTTGAACAGTGGTAGTAAAAATTGGGCCTTTGATGGTGGTGCTGGTGCCACAACACTGTAAGCCCTGACAGTTACTCTTGGTGGGTGCAGCAATGGGCCCTGCTGTGAATTATTAGATCAAGAATTGTAATTGCATGCCCCTGTTGAACAGGGGCTGAAAAATTGGGCCTTTCGTGGTGGTGGTGGTGGTGGTGTTGCCACAACACTGTAAGCCCTCAGAGTTACTCTTGGTGGGTGCAGGAATGGGCCCTGCTGTGAATTATTAGATCAAGAATTGTAATTACATGCCCCTTTTGAACAGGGGCTGAAAAATTGGGCCTTTCGTGGTGGTGGTGGTGGTGGCGTTGCCACAACACTGTAAGCCCTCAGAGTTACTCTTGGTGGGTGCAGCAATGGGCCCTGCTGTGAATTATTAGATCAAGAATTGTAATTACATGCCCCTGTTGAACAGGGGCTGAAAAATTGGGCCTTAGGCACTGGTGGCACAGCACTGCAACCCCTCACAGATACTGTACTTGGAGCACAGCAATGAGCCCTGTTGCAAAGTATTGCTTCAAAAATTGTAATGACACGCCCCTGTTAAACAGGGGCTGAAAAATTGGGCCTTAGGCACTGGTGGCACAACACTCCAACCCCTCACAGATACTGTACTTGGAGCACAGCAATGAGCCCTGTTGCAAAGTATTGCTTCAAAAATTGTAATTACACGCCCCTGTTAAACAGGGGCTGAAAAATTGGGCCTTAGCCACTGGTGGCGGCACCCATAAACAAAAATGATCTTCCAAGCTATCATCATCAATCGTATCATTGAGGACTCGGAGGAGGAGGATAGCCAGTCAACATAACAGCACAGGCACTCAGCATCAGCATCAGTCTTGAAGGGATGTGACATGTTAAAATCAATTAGTCTGTTATATCAGCATCAGGTGTGTGGTAGCTGGTGGTGATCCAAGACTGGTTCATCTTGATGAAAGTCAGTCAATCAACCGAGTCGGTGGACAGGCGCACCCTGTGATCCGTGACAAATCCTCCAGCAGCACTGAATGTGCGTTCCGAAAGAACGCTGGATGCAGGACAGGCCAGTAGCTCAATTGCATACTGTGCAAGCTCTGGCCAGTGATCCATCCTCAAGACCCAGTAAGCCAGAGGATTTTCGGTGGGGAAGGTGTCCAAGTCTGACCTTGCCCCTAGATATTCCTGCACCATGTTTATCAGACGCTGGCGATGGTTGCTGGAACCGATCATACTTTGGGGCTGCGGACTAAAGAATTGTCTGAACGCATCGGTCAGACGGCCACCTTCCCCACCGCTCCTTCTTTGACTGGCCGAAGCCTCAGCAACGCGTTGTCCAGGACCAGGAGTTTGTAACCTCCCAGTCTCTGGGAACGCGTTGCACAGACCTTTCTGCAAGGCCTCCCGGAGTTGTCTCATCCTCTGCTCCCTCTGCGACGGTAACATAAGGTCCGCAACCTTACCCTTGTACCGTGGATCAAGGAGAGTGGCCAGCCAGTAATGGTCCCTCTCCTTGATCCGAAGAATACGAGGATCCTTCCGCAGACTTTGCAGGATCAGGGAGGCCATGCAGCGTAGGTTTGCTGAGGCATTCGGTCCGGAGTCCTCTGGGTCACTAAGGACGACATGATCCGCAGCCACCTCCTCCCAGCCACGTACAAGTCCACTGGTTTCTTGGGACTGTAAATCATCCCTAAAAGACTGCTGCTGATGATGCTGAGTGCCAGCCTCCACCTCCATGCTGACACAATCCTCCTCCTCCTCCTCTTCCTGTGCGATGGGTGGGACAGAAGGTACACTGTCTGGGTAAAGGGGGCCTTGAGAGGCAAGGAAGTCCTCCTCTTCCTGCCTCTGTTCTGCCTCAAGTGCCCTGTCCATTATTCCACGCAGCGTGTGCTCCAACAGGTGGACAAGAGGTACAGTGTCACTGATGCATGCACTGTCACTGCTCACCATCCTCGTGGCCTCCTCAAATGGTGCCAGGACAGTGCATGCATCCCTGATCATGCCCCACTGGCGTGGAGAAAAAAAACCAAGCTCCCCTGACCCTGTCCTGGTGCCGTAGTCGCACAGGTACTCATTGATGGCCCTCTGCTGCGTGTGCAGCCGCTGCAGCATGGCCAACGTTGAGTTCCACCTGGTGGGCATGTCACATATAAGGCGGTTCTTGGGCAGGTTCAACTCCTTTTGCAGCTCAGCCAGGCGAGCACTGGCATTATAAGATCTGCGGAAATGCACACAGACTTTCCTGGCCTGCCTCAGGACATCCTGTAAGCCCGGGTACCTGCCCAAGAACCGCTGCACCACCAGGTTAAGGACGTGAGCAGGGATTAGCCGAACACCCCCCTGTTCGGTTCGCACCAGAACCTGCGAACAGACAAAATGTTCGTGTAAACTTTAGAACCCTATTAAATACAATGGACTCGAACGTTCGAAATCTAAAGTGTTAATTATAAAGGCTAATATGCAAGTTATTGTCCTAAAAAGTGTTTGGGGACCCGGGTCCTGCCCCAGGGGACATGTATCAATGCAAAAAGAAGTTTTAAAAACGGCCGTTTTTTCGGGAGCAGTGATTTTAATAATGCTTAAAATGAAAAAATAAAAGTGAAATATTCCTTTAAATTTCGTACCTGGGGGGTGTGTATGATATGCATGTAAAGTGGTGCATGTTTCCCGTGCTTAGAACTGTCCCTGCAAAAAATGTCATTTTTGAAAGAAAAAAATGCATTTAAAACTGACTCGCGGCTATTAATGAATTGTCGGCTCCCGGCAATACATACAAAAGTCATTGATAAAAATAAAAAAAAAAGCGTGGGTGTTCCCCAGAATTCTATTACCAGGCCCTTCAGGTCTGGAATAGATATTAAGGGGAACCCTGCCGCAAATTAAAAAAAAAATTGACGTGGGGTTCCCCCAAATATCCAATCCAGGCCCTTCAGATCTGGCATGGATTTTAAGGGGAACTCCACCCCAAATTTTTTAAAAAAATGGCGTGGAGTCCCCCTAAAAATCCATACCAGACCCCTTATCCGAGCATGCAACCTGGCCGGCCGCAGGGGAAAAGGGGGGGGCGAGAGAGCGGCCCCCCCTCCCTCCTGAACCGTACCAGGCCACATGCCCTCAACATGGGGAGGATGTCCCCATGTTGATGGGGACAAGGGCCTCATCCCCACAACCCTTGCCCAGTGGTTGTGGGGGTCTGCGGGCGGGGGGCTTATCAGAATCTGGAAGACCCCTTTAACAAAGGGGACCCCCAGATCCCGGCCCCCCCCTATGTGAATTGGTAAGGGGTACATTGTACCCCTACCATTTCACGAAGAAAGCGTAAAAAAATGTTTAAAAAAACACACAAACACCTTGAAAAAGTCCTTTATTTAAAATAATAAAAAAAAACATTCCAGCGGTGAAATCCAGTGTCCCGCGGCGATCCCGATGTCCAGCGCTGTCCTTCATTGGTTGTGCCTGAGCGGACCTGATGGGGAACTCCCTCTCAGTATTTTAAATGTATAGACCCGCCCCTTCTAAAGTTCCCCATCAGGTCCGCTCCCTCGGTATGTCGGACCCGCCTACGTCATTGGCTTGAGCGGGGAACTTCCTTCACTATGTAAATTTAAATTACACAGTGAAGGAAGTTCCCCGCTCAAGCCAATGACGTAGTCGGGTCCGACATACCGAGGGAGCGGACCTGATGGGGAACTTTAGAAGAGGCGGGTCTATACATTTAAAATACTGAGAGGGAGTTCCCCATCAGGTCCGCTCAGGCACAACCAATGAAGGACAGCGCTGGACATCGGGATCGCCGCGGGACACTGGATTTCACCGCTGGAATGTTTTTTTTTTTTTTTTTTTTTTCAATAAAGGACTTTTTCAAGGTGTTTGTGTGTTTTTTTAAACATTTTTTTACGCTTTCTTCGTGAAATGGTAGGGGTACAACGTACCCCTTACCAATTCACATAGGGGGGGGCCGGGATCTGGGGGTCCCCTTTGTTGAAGGGGTCTTCCAGATTCCGATAAGCCCCCCGCCCGCAGACCCCCACAACCACCGGGCAAGGGTTGTGGGGATGAGGCCCTTGTCCCCATCAACTTGGGGACATCCTCCCCATGTTGAGGGCATGTGGCCTGGTACGGTTCAGGAGGGAGGGGGGGCCGCTCTCTCGTCCCCCCCTTTTCCCCTGCGGCTGGCCAGGTTGTGTGCTCGGATAAGGGGTCTGGTATGGATTTTTAGGGGGACTCCACGCCATTTTTTAAAAAAATTTGGGGTGGAGTTCCCCTTAAAATCCATGCCAGATCTGAAGGGCCTGGAATGGATATTTGGGGGAACCCCACGTCAATTTTTTTTTAATTTGCGGCGGGGTTCCCCTTAATATCCATTCCAGACCTGAAGGGCCTGGTAATTGAATTCTGGGGAACCCCCACGCTTTTTTTTTTTTTTTATCAATGACTTTTGTATGTATTGCCGGGAGCCGACAATTCATTTCATTAATAGCCGCGAGTCAGTTTTAAAAGACTTTTTTTCTTTCAAAAATGACATTTTTTGCAGGGACAGTTCTAAGCACGGGAAACATGCGCCACTTCACATGCATATCATACACACCCCCCAGGTACGAAATTTAAAAGAATATTTCACTTTTATTTTTTCATTTTAAGCATTATTAAAATCACTGCTCCCGAAAAAACGGCCGTTTTTAAAACTTCTTTTTGCATTGATACATGTCCCCTGGGGCAGGACCCCGGTCCCCAAACACTTTTTAGGACAATAACTTGCATATTAGCCTTTATAATTAACACTTTAGATTTCTCCCATAGATTTTTCGAATTTGCCGCGAACACCCCAATTTGTTTGCTGTTCGGCGAACGGGCGAACAGGCAATGTTCGAGTCGAACATGAGTTCGACTCGAACTCCAAGCTCATCCCTAGACGTGAGCCACACAGAGCACATGGGTCAGTTGTCCCTGTCGGAGGGCGGAGAGGAGGTTGGTGCCATTGTCGCAAACCACCATTCCTGGCTTAAGCTGGCGTGGCGTCAACCACCTCTCGGTCTGGCCCTGCAGAGCAGACAGGACCTCTGCCCCAGTGTGGCTTCTGTCCCCCAAACACACCAGCGCAAGCACGGCATGGCATCTTTTTGCCTGCGTACTTGCGTAGCCCCTTGAACGGCTACGGAGCACCGCTGGTTCAGAGGACAAAGCACAGGAAGAGGCCATGGAGGAAGAAGAAGAGGAGGGGGTGGAGGAGAGAGGTGTGTCACAACCAGTAGTAGCATTTTGGAGGCGTGGCGGTGGAACAACCTCCAACACTACTGCACCTTGTCCTGCATCCTTCCCAGCTGCCAAAAGAGTGACCCAATGGGCCGTGAAAGAAAGGTAACGTCCCTGTCCATGCGTGCTGGACCATGAGTCAGCGGTAATATGCACCTTACCGCTGACCGCCCTGTCCAGCGAGGCCAAGACATTGCCTTCCACATGCCGGTAGAGAGCCGGAATAGCCTTCCGTGAGAAAAAGTGGCGTTTGGGAACCTGCCACTGAGGAACCGCACATTGCACAAACTCACGGAAGGGGGCCGAGTCTACCAACTGAAAAGGCAGCAGTTGAAGCGCTAGCAATTTAGCCAAGCTAGCATTCAACCGCTGGGCATGTGGATGGCTGGGAGTGAACTTCTTTCGACGGTCCAGCAGCTGGGGCAGGGAAATTTGCCTGCTAGAATCGGACGTCGGTGTACTGCTAGTAGAGTGGCCGCAAGTACTTGGCTGTGACACACCTAATTCTACACCTTCATTCCTCTCAGTGCATGTTTCAGAGAGGACTGAAGTTATAGTGGGGTTGGAGATCCCAGCTGATGCGGTGCAAGGAGAGGTCCGCTTTGTTCTTTGGTGTGGGTCTTTGAGGTAGGCTTGCCAACGAGCTGCATGGCAGGTCAACATATGTCTGGTCAGGCATGTGGTACCCAAGCGGCTGATGTTTTGGCCACGCGATATACGCTTGAGACATATGTTGCAAACAGCAGCTGTGCGATCTGATGCACTAGCCTCAAAAAAGGCCCACACCAAAGAACTTTTTGAATGACGGGCAGAGGCAGCGCCCTGCACAGGCGGAGCTCTGCGGTGTGATTCCGTCGGTGTACTGCCCTTACGCTGGCCACCAAAGGGCATCCTGCCTCGTTGGAGATGTGCCTCCTCCTCATCCTCCTCCTCCTCCTCTCTCCTATTAGGCACCCACGTGGAGTCAGTGACCTCATCATCCCCTCCCTCCTCATCACTGGAGCCAATCTGGCAGTATGCTGCAGCTGCTGGAACATGACTGCCAGATTGGTGTCCTTCTTGAGCATCCCCTCTGTCTGCTCTCACGCTACTGCCTTCCTGTAGCTGGGTTTCATCATCAGACCCTTCGAAACGCTGGGCATCCTCCTGGAGCATGTACCCAACACTGTGCTCAAACAGTTCGGGGGACTCCTCAGGAGGAGGACATGGTGGGTCTAGGGAAGGAGTGACTGATGATGAGTCTGACATTGATACCAGGGAAGAGGATGCTTTGGCAGCTGCTTTGCCAGTACCCTGAGCCTGGGTGAGAGAGGATGAGGAGGAGGAGGAGGAGGGCTTGGTCATCCACTCTACCAAGTCTTCGGCATGATGTGGCTCAACATGTCCAGCTGCCGAAAAGAAGGACAAGCGTGTCCCATGGCCATGTGCTGATGACAATGCACCGCGTCCACGACCAGCACTGTTGCCCCCAGACACAGAGCCTGCTTGCCCTCTTTTATTGCCTCCTGACTGTCTGCCTCTCCTTGTTTGCCTTCCAGACATTCTAATAGATGGCCTGCAGGGAGATGGGAAAAAAGCAATAAGGGCTACCTTCAGATGTCCTTCTCTGTCCCTTTACTTAAGGATTTCTAAATATGGTTGAGGATGATTGCTTTCGCACAGAATAGCACAACGACAATTTCCCTGACTGTCCAAAAAACAAGGATTTCAAAGATGGTTGATGAGGAATGCTTTAGCACAGTATAGCACAAGGAGAATTTCCCTCACTGTCCTTCCCTGTCCCTAGAAACAAGGATTATCACAGTGAAAGAAACTGACACTCTTCCTACCTATAGTTTTCTGTCCCTAGAAAAAATGTTTTTTTAAAGATGGTTGATGATCAATGCTTTAGCACACTATAGCACAAGGAGAATTTCCCTCACTGTCCTTCCCTGTCCCTAGAAACAAGGATTATCACAGTGAAAAAAACTGACACTCTTCCTACCTATAGTTTTCTGTCCCTAGAAAAAATGTTTTTTTAAAGATGGTTGATGATCAATGCTTTAGCACACTATAGCACAAGGAGAATTTCCCTCACTGTCCTTCCCTGTCCCTAGAAACAAGGATTATCACAGTGAAAGAAACTGACACTCTTCCTACCTATAGTTTTCTGTCCCTAGAAAAAATGTTTTTTTAAAGATGGTTGATGATCAATGCTTTAGCACACTATAGCACAAGGAGAACTTCCCTCACTGTCCTTCCCTGTCCCTAGAAACAAGGATTATCACAGTGAAAGAAACTGACACTCTTCCTACCTATAGTTTTCTGTCCCTAGAAAAAATGTTTTTTTAAAGATGGTTGATGATCAATGCTTTAGCACACTATAGCACAAGGAGAATTTCCCTCACTGTCCTTCCCTGTCCCTAGAAACAAGGATTATCACAGTGAAAGAAACTGACACTCTTCCTACCTATAGTTTTCTGTCCCTAGAAAAAATGTTTTTTTAAAGATGGTTGATGATCAATGCTTTAGCACACTATAGCACAAGGAGAATTTCCCTCACTGTCCTTCCCTGTCCCTAGAAACAAGGATTATCACAGTGAAAGAAACTGACACTCTTCCTACCTATAGTTTTCTGTCCCTAGAAAAAATGTTTTTTTAAAGATGGTTGATGATCAATGCTTTAGCACACTATAGCACAAGGAGAATTTCCCTCACTGTCCTTCCCTGTCCCTAGAAACAAGGATTATCACAGTGAAAGAAACTGACACTCTTCCTACCTATAGTTTTCTGTCCCTAGAAAAAATGTTTTTTTAAAGATGGTTGATGATCAATGCTTTAGCACACTATAGCACAAGGAGAATTTCCCTCACTGTCCTTCCCTGTCCCTAGAAACAAGGATTATCACAGTGAAAGAAACTGACACTCTTCCTACCTATAATTTTCTGTCCCTAGAAAAAATGTTTTTTTAAAGATGGTTGATGATCAATGCTTTAGCACACTATAGCACAATGAGAATTTCCCTCACTGTCCTTCCCTGTCCCTAGAAACAAGGATTATCACAGTAAGACACACTGACACTCTCCCTACCTATAGTTTTCTGTCCCTAGAAAAAATGATTTTTTAAAGATGGTTGATGATCAATGCTTTAGCACACTATAGCACAAGGAGAATTTCCCTCACTGTCCTTCCCTGTCCCTAGAAACAAGGATTCGCACAGTAAAACACACTGACACTCTCCCTACCTATCCTTCTCTTTCCCTAAACTAAAGGAATCCAGGTTAAGCAAGAAAAAAAAATGTCACTGTCCCTGCCTATGCTTCTCTTTCCCTGCTCCGGAACACACTACACTAGGCCGCCGTGCTGGCGGCCTTTTATAGTGTGGGGCGTGTACTAAACACCCTCAGCAATAATTTACCACAGGCATCCTGCCTGTGGCCAATCATTGCTCTCCTCGCTGCCGGCGCTGTGATTGGCCAAGCATGCGGGGTCACAGTGCATGCTTGGCCAATCACAGCGCCTGGATGACACTGCGATGGCGTAGTGCATTGTGGGCCGTTCGCGTCACTCGAATTAGGCGCGAACGGCCCAAATCGTTCGATCTTCGTCGAACGATCGAACAGCCGATGTTCGAGTCGAACGTATGTTCGACTCGAACACCGAGCTCATCCCTACCTGCGGGTATCATTCTTTTCAGCCAGCGGCCGGCTTTCATGTAAAAGCAATCCTAGTGGCTAATTAGCCTCTGGACTGCTTTTACAAGCAGTGGGAGGGAATGCCCCCCCCCGGATATAAACAGCGCCATTGGGAAATTGGGAAAGCATTTTATCACACCGATCTTGGTGTGGTCAGATGCTTTGAGGGCAGAGGAAAGATCTAGGGTCTAACCCCCCATTTTTTTTCAAAAAAAGAGTACCTGTCACTACTTATTGCTATCATAGGGGATATTTACATTCCCTGAGATAACAATAAAAATGATAAAAAAAAATAATATGGAAGGAACAATTTAAAAATAAAAAAATAAAGCAAAATAAATAATAAAAAAAAAAAAAAAGCACCGCTGTCCCCCCCTGCTCTTGCGCAAAGGCGAACGCAAGCGTCGGTCTAGCGTCATATGTAAATAGCAATTGCATCATGCATGTGAGGTATCACCGCGAAGGTCAGATCGAGGGCAGTAATTTTAGCAGTAGACCTCCTCTGTAAATCTAACGTGGTAACCCGTAAAGGCTTTTAAATGCTTTTAAAAATGAATGTAGTTTCTCGCCGCTGCGCGTTTGTGCGCAATTTTAAAGCATGTCGTGTTTGGTATCCATGTACTCGGCCTAAGATCATCTTTTTTATTTCATCAAACATTTAGGCATTATAGTGTTTTTTAGTGCATTAAAAATAAAAAAAATGGGTTTTTCCCCCCAAAAATGCGTTTGAAAAATCGCTGCGCAAATACTGTGTGGAAAAAAAAAATGCAACACCCACTATTTTAATCTGTAGGGCCTTTGCTTTAAAAATATATATAATGTTTGGGGGTTCAACATAATTTTCTTGCAAAAAAAAAAATGTTTTCATGTAAACAAAAAGTGTCAGAAAGGGCTTTGTCTTCAAGTGGTTAGAAGAGTGGATGATGTGTGACATAAGCTTCCTAATGTTGTGCATAAAATGCCAGGACAGTTCAAAACCCCCCCAAATGACCCCATTTTGGAAAGTAGACACCTCAAGCTATTTGCTGAGAGGCATGTTGAGCCCATTGAATATTTTTTTTTTGTCCCAAGTGATTGAATAATGACAAAAAGAAAAAAAAAAATTACAAAAAGTTGTCACTAAATTATATATTGCTCAAACATGCCATGGTTATATGTGGAATTGCACCCCAAAATACATTCTGTTGCTTCTCCTGAGTACGGGGATACCACATTTGTGAGACATTTTGGGAGCCTAGCCGCGTACAGGACCCCGAAAACCAAGCACCGCCTTCAGGATTTCTATGGGTGTAAATTTTTGATTTCACTCCTCACTGCCTATCACAGTTTCGGAGGACATGGAATGCCCAGATGGCACAAACCCCCCCAAATGACCCCATTTTGGAAAGTAGACACCCCAAGCTATTTGCTGAGAGGTATGTTGAGTATTTTGCAGATCTCGCTTTTTGTCACAAAGTTTTAAAAATTTAAAAAAGAAAAAAAAAAAAAAAAAAATGTCTTTCTTAATTTTCAAAAACAAATGAGAGCTGTAAAATACTCACCATGCCTCTCGGCAAATAGCTTGGGGTGTCTACTTTCCAAAATGGGGTCATTTGTGGGGGTTTTGTGCTATTTTGGCATTTTATGGCCTTCAAAACTGTGATAGGTAGTGAGGAGTGAAATCAAAAATTTGTGCCCTTAGAAATCCTGAAGGCGGTGCTTGGTTTTCGGGGGCCCGTACGCGGCTAGGCTCTCAAAAAGTCCCACACATGTGGTATCCCCGTACTCAGGAGAAGCAACCAAATGTATTTTGGGGTGCAATTCCGCATATAACCATGGCATGTTTGAGCAATATATCATTTAGTGACAACTTTTTGTAATTTTTTTTTTCTTTTTGTCGTTATTCAATCACTTGGGACAAAAAAAAAATATTCAATGGGCTCAACATGCCTCTCAGCAATTTCTTTGGGGTGTCTACTTTCCAAAATGGGGTCATTTTGGGGGGTTTTGTGCTATCTTGGCATTTTATGGCCTTCAAAACTGTGATAGGTAGTGAGGAGTGAAATCAAAAATTTATGCCCTTAGAAACCTTGAAGGCTATGCTTGGTTTTTGGGGTCCCGTACGTGGCTAGGCTCCCAAAAAGTCCCACACATGTGGTATCCCCGTACTCAGGAGAAGCAGCAGAATGTATTTTGGGGTGTAATTTCACATATGCCCATGGCATGTGTGAGCAATATATCATTTAGTGACAACTTTGTGCAAAAAAAACAAAGTTTGTCATATTCCCGCAACTTGTGGCAAAATATAAAATATTCCATGGACTGAACATGCCTCTCAGTAAATAGCTTGGGGTGTCTACTTTCCAAAATGGGGTCATTTGGGGGGATTTTGTGCTATTTTGGCATTTTATAGCCTTCGAAACTGTGATAGGTAGTGAGGAGTGAAATCAAAAATTTACGCCCTTAGAAAGCCTGAAGGCAGTGCTTGGTTTTTGGGGCCCCGTACCCGGCTAGGCTCCCAAAAAGTCCCACACATGTGGTATCCCCGTACTCAGGAGAAGCAGCAGAATGTATTTTGGGGTGCAATTCCACATATAACCATGGCATGTGTGAGCAATATATCATTTAGTGACAACTTTTTGTACATTTTTTCTTTTTTTTTTCTTTTTGTCATTATTCAATCATTTGGGACACAAAAAAAATATTCAATGGGCTCAACATGCCTCTCAGCAAATAGTTTGGGGTGTCTACTTTACAAAATGGGGTCATTTGGGGGGGTTTTGTGCCATCTTGGCATTTTATGGCCTTCAAAACTGTGATAGGTAGTGAGGAGTGAAATCAAAAATTTATGCCCTTAGAAACCTTGAAGGCGGTGCTTGGTTTTTGAGGTCCCGTACGCGGCTAGGCTCCCAAAAAGTCCCACACATGTGGTATCCCCATACTCAGAAGAAGCAGCAGAATGTATTTTGGGGTGTAATTTCACATATGTCCATGGCATGTGTGAGCAATATATCATTTAGTGACAACTTTGTGCAAAAAAAATAAAGTTTGTCATATTCCCGCAACTTGTGGCAAAATATAAAATATTCCATGGACTAATCATGCCTCTCAGTAAATAGCTTGGGGTGTCTACTTTCCAAAAT
This sequence comes from Rana muscosa, assembly GCA_029206835.1. Lineage (NCBI taxonomy): Eukaryota > Metazoa > Chordata > Amphibia > Anura > Ranidae > Rana > Rana muscosa. The sequence goes on from CM055120.1 coordinate 421,909,514, forward strand.
GGGGTCATTTGGGGGGTTTTTGTGCTATTTTGGCATTTTATGGCCTTCGAAACTGTGATAGGTAGTGAGGAGTGAAATCAAAAATTTGCGCCCTTAGAAATCCTGAAGGTGGTGCTTGGTTTCCGGGGTCCCGTACGTGGCTAGGCTCCTAAAAAGTCCCACACATGTGGTATCCCCGTACTCAGGAGAAGCAGCAGAATGTATTTTGGGGTGCAATTCCCCATATAACCATGGCATGTGTGAGCAATATATAATTTAGTGACAACTTTTTGTAATTATTATTTTTTTTTTTTTTGTCATTATTCAATCACTTGGGACCAAAAAAAAATATTCAATGGGCTCAACATGCCTCTCAGCAATTTCCCTGGGGTGTCTACTTTCCAAAATGGGTCATTTGGGGGGGTTTTGTACTGCCCTGCCATTTTAGCACCTCAAGAAATGAGATAGGCAGTCATAAATTAAAAGCTGTGTAAATTCCAGAAAATGTACCCTAGTTTGTAGACGCTATAACTTTTGCGCAAACCAATAAATATACGCTTATTGACATTTTTTTTACTAAAGACATGTGGCTGAATACATTTTGGCCTGAATGTATGACTACAATTGAGTTTATTCGATTTTTCTTATAACAAAAAGTAGAAAATATCATTTTTTTTCAAAATTTTTGGTCTTTTTCCGTTTATATCGCAAAAAATAAAAATCGCAGAGGCAATCAAATACCATTAAAAGAAAGCTCTATTTGTGGGAAGAAAAGGACGCAAATTTCATTTCAGTACAACATTGCATGTTCGCACAATTTACAGTTAAAGCAGCGCAGTGCAAAATTCTGAATTCACCTCTGGTCCTTTAGCTACCAAATGGTCCGGGGCTTAAGTGGTTAAGGGGAACCCTGCACCCAAATTTAAAAAAGGCCCTATATACTCTGAACAGCAGTATAGAGGCGATGCAAACAAGACAGGGACTGTAGGTTTGTTCTTAAGTAGAATCTGTTTATAATTTGGAACAGGTACATTTTTTAAATGTAGCTACAGCCAAAAAAATAAATTTTTAAGCTTTTTGGAAAACATAGGGAAGGGTTATCACCCCTGTAACATTTGTAGTCAGAGTCTTTGAGTAAGTAATGCGATAACCCTAATAACCAAGGCCTGAGGTGTGCCTTGGCCTAGCTGGTCGGTATGCCTGAGAAGAGGGCATACCCTGAATGTAAGAATAAGAAAAATGTACAAAGAGTGTGTATGAAGGCTGGGGGAAACGGGTGGGTGGGAACCCTGAAAAGACGCCGACGCAGGACCTGACAAGAGAGGAGGCTTAAGTAGTCCTCTCAGCCTCCTCCCACAAATACAGGCTGGCCTACGGCCAGCCTTACACTTGTAGTCAGAGTCTTCAAGTAAGTAATGTGATAACCCTAATAACCAAGGCCTGAGGTGTGCCTTGGCCTAGCTGGTTGGTATGCCTGAGAAGAGGGCAAAAGACACATGTTTAGGTGAAGAAGGGAAGGTAACTGACCGTCAAGTAAGGCAGAGCGTGCCCCGAAGGCAACAGTATATGTATCCGGTGAGTATCCGCAATGACTGGAGAAACCCATCGACTCAAAATAGGGGGTTCCTTCTATCGAACCTGCGAAGCAGCCCAGAAGTCGACTGAACGTCCCGAGAAGGTTGGATTGAGCCTGACACCCGAGATCACCCAAACATGAGACTGAAGTGCTCGCGATGAGAGGATACGAGAGGGAAAATGGAGCAAGGGCTGGCCCAAGGAGCCCCTGCAACAAGGCCAAGTAGAACGAAATACCTCAAACGGACACCAGTGAAGTGCTCTGTGAAGAAACCCCCCAACCCCTGGCCTACCCACACTTGGTATGGGAAGTGAGAGGGTGAGTTGCAAAAAAGGACAACCTGGCAGGAGTCTGAAGTGCTGGATACCTGGTGGAGCAGGTAGATAAGGCCAATGCGCTGAGGCAACCAACATCGTTGAACATGGAACAATGCCAGACACACAGAACACCGGTCCCACCTGATGGCCTCGGCTGGCAGATTACAGGCAGAAGCATGACCCGATCATGAGTCCTGAATGCACGAATAGTCCTACCCTATCAACAGCAGGACTGATGGAACGAGTGCAAAGATAGTTGACATCGGTGTGAAAGCCAATACAAACCTCCCCCAACAGTGCAAATGCTGGACCGCCAGACCACGGACGAGTACCTAACGAAAAAAGTCTAGCAGGAAAAAGCAGCCCAAAAGTACCAACGCTACAGGAACTCGCCACTAGGTACCTAGGAGGCCCGCCCCCCCACCTTCAGAATGAAGGTAAAGAAACCAGACCAAGCACCCCGTGGTTGAAGGGATGCACATGAACTAGTCTAACAGAGACGGGCATCGAGCCCAAACTAAGGAAACACAAACTAAACATGACAACAGAACCAGACACAAAACAACGCCCCCCTGTGCCAACCTAAGAACGAGAATGAGCAAAACGTCAATACCACTGCACGTGAAAGAACATGATAACAGCCCCCCCACCCTAGTGTGAGTGGTAAGTGAGCCAGAGTAACCTGCAGCGCAGAGACAGGCAGTAGAACTGAACACTCAGGGCTAGTGCACCCACAGACCGTGGTGGGTAAACGTACAGGTGTAATGAATGAATGTGCATCGTGTGAAGTATGGTATACAGGCGAGAAGTTTGTGGTCATCAATCATTAAAAACGAAACCTCAGCCCGTATGGATCTGTAGACGTGACAGATCCCGAGATGTGAGCACTAGCTAATCAACCCAGGTTGCAACATAGACAAGAACGATGATACACATGGTAACCACAAAGAAGACAACGCTATGACAGACAAACACTATGACAGGAAATCGTGGGGCAGAAACGCCACGACCAAAATCATGGGGCAGACAAAATGACAGAAATCGTGGGGCAGAAGAAATGACAGAAATCACAGGGCAGACGAAATGAAAGAAATCGTGGGGCAGACGAAATGACAGAAATTGTGGGGCAGAAACGCTACGACCGAAAAAAGACAAACAACGTGGGGCAGACAAAATGACAGAAATCGCGCGGCAGACGAAATTACAGAAATCGCGGGGCAGACGAAATTACAGAAATTGCGGAGCAGAACGCTAGACAGAAATCGCGGGGCAGAAACGCCAGACAGAAATCGCGGGGCAGAAACGCCAGACAGAAATCGTGGGGCAGAAACGCAATGACAGAAATCGTGGGGCAGAAACGCAATGACAGAAATCGTGGGGCAGAAACGCAATGACAGAAATCGTGGGGCAGAAACGCTATGACAGAAATCGTGGGGCAGAAACGCTATGACAGAAATCGTGGGGCAGAAACGCTATGACAGAAATCATCGGGGAAGAAACACTATGATAGAAATCGTGGGGCAGAAACGCTATGACAGAAATCGTGGGGCAGAAACGCTATGACAGAAATCGTGGGGCAGAAACGCTATGACAGAAATCGTGGGGCAGAAAACGCTATGACAGAAATCGTGGGGCAGAAACGCTATGACAGAAATCGTGGGGCAGAAAAACCAGGGGCAGAAATGGTATGAGAGAAACGTAGAGCCTAAAAGGCTGATGCAGAAATGCAATGACAGAAAACCTGGAGCAGAAACGCTATGACAGAAACGCTGAGACTGAAATGCTACGGCAAAAGCAATGAAACCCTGAACCCTGAGAGAAACGCTGAGCCTGACCCGCTGCGGCAGAAATGCAATGACAGAAAACCTGGGGCAGAAATGCTATGACAGAAAGACTGTGCCTAAAATGCTGAGGCAGAAAAGCAAAGACAGAAATCCTTGGCAGATAGAAACGCTAAGACAGAACGCAGAGGCAGAAAAATGTAATGACAGAAAAACCCTGGGGCAGAAACACTATGACAGAAATGCTATGACAGAATGCTGCGACTGAAAATGCAATGACAGAACCTGGGGCAGAAACACTATGACAGAAATGCTAAGACAGAATGCTGCGACTGACAATGCAATGACAGAAACCTGGGGCAGGAACGCTGAGACTGAACCGCAGAGGCAGAAAAATGTACTGACAGAAAAACCCTGGGGCAGAAACACTATGACAGAAATGCTATGACAGAATGCTGCGACTGAAAATGTAATGACAGAAACCTGGGGAAGAAACACTATGACAAATGCTAAGACAGAAAGCTGCGACTGAAAATGCAATGACAGAAACCTGGGGCAGAAACGCTATGACAGAAACGCTGAGACAGAAATTCTATGGCAGAAAAGCAATGACAGAAATCCTGAGGCAGAACGCTATGAGAGAAATGCTGCGCCTGAAACGCTGAGGCAAAAATGTAAAGACAGAAAACCTGGGCAGAACGAAACGCTATGACAGAACGCTGAGAGTGAACCGCTGAGGCAGAAAAAGCAATGATGGAAAACCCTTGGGCAGAAACGCTGAGAGAGAAAAGCAATGACAGAAAAAAACCTGGGGCAGAAATGCTATGCCAGAAACGCTGAGACTGAAACGCAAAGACAGAAATCCTGAGGCAGAAACACTGAGCCTGAAAGCTGAGGCAAAGTAATGACAGAAAAACCTGGGGCAGACATGAACGCTATGACAGAAACGCTAAAGACAAAAATGCCTGATGCATAAACGTGAAGACAGAAACACTGAGACTGAAAACGCTGAACAGGAACCTATGACAAAAGCATGCAACGCAAGGAAAATACTGCCAGCGTGACCCGTGGGTGGACAGCCACCCCCCCATACCGCTGGCGTGACCACGGAGAAAAGTGGACTGCTACTGCCTGTGTGTGGCCCCCTGCAGCAGTGAGGTGACCAATCCCCCCCCATGCTGCCAGCGTAGTCCGGGAGGAGTGGATGGAAGTCACCCTCATGACACCAACATAGGCTCGGGAGAAGTGGATAGATAGATGGACGGATGAAAGGGACCACCCCCCTGTGAAACCAGCATGAGCAGGACCGGGCGGTGAGCGGCCCCCCTCCCCCTGATAAACGTGGAGACCGGGATGGCAAGCGGACGGGCGGGCGCCCCCCGCCCTGCATGGACTCGGAGCAGGAAGGGAGGCATGCGGGAGTCCCCCACGTAAATGCCGGGAGGTGAGTGGCCCATGGACATGACTGCCGCCACGCGTCTCCCTACCCCCAGCGACAGACCAGGCTACTCCAACCCCGCTCACTCAGCAAGGCTTCCCCCCTGTAAAGACAAGACATGGCAGGCGGTCGGCCGGCGCATGACACCCCCCCCCCGGCCCGTGCATGGCAACTGGCATCCGAGCGGACCCCCCTGTTGATGCCCTCTGCCCCCTTACCAGAACCGCGAACCCCGGGAGATGTGATGAAGAGGAGCCTCCTGCCAGGGAACCATGCTGCCGCTCTGCTGGAACGAAAAAAACTGAAGTGACGCGGAAGCCCTGTGAACCCGGAAGTGACGACAGCAGTAACCCTGAAAAGACGCTGACGCAGGACCTGACAAGGGAGGAGGCTTAAGTAGTCCTCTCAGCCTCCTCCTACAAATACAGGCCAGCCTTACACTTGTTTTGCTGTCTGTGCACCTGTTCAGAACATTTCACCTCACTTTCCATCCCAATGACAAATGTTTTTTGAAAATTTGGGGTTTTTATTGAAACAAGGATTGGTGATAAAGCATCAGTGGAGAGGAGACACCTTTTTCCCATATTAACTCTTACAGGAGAGAATTTCCCTTCCCAGGGGTAGATTTCCTCTCACTTCCTGTTGTCTCCTTCTGTTTGCAAGTAGGAGTCGTTTGTAAGTTGGATGTTTGAAAGTAGGGGCCTGCCTTATATACTCTGCAGAAATTTGGCCCTTAGGTGTTGGTGTTGCCACAACACTGTAAGCCCTCAAAGTTACTCTTGGTGGGCGCTGGAACGCCCTGCTGTGAACTATTATATCAAGAATTGTAATTACATGCCATTGTTGAACAGTGGTAGGAAAAATTGGGCCTTTGGTGGTGGTGGTGGTGGTGCTGGTGCCACAACACTGTAAGCCTTCACAGTTACTCTTGGTGGGTGCATGAATGGGCCCTGCTGTGAATTATTAGATCAAGAATTGTAATTGCATGCCCCTGTTGAACAGGGGCTGAAAAATTGGGCCTTTGGTGGTGGCGGCGGTGCTGGTGCTGGTGCCACAAGACTGTAAGTCCTCACAGTTAGTTACTCTTGGTGGGCACTGGGGTAGCGTGGGGGGTGCAGGGGGTGCCGTGGCCCTGGGTGCGATATTTAGGGGGGCGCAATTTTGAGCCAGTGTGTGTCACTGGCTGCCTCCTCCTAAATTTAATTTCCTCTATCCCCGGCGCTCCGAGCCTCCGGCCGCCATATTTAAATGTCCGGCGCGCTGTGATTAGGGGTCATGTGTGGCGTGGGGCTGGCCTGTCCGTGATCGCGGTTGCTCCTACCCCGCCTCTGCCCATATGCCCAATCACAGTGTGCCGGACACTTAACGCGGGGAGACTGTAGTAATGAAAAGCTGCCGCTGTCTTCTCCCCCCCCTCCTCCTCCTCCTATCCTCCGGAGTCCGGACCGATGTCATGCAGGACAAGCAGGTGAGGAGGTCTACGAACACGGACTTGGGAGAGGCAGAGAGAGAGACAGGAAGAAAGAGGGACAGAGTGACAGACAGAGGCAGAGAGTGACAGACAGAGGCAGATAGAGAGAGACAATCAGAGAGAGGGGGAGACAGAGGCAGAGAGAGAGAGAGACAAGCAGAGAGAGGGGGAGACAGAGGCAGAGAGAGAGAGCCAGAGAGAGGGGGAGACAGAGGCAGAGAGAGACAGACAGAGGCAGAGAGAGACAGACAGAGGCAGAGAGAGTCAGACAGAGGCAGATAAAGAGAGACAGACAGGCAGAGAGAGGGGGAGACAGAGGCAGAGAGAGAGAGAGGCAGAGAGAGACAGACAGGGGCAGAGAGAGGGGGCGACAGAGGCAGATAGAGAGGGAGAGAGAGAGGGAGAGAGAGAGGCAGACAGAGGCAGAGAGAGAGACAGACAGAGGCAGAGAGAGAGAGAGACAGAGGCAGAGAGAGAGAGACAGAGGCAGAGAGAGAGAGAGAGACAGGCAGAGAGAGGGGGAGACAGAGGCAGACAGACAGAGGCAGAGAGAGACAGACAGAGGCAGAGAGAGACAGACAGAGGCAGAGAGAGAGAGAGAAACAGACAGAGAGAGGGGGAGGCAGAGAAAGAGGCAGAGAGAGGGGGAGACAGAGGCAGAAAGAGAGAGGCAGAGAGAGAGAGACAGAGGCAGAGAGAGACAGGCAGAGAGAGGAGAGACAGAGGCAGAGAGAGAGAGAGACAGAGGCAGAGAGAGAGAGACAGACAGGCAGAGAGAGACAGACAGAGGCAGAGAGAGGCAGACAGAGGCAGAGAGAGGCAGACAGAGGCAGAAAGAGACAGACAGAGACAGAGAGAGACAGATAGAGAGAGACAGACAGAGACAGAGAGAGACAGACCGAGGCAGAGAGAGACAGACCGAGGCAGAGAGAGACAGACCGAGGCAGAGAGGGAGGCAGAGAGACCGAAGCAGAGAGACCGAGGCAGAGAGACAGAGGCAAAGAGGCAGAGAGACCGAGGCAGAGAGACAGAGGCGGAGAGACAGAGGTGGAGAGAGAGAGGTGGAGAGAGAGAGGCAGAGGCGGAGAGAGAGAGAGGCAGAGAGAGTTACTGTAGGTAAGACAGTATAGTGGTCAGTGTAGTGTGTAGTAGTCAGTATAGGAATCAGGTAGGTCAGTGTTGTAAACAGGTAGGTCAGTACTATTGTATTTGAAGAGACTCAGGGAGTGCTAAAAGTCCGCAGGTTAGGGGGCGCAAATTACTTACCTTGCCCCGGGTGCTGACAACCCACGCTACGCCACTGTTTGTGGGCACAGGAATGGGCCCAGCTGTGAAATATTAGATCAAAAATTGTAATTACATGCCCCTGTTGAACAGGGGCAGAAAAGGTGGGCCTTTGGTGGTGGTGGTGTTGCCCTCACAGTTACTCTTGGTGGGCGCAGGAATGGGCCCTGCTGTGAATTATTAGACCAAGAATTGTAATTGCATGCCCCTGTTGAACAGGGGCTGAAAAATTGGGCCTTCGTGGTGGCGGTGGTGCTGGTGCCACAAGACTGTAAGTCCTCACAGTTACTCTTGGTGGGCGCAGGAATGGGCCCAGCTGTGAAATATTAGATCAAGAATTGTAATTACATGCCCCTGTTGAACAGGGGCAGAAAAATTGGGCTTTAGGCACTGGTGCTGGTGCCACAACACTGCAACCCCTCACAGATACTGTACTTAGAGCGCAGAAATGAGCCCTGTTGCAAAGTATTAGATCAAGAATTGTAATTACATGTCCCTGTTAAACAGGGGCAGAAAAATTGGGCCTTAGGCACTGGTGCCACAACACTGCAACCCCTCACAGATACTGTACTTGGAGCGCAGCAATGAGCCCTGCTGCAAAGCATTGCATCAAAAATTGTATATACACGCCCCTGTTAAACAAGGGCTGAAAAATTGGGCCTTTGCCACTGGTGGCGGTGCCCAGAACCAAAAATGTTCTTTCAAGCTATCAGCATGATTATTGAGGAGGAAGAGGATAGTCACTCGGCATAACAGGATAGTCACTCTGCATCAGCATAGGCAGTCTTGAAGGGATCTGACCTTTCAAAGAAAATTATTCTGTTACATCAGCATCAGGTGCTTGGTAGCTGGTGGTGATCCAAGACTGATTAATTTTTATGAAGGTCAGTCGATCGATCGAGTCGGTAGACAGGCGCACCCTGTGATCGGTTACAAAGCCTCCAGCAGCACTGAATGTGCGTTCTGAAAGAATGCTGGATGCAGGAAAGGCCAGTATCTCAATTGCATACTGTGCAAGCTCTGGCCAGTGATCCATCCTCAAGACCCAGTAACCCAGAGGATTTTCAGGGGGAAAGGTGTCCAAGTCTGATCTTGCCCCTAGGTATTCCTGCACCATGTAAACCAGACGCTGGCGATGGTTGCTGGAACCGATCATACCTTGGGGCTGCGGACTAAAAAATTGTCTGAACGCATCGGTCAGACCGCCACCTTCTCCACCGCTCCTTCTTTGACTGACCGAAGCCCCAGCAACACGTTGTCCAGGACCAGGAATTTGTAACCTCCCAGTCTTTGGGAACGCGTTGCACAGACCTTTCTGCAAGGCCTCCCGAAGATGCCTCATCTTCTTCTCCCTCTGCGATGGCAAGATAAGGTCCGCAACCTTACCCTTGTAACGTGGATCAAGGAGGGTTGCCAGCCAGTAATGGTCCCTCTCCTTGATCGCACGAATACGAGGATCCTTACGCAGGCTTTGCAGGATCAGAGAGGCCATGCACCGTAGGTTTGCTGAGGCATTCGGTGCGGAGTCCTCTGGGTCACTGAGGACGACATGATCCACAGCCACCTCCTCCCAGCCACGTACAAGACCAAGGGTGTCTTGGGACTGTAATTGATCCCTTGAAGACTGCTGCTGATGCTGAGTGCTAGTCTCCACCTCCATGCTGACACAATCCTCCTTCTCCTCCTCCTCCTCCTCGTCCTCTTCCTGTGTGATAGCCGGGCCAGCAGGAACACTGTCTGGATAAAGGGGGCCTTGAGAGGTAAGGAAGTCCTCCTCTTCCTGCCTCTGTTCTGCCTCAAGTGCCCTGTCCATTATTCCACGCAGCGTGTGCGCCAACAGGTGGACAAGAGGGACAGTGTCACTGATGCATGCATTGTCACTGCTCACCATCCTCGTGGCCTCCTCAAATGGTGCCAGGACAGTGCATGCATCCCTGATCATGGCCCACTGGCGTGGGGAAAAAAATCCAAGCTCCCCTGACCCTGTCCTGGTGCCATATTGCAACAGATACTCATTGATGGCCCTCTGCTGCGTGTGCAGCCGCTGCAGCATGGCCAACGTAGAGTTCCACCTGGTGGGCATGTCACAGATTAGGCGGTTCTTGGGCAGGTTGTAATCCTTTTGCAGCTCAGCCAGCTGAGCACTGGCATTATATGACCGGCGGAAATGCCCACAGAGTTTCCTGACCTACTTCAGGACCTCCTGTAAGCCCGGGTACCTGCCCAAGAACCGCTGCACCACCAAGTTAAGGACATGAGCCAAACAGGGCACATGGGTCAGTTGTCCCTGTTGGAGGGCAGAGAGGAGGTTGGTGCCATTGTCGGAAACCACCTTTCCTGGCTTAAGCTGGCGTGGCGTCAACCACCTCTGAGCCTGCCCCTGCAGAGCTGACAGAATCTCTGCCCCAGTGTGGCTCCTGTCCCCCAAGCACACCAGCTCAAGCACCGCATGGCATCTTTTTGCCTGCGTACTGGCGTAGCCCCTTGAACGCCTACGGAGCACCGCTGGTTCCGAGGACAAATCGGCACAGGAAAAGGCCATGGAGAAAGAAGAAGAGGAGGGGGTGGAGGAGAGAGGTGTGTCAGAATCACCAGTAGTAACATTTTGGAGGCGTGGTGGCGGAAAAACCTCCAACAGTACTGCACCTTGTCCTGCATCCTTCCCAGCTGCCAGCAGAGTCACCCAATGCGCCGTGAAAGATAGGTAACATCCCTGTCCATGCCTGCTGGACCATGAGTCAGCGGTAATATGCACCTTACTGCTGACCGCTCTGTCCAGCGAGGCCAAGACATTGCCTTCCACATGCCAGTAGAGAGCCGGAATCGCCTTCTGTGAGAAAAAGTGGCGTTTGGGAACCTGCCACTGAGAAACCGCACATTCCACAAACTCACGGAAGGGGGCAGAGTCTACCAACTGAAAGGCAGCAGTTGAAGTGCTAGCAATTTAGCCAAGCTAGCATTCAACCGCTGGGCATGTGGATGGCTGGGAGCGAACTTCTTTCGGCGGTGCAGCAGCTGGGGCAGGGAAATTTGCCTGGTACAATCGGACGTCGGTGCACCGATAGCAGATTGCCCGCAAGTACTTGGCTGTGACACACCTAATTCTACACATTCATTCCTCTCAGTGCAGGTTTCAGAGAGGACTGAAGGTATAGTGGGGTTGGAGATCCCAGCTGATGAGGAGCAAGGAAAGGTCTGCCTTGTTCTTTAGTGTGGGTCTTTTAGGTGTGCTTGCCAATGGACTGCATGGCAGGTCGACATATGTCTGATCAAGCACGTGGTGCCCAAGCGGCTGATGTTTTGGCCACTCGAGATACGCTTTAGACATATGTTGCAAATGGCAATGGTGCGATCTGCTGCACACGTCTGAAAAAAGGCCCACACCAAAGAACTTTTGGAATAACGCGCAGAGACAGCAGCGCACTGCACATGCAGAGCTCTGCGGTGTGATGCAGTCGGTGTGCTGCCCTTAAGCTGGCCCCTGGAGGGCATCCTGCCTCGTTGAAGATGTGCCTCCTCCTCCTCCTCTCTCCTATCAGGCACCCACGTGGAGTCAGTGACCTCATCATCCCCTCCCTCCTCATCACTGGAGCCAATCTGGCAGTATGCTGCAGCTGGGGGAACATGACTGCCAGATAGCTGACCTTGTTGGGCACCCCATCTCTCTGGGCTCACGTTACTACCCCCTCTCTCTGAGCTCACGTTACTGCTTTCCTCCAGCTGGGTTCCATCATCGGAGTCTTCAAAAAGCTGGGCATCCTCCTGGAGCATGTACCCAACACTGTGGTCAAACAGTTCGGGGGACTCCTCAGGAGGACATGGTGGGGTTAGGGAAGGAGTGGCTGATGCCATTGAGCCGAGGGAAGAGGCCACTTTGGCAGCTGCTTTGCCAGACAAAGTACCCTGAGCCTGGGTGAGAGAGGATGAGGAGAAGGAGGACGGCTTGGTCATCCACTCTACCAAGTCTTGGGCATGTTGCGGCTCAACATGGCCAGCTGCCGAAAGCGTTTCCCACGGCCACGTGCTGATGAGGATGCACCGTGTCCACGACCAGCAGCACTGTTGCCTCTAGACACAGAGCCTGCTTGCCCTCTTTTATTGCCTTGTGACTATCTGCCTCTCATTGTTTGCCTTCCAGACATACTAATGGCCTGCTGTGGTGTTAGTATGGGAAAAGCAGCAATTGTTTTCAGTTAGTTTTAGGTAAAAACTGTGCAGAGGACACAGTACACTGAAAATACTTGCAGCTCTCTGCTTGTGGTTTTATTATGAGAACACTACTATAATAGTCACTAACTGTATTCAGGTGAGCTTTAGGTGAATGCTATGCAAAGCACACAGTACACTAAGTGAAACACTGACTGTCTGCAGCTAGCACAATCACTGGCCTGCCTGTCACAGTATAGAGACTAACTGTATTCAGGTTACGCTTTAGGTGAATGCTATGCAACACACACAGTACACTAAGTGAAACACTGACTGTCTGCAGCTAGCACAATCACCTGCCTGCCTGTCACAGTATAGAGACTAACAGGAACGGATCTAGCGAAACTCAATACAGTGTATAAATATATATACAACACCTAGGATGCATATATATCCTCTACACACTGTAACTACAGCTAACTGACTCGCCTGCCTGCTCTATCTAACTCAATATAAATGACACTGTCTGTCTCTGTAAACTCTCGTTTCACAACTCCAACACACTACACAAGGCCACCGAGCCGGCGGCCTTATATAGTGTGGGGCATGTACTAAACCCCCTGAAATCCATGGGCTCCCATAGGGAACCATTTATTTGGAATAGAGAAAGAAACACCGGACGAGGCTTAACTCAGCGTTAAGCCTCGTTACATCGCGTTTTTACACCCTTTGCCGGCTTATGACGTCTTTACAGCTCTAATGCTGGAGCTTCAGAACGCACTGGTCCTGTTTTTTTTTTGCAGCTTAAAAACCCCTATGCCATTTACAGCTCAAAAACGTCATGGTGGGCATGAGGCCATAGGCTAACATGAAGAGTCGTTTTCAAGCTGCAAAAAACGCTCATAAAAGTGGCTGTAAAAACGTCCGTGGGCATGAGGCCTAAAAAGGCAACGCTTGCTTTAGGTTAAAAGCAAAAAAAACTGCTCCTACTCCCATGGCTAAAGCATTTAATACTGTATATAAGGAAACACAGGCACATGTCACCAGATCATAGAAGTATGTTGGACAGCGTAGGAGATAGTCAGATGAATTGAGGTAGGGAGTTCCAGAGGATAAGAGAGGCTCTGGAGAATTCCTCAAGATGAGCATTAGAGGAGGATACAAGGAAGTTAGAGCAGTGTTAATCTTATTTTAGTCAAGGCACCCTTGAAAATTATGCACAATCTCAAGGCACCTCATTCTAAGGCCTCATGCCCACTGGCGTTTTTACAGCTGCGTTTTTGAGCGTTTTTTACAGCTTAAAAACGCCTGTCCATGTTATTGTAAATATTTTTATTTTTTTTATTTTTTATTTTTTTTAAAAAAAAAAAAAAAAAAAAAAACGTCGGAGCTAAAAACGCGACCGCGCGTTAGTGCGCGTTTTTTGCGCGTTAGTGCGCGTTAGTGCGCGTTTTTGCGCGTTTTTTGACGCTCGCGTTTTTTCCTGCCTAGTTCTGACGCTGAGGAATGCACTGGCCCTGGGTTTTTTTTACAGCTTACAAACGCCTATGCTCTTTACAGCTCAAAAACGCCTAGGTGGGCATGAAGCTATAGACTAACATGGACAGGCGTTTTTAAGCTGTAAAAAACGCTCAAAAACGCGGCTGAAAAAACGCCCGTGGGCATGAGGCCTAAAATGTAAAAAGTAAACAAATACACAGAATAAGCAAGCTGTTTTTTGTAAAAAGTAAACAAATAGTTTTACATAATGCAGCAACATTCACCCAGAGGTGATTTATTCTTTCAAAGCAAATACACATTCGCACACTGGTACTGACTAGTATTCCAATGTTTCTCTTCCACCTTAGTTACTCTCCTTCACTCAGCTGTGACTCCAGTGCTGACAGAGAGGGGCAGGGGAGGGGCATACAAGGATGCTGTGCAAGCCTCCTAATCAATTGATTGTTATGACGCTAGTGGCTGCAAGGTTGTAATGGTGCACAATGAGGACCTGTGGTTTTGTGTAATTAAAAGGCAGGCTTGATCCTCCTGCTGGCTTGAATACAATTTTTGGGCAATTTATTGAGAGCAGGAGGTCTAGGGAGGAGCGAAGAGGATGGTTCGAGTGATACAGTATATTGAGACATGACTTGTGATGTATCTTGGGGTAGATTTGTGGATGGATTGGTATGATGTTTGTATTTTAAATTTTATTAAAACATTGTATTCAATTTCTTAAAGGCTAGAACTGCTGGATACATTACTTTTGGCATCATTTAGGCAAGGCAGCTTAATGGGAAAGTTCAAAGTAGGATAGTCTTTTATGCACTATCAATTATTATTTCAGAATCTCTTAAAGGTTTTGTAAATATTTTGGTATTGTTTCATAGTTTAGACCCACTCAAGATACTTGATACATTTTTCAGATACATCCACAGAAGGACACTTCTGCCTTTTCTAACTCACGCTGTAAGCTCCTTGTCGGTCAAACATTTAAAAAGATCCTTTGAAGACAGTTGAATGCGATTAACGACTAAGGCTGGGTTCACACTAGTGCGCACGACATCTGTCCTACTTTGGATCCGACTTTGCCCTGCGACATGAAGCCGACATATGTCCGACTTTCAATGAACGGGGATCCGACTTGGATCCCCGCCAATAGCAGGCACTGTGTTTGGTATGAATCTTGAGGGGGAACTCCAGGCCAAATTTTAAATAAAAAAACGGCATGGGTTCCCCCTTCAAGAGCATACCAGAGCTAAAGAAGTTAGTGGAGGGGCCGGCAGAAGAAAGAAGCGGGAGAAGAAGCGGGAGAAGAACTGGATAGCGAGAGAAGAAGAAGGCGACGGAGAAGACCGGGCCTCCGCTAGCAAAAGAGCTAAAAGAAGTTAGCGGAGGCCCGGCAGAAGAAAGAAAGAACCGGAGAGGAGAAGAGGGGAGAAGGCGACGGAGAAGACCGGGCCCCGCTAGCAAAAGAGCTAAAGAAGTTAGCGGTGGCCCGGCAGAAGAAAACCTGTGCCTCTTACTGATCCCATCCCCCCACCACTGATCTCATCCCTATCCCCCCCCATCACCTCTGTTGTAGAAGTAATGGGGGGGATAGGGATGGGATTAGTGGTGGGGGGATGGGATCAGTAAGAGGCACAGGTGGTGGTGGGAGAGGATGGCACCACCACTGCCACCACCCTCAAGTACCACCGCTACCACCCCCCTTTAAGTACCACTGCTGCCACCCCCCCTCATGTATCACCGCTACCACCCCCCTCAACAGAGGCGGCTCTAGGCTTTCTGAGGCCTTAGGCATATCTTAGACATGAGGCCCCATTCACTCCCATAATGGGGACAATAATTCAAGTGATAGAAATTAACTGTATAAATTGCATATATTAGGAGCCTTAAATTCTATGACGGACAGGAACAGCAGGTAGTACCTCACCCTGGGGCTAAAGGTGCCCAGGGTGGAACAGGAACCACACACGCACCCCCGGAAGTAGGACCCCCGGAGATACAAGAGCAACCCTGCCGTCAGGCTTAAGGTGCCCGGGGCAGGCCGGAACAAGAACCCCGAACAGGCAGCATCTGCTCCTTTTATATCCTCTTCCAGCATGCACAGCAGGTAAACCCCACCCCACTGCACAGTTGCCGAGAGGGGAAACACAAGGCACAGCACTGTTTCAGTGGTTCAACCCTGGCCTACCATGGCAGGGCCACCTGTAGGCCACAGGGAACTGTACACTGATACTCCTCCTGTGGATAAAATGGTTGCAAGACCCCTGACAAATTAGGGTGTTTGAGTAAATTACCACTCAAACACTTCCCCTAAATTTAGCACCCCGCTACATCAGAGTGCACAGCATTCCACTTTACATCAGGGACCACAGAGTTCCAGCTTGCATTTAAAATGGGAACTGTAATGTGAGGGGACTCACTTTCCACAGAGTGAATGCACTAAGGTGGGGGGGTTACTGATATAAGGGGGAACCTTTATATCATTGCCCTCCTTAACTTACTGTATTTACTCCCCCCTTACATCAGTGCCCCCCCCCCCTCAGACTGGCCTTGCGGACATGATATAAGGAGTGTTACAGATGGCTGGAACCTCCATGGCTTTACCCCAGTGTGTGCCGGCCTGCTCACCCCACCATCCTGGGGACACCCAGGGCCATATTTAATATTCATTGGACCCTGGGCAAACATTTTCCTGGGCTCCCACACCCCTAGCAATATCGCTCTCCGCCCCAATATCCCAAAAAACAAACAAGGACATAGACTTATCTAAAAAAAATTAAATAAAATACTTTAATAATGTATACATAAAGATCTGGTTCACACTCACTGATTGCTCCAAGCTTACTGATTGGTTGCTAGAGGTTACTGCACAATATTACCACTCAATGATTGGTGCTAGAGGTTACTGCACATCTCTACCTCTCACCAATTGGTTGCTAGAGGTTACTGTACATCATTACTGCCTACCCATTGGTTGCTGGAGGTTACTGCACATCATTACCACTCATTGATTGGTTCCTAGAGGTTACTGCACATTGATTGGTTGCTAGAGGTTACTGCACATTATTACCTCTCACTGGGTAGCAGGGCAGTATTGTGGTTTGTGATGCAACTGTTGGGGTACAGTTGGTTGGATGACAGGATGCAGTTTGGGATGATGGTGGCAGTATTGTGTTGAGAGGCTGAGATCATATCTCTCCCATAATGATAGGAGGTAGGGTGATAGAATGCCAGAGGTGGGGTACAGGAGGGATGATGATGATAATGACAGGAGGCAGCGTACAGGGGGATGATGACAGGTAATGGGGTGGTAGGATGCCAGAGGTGGGGTACAGGGGAATGATGACAGGTAATGGGGTGGTAGGATGCCAGAGGTGGGGTACAGGGGGATGATGACAGGTAATGGGGTGGTAGGATGCCAGAGGTGGGGTACAGGGGGATGATGATGACAGGGGGTTGGGTGGTAGAATGCCAGAGGTGGGTTATAAGGAAATGATGACAGGGGGTGGGGTGGTAGGATGCCAGAGGTGGGGTTCAGGGGCATGATGATGACAGGAAGTGGGGTGGTAGGATGCCAAAGGTGGGGTAAAGAGGGATGATGGGGATGTTGATGACAATGGGTGGGGTAGTAGAATGTCAGGAAGCTGTTACAGGGGGATGATGATGATGGGGGTAGGATGGTTGGATGCTAGAGGTGGGGTACAGGGGGGTGATGGGAATGTTGATGACAGGGGGAGGGTGGTAGGATGTGAGAGGTGGGGTATGGGGATGATGATGATAGTGGGTGGGGTGGTAGGAAGCTGGCAGTGGGGTACAGGGGGGGGGGTGAAGATGACAGGGGGTGGGGTGGTAGGACACCAGGGGTGATGAGGATGGAGATAATGATGACAGGATGTAGGTTGGTAGGAAGCTGTCAGTGGGGTAAAGGGGGATGAAGTAAAAGATGATGATAACAGGGGGTAGTGGATGCTAAAGGTTTAGTACAGGGGGATGATAGGGATGTTGATGACAGGAGGCAGAGTGGTAGGATGTCAGAGGTGGGGTATGCGGGGGATGAAGATGACAGAGGGTTGGTGGAAGGAGCTGGCAGAGAGGTCCAGGGGGATGAAGATGACAGGGGGTGGGCGGAAGGAGCTGGCAGAGCGGTGTGGGGGAATGAAGATGACAGGGGGTGGGCGGAAGGAGCAGACAAATCTGTGCGGGGGGATGGAGATGACAGGGGGTGGGTGGAAGGAGCAGACAGAGCAGTGCGAGGGGGATGAAGATGACAGGGGGTGGGCGGAAGGAGCTGGCAGAGTGGTGCGACCGTGCGAGGGGGATGAAGATGACAGGGGGTGGGTGGAAGGAGCTGGCAGAGCGGTGCGAGGGGGATGAAGATGACAGGGGGTGGGCGGAAGGAGCTGGCAGAGCAGTGCGAGGGGGATGAAGATGACAGGGGGTGGGCGGAAGGAGCTGGCAGAGTGGTGCGACCGTGCGTGGGGGATGAAGATGACGGGGTGGGCGGAAGGAGCTGGCAGAGCAGTGCGAGGGGGATGAAGATGACAGGGGGTGGGCGGAAGGAGCAGACAGAGCAGTGCGGGGGGGATGAAGATGACGGGGTGGGCGGAAGGAGCTGGCAGAGCGGTGCGACGTGCGAGGGGGATGAAGATGACAGGGGGTGGGTGGAAGGAGCTGGCAGAGCAGTGCGAGGGGGATGAAGATGACAGGGGGTGGGCGGAAGGAGCTGGCAGAGCAGTCCGAGGGGGATGAAGATGACAGGGGGTGGGTGGAAGGAGCTGGCAGAGCGGTGCGACCGTGTGAGGGGGATGAAGATGACAGGGGGTGGGCAGAAGGAGCTGGCAGAGCAGTGCGAGGGGGATTAGGATGACAGGGGGTGGGCGGAAGGAGCTGGCAGAGCAGTGCGAGGGGGATGAAGATGACAGGGGGTGGGTGGAAGGAGCTGGCAGAGCAGTGCGAGGGGGATGAAGATGACAGGGGGTGGGCAGAAGGAACTGGCAGAGCGGTGCGACCGTGCAAGGGGGATGAAGATGACAGGGGGTGGGTGGAAGGAGCTGGCGGTGCGAGGGGGATGAAGATGACAGGGGGTGGGTGGAAGGAGCTGGCAGAGCAGTGCGAGGGGGATGAAGATGACAGGGGGTGGGCGGAAGGAGCTGGCAGAGCGGTGCGACCGTGCGTGGGGGATGAAGATGACAGGGGGTGGGTGGAAGGAGCTGGCAGAGCGGTGCGAGGGGGATGAAGATGACAGGGGGTGGGCGGAAGGAGCAGACAGAGCAGTGCGGGGGGGGATGAAGATGACAAGGGGTGGGGTATTAGGATGCCAGGCACAGGGGATTATGATGAGGATAGAGAAGATGACAGGGGGTAAGTTGGTACGAAGCTGACAGTGGGAAATGAGATGACAGGAACAGGGGGATGGGTGTCAGTAGGTGGCATCATTTGCCGGATCATGGCATACAGCACATCACTCAGGGCTGTGAGGTCACGTGAGGCTGACACCAGTGATTATTGGGGTGCCCTCGGTCAGGACGAAGGTGACATCACGGGATGCTGGCAGCTTGTGTGTTATGCAGTACCTTGAGGCTGGGGAAGACTGTCTGCTCGATGACGCGCCAGCTCTGGTAGATCTTCTATTACAGGCCGTCCATCCCAGAGAGTAGAGCAGAGAGCTGGTCAGCCGATGCATGGCAGGAGATTCGCAGAGCCCGGCAGAAGGGGAGGAGCCCGGGAGGGGAGTACATGGCGCCACCCACCGACCCTGGGATCTCGGGCTGTGCTCAGTCCGTCTGCCGCTGGCCGGGACACCTGTGACAATCAGGTGGGCGGCGGTCGGGCTCCTCTCACGGACGGGTGGCGGGCCCCTGGGACTTGGCGGAATTACAGGGCCCAGTCGCAACTGCGACTGTTGCGACCCTGAAAATTCTGCCACTGATGGCAACGACTCACACACAGAGATGCTCCCCTAAGAAGTCTTCGTTACCCTGGGATCCTCCTATGATCTTTTAACAATAAAGAAAATACAGGAAGAGCGTACACTAATGAGACCTGGAGGGGAGTCTCTCTGATGCACACAGAGAGGGCTTCTGTTAGAGAGTCTGTTAGAAAGTGCTCCAAGACATACTACAGGAGATGCTCAGAGACTGCAGACATGATGCAGGAGATGGTCAGAGACTGTAGACATGATACAAGAGACGGTCAGAGACTGCAATCATAGTACAGGAGATGGTCAGGGAATGCAGACATATTACTGGAGACGGTCAGAGAGTGCAGACTTATTACAGGAGACAGTCAGAGAGTGTAGACTTATTAAATGAGACGGTCTGAGAGTGCAGACATATTACAGGAGATGGTCAGAGACTGCAGACATATTACAGGAGATGGTCAGAGACTGCAGACATACTACAGGAGACGGTCAGAGACTGGAGATATAATACAGGAGACGGTCAGAGACTGCAGAAATAATACAGGAGATGGTCAGAGGCTGCAGTTCCTATGGACGTTAGTAGATAATGGCCGATCGGCCCTCTTACCTGACCCAGCGATACAGCAACAACGGTTCCTCTGATCAGGAGTCAGCTCACTCTGAATTGCCCGTGGCGACTCCGCTGGGTAGAGCCCAGATCTGTATTCTGGCAATGACTCCATTCATTTTTCCACCAGGGATGGCGCTAGGCTGTGTGGCTTTCACCCTGGTGGCGCAGGGCAGCGGGGTGCTCTCTCTGATGGTGTTCTCTCATCACTGTCCTTTCCCTCTGGAGTCCTGGGTGCACTTCCCTGAAAGCTTTCTCGGGCTCCTGGCTCTCTCTCTCTCCCATTCAGCTGGGCATGCTGTGTGGGCTGCAGTTTCTTTGTTACAGTGGGGCTGCCAGTCCTCGAACTACATGTCCCGCAATCCTCTTCTCTGCTCCTTTTTCTAAGAAAAATAGTGGGCGGCTTAGCTGGCAAGCGCCGATCACTAGTACAGCATCGCGCGCAAGGAGGAGAGGGAGGGGGGGAAAGAAGAGTCCGCAGCTGCAGTGGCGTCACTAGGGTTGGTGTCACCCGGTGTGGTAAAACATGGTGTCACCCCCCTTCCACCACCTATAGTCGCCCCTCAGTACAGACCCACTCCACTAAGTATAGACCCCCTCCGTCAGTGCAGACTCCCCACTAAGTATAAACCCCTCCCTCAGTACAGACCCCCAGGACAAACCACCCCTCCATTAGTACAGACCCCCTCCATTAGTACAGACCACCCCCCTCCATTAGTACAGACCCCCCCTCCAGTAGTAAAGACCCCCCAGGACAACCCCCCTCCATTAGTACAGACCCTCCAGGACAAACCAATCCCCCTCCATTAGTCCAGACTCCCCAGGACAAACCCCCCCATTAGCACAGACCCCCCAGGACAAACCCCCCCATTAGTAAAGACTCCCCCCAGGACAAACCCCCCTCCATTAGTACAGACACCTCCAGGACAACCCCCCCCATTAGTACAGACTCCCCAGGACAAACCCCCCCATTAGTACAGACTCCCCCCAGGACAACCCCCCCTCCATTAGTACAGACCCCCTCCATTAGTACAGACCCCCCCTCCAGTAGTAAAGACCCCCAGGACAACCCCCCTCCATTAGTACAGACCCTCCAGGACAAACCAATCCCCCTCCATTAGTCCAGACTCCCCAGGACAAACACCCCCCCCCCATTAGCACAGACCCCCCAGGACAAACCCCCCCATTAGTAAAGACTCCCCCCAGGACAAACCCCCCTCCATTAGTACAGACCCCTCCAGGACAACCCCCCATTAGTACAGACTCCCCAGGACAAACCCCCCCATTAGTACAGACTCCCCCCAGGACAACCCCCCCTCCATTAGTACAGACCCCCCCCCCATTAGTACAGACTCCCCCAGGACAAACCCCCCCATTAGTACAGACTCCCCCCAGGACAAACCCCCCTCCATTAGTACAGACCCCTCCAGGACATCCCCCCCATTAGTACAGACTCCCCAGGACAAACCCCCCCATTAGTACAGACTCCCCCCGAGGACAAACCCCCCTCTCCATTAGTACAGACCCCCCAGGACAACCCCCCCATTAGTACAAACTCCTCCTAGGACAAACCCTGCCTACATTAGTACAGACTCCCACAGGACAAACCCCCCCATTAGTACAGACCCCCCAGGACAAACCCCCCTCCATTATTTCAGACCCCCCAGGACAAACCCCCCCTCCATTAGTACAGACCCCCCCAGGACAAACCCCCCATTAGTCCAGACCCCTCCAGGACAAACCCCCCCATTAGTACAGATTCCCCAAGGACAAACCCCCCCATTAGTACAGACTCCCCCAGGACAACTCCCCCCCTCCATTAGTACACACCCCCCCAGGACAAACCCCCCTATCCATTAGTACAGACCGCCCAGGACAACCCCCCATATAGATCTGGGAGTCAAATGACCCTTTGGGAGAGGTGTCCCTCTGATACCGTTGGTGACTCTTAGTCCACGGGTGTTCTGACAGGATTCTCAGGGGCATAACCAGCTGGACCATCGCACAATCCCCTTGGGCATTGGCGGGAATCCTAGCTCGCAGTTTCTTATCCCCACACATCCACCAGACATCAGCTCTCAGTGTCATGTTCAACCCAATCACCATTTTCCTTGCTAATCCTCTCCGCACAGCAGTCATCAGGTAGTGACTAGGGATGAGCTTCGTGTTCGAGTCGAACATACGTTCGACTCGAACATCGGCTGTTCGATCGTTCGACGAAGATCGAACGATTTGGGCCGTTCGCGCCAAATTCGAGTGACGCGAACGGCCCACAATGCACTACGCCATCGCAGTGTCATCCAGGCGCTGTGATTGGCCAAGCATGCACTGTGACCCCGCATGCTTGGCCAATCACAGCGCCGGCAGCGAGGAGAGCAATGATTGGCCACAGGCAGGATGCCTGTGGCCAATTATTGCTGAGGGTGTTTAGTACACGCCCCACACTATAAAAGGCCGCCAGCACGGCGGCCTAGTGTAGTGTGTTCCGGAGCAGGGATAGAGCAGCATAGGCAGGGACAGTGACTTTTATTTCTTTCTTGCTTAACCTGGATTCCTTTAGTTTAGGGAAAGAGAAGGATAGGTAGGGAGAGTGTCAGTGTGTTTTGTGCTTGTGCTATATTGTGCTTAAAAAAAACATTTTTTCTAGGGACAGAAAACTGTAGGTAGGGAGAGTGTGTCAGTTTCTTTCACTGTCAAAGTCCTTGTTTCCAGGGACCTGGAAGGACAGTGAGTGAATTCTCCTTGTGCTAAATTGTGCTTAAAAAAAACATTTTTTCTAGGGACAGAAAACTGTAGGTAGGGAGAGTGTGTCAGTTTCTTTCACTGTCAAAGTCCTTGTTTCCAGGGACCTGGAAGGACAGTGAGTGAATTCTCCTTGTGCTAAATTGTGCTTAAAAAAAACATTTTTTCTAGGGACAGAAAACTGTAGGTAGGGAGAGTGTGTCAGTTTCTTTCACTGTCAAAGTCCTTGTTTCCAGGGACCTGGAAGGACAGTGAGTGAATTCTCCTTGTGCTAAATTGTGCTTAAAAAAAACATTTTTTCTAGGGACAGAAAACTGTAGGTAGGGAGAGTGTGTCAGTTTCTTTCACTGTCAAAGTCCTTGTTTCCAGGGACCTGGAAGGACAGTGAGTGAATTCTCCTTGTGCTAAATTGTGCTTAAAAAAAACATTTTTTCTAGGGACAGAAAACTGTAGGTAGGGAGAGTGTGTCAGTTTCTTTCACTGTCAAAGTCCTTGTTTCCAGGGACCTGGAAGGACAGTGAGTGAATTCTCCTTGTGCTAAATTGTGCTTAAAAAAAACATTTTTTCTAGGGACAGAAAACTGTAGGTAGGGAGAGTGTGTCAGTTTCTTTCACTGTCAAAGTCCTTGTTTCCAGGGACCTGGAAGGACAGTGAGTGAATTCTCCTTGTGCTAAATTGTGCTTAAAAAAAACATTTTTTCTAGGGACAGAAAACTGTAGGTAGGGAGAGTGTGTCAGTTTCTTTCACTGTCAAAGTCCTTGTTTCCAGGGACCTGGAAGGACAGTGAGTGAATTCTCCTTGTGCTAAATTGTGCTTAAAAAAAACATTTTTTCTAGGGACAGAAAACTGTAGGTAGGGAGAAGTGTGTCAGTTTCTTTCACTGTCAAAGTCCTTGTTTCCAGGGACCTGGAAGGACAGTGAGTGAATTCTCCTTGTGCTAAATTGTGCTTAAAAAAAACATTTTTTTCTAGGGACAGAAAACTGTAGGTAGGGAGAGTGTGTCAGTTTCTTTCACTGTCAAAGTCCTTGTTTCCAGGGACCTGGAAGGACAGTGAGTGAATTCTCCTTGTGCTAAATTGTGCTTAAAAAAAACATTTTTTCTAGGGACAGAAAACTGTAGGTAGGGAGAGTGTGTCAGTTTCTTTCACTGTCAAAGTCCTTGTTTCCAGGGACCTGGAAGGACAGTGAGTGAATTCTCCTTGTGCTAAATTGTGCTTAAAAAAAACATTTTTTCTAGGGACAGAAAACTGTAGGTAGGGAGAGTGTGTCAGTTTCTTTCACTGTCAAAGTCCTTGTTTCCAGGGACCTGGAAGGACAGTGAGTGAATTCTCCTTGTGCTAAATTGTGCTTAAAAAAAACATTTTTTCTAGGGACAGAAACTGTAGGTAGGGAGAGTGTGTCAGTTTCTTTCACTGTCAAAGTCCTTGTTTCCAGGACCTGGAAGGACAGTGAGTGAATTCTCCTTGTGCTAAATTGTGCTTAAAAAAAACATTTTTTCTAGGGACAGAAAACTGTAGGTAGGGAGAGTGTGTCAGTTTCTTTCACTGTCAAAGTCCTTGTTTCCAGGGACCTGGAAGGACAGTGAGTGAATTCTCCTTGTGCTAAATTGTGCTTAAAAAAAACATTTTTTCTAGGGACAGAAAACTGTAGGTAGGGAGAGTGTGTCAGTTTCTTTCACTGTCAAAGTCCTTGTTTCCAGGGACCTGGAAGGACAGTGAGTGAATTCTCCTTGTGCTAAATTGTGCTTAAAAAAAACATTTTTTCTAGGGACAGAAAACTGTAGGTAGGGAGAGTGTGTCAGTTTCTTTCACTGTCAAAGTCCTTGTTTCCAGGGACCTGGAAGGACAGTGAGTGAATTCTCCTTGTGCTAAATTGTGCTTAAAAAAAACATTTTTTCTAGGGACAGAAAACTGTAGGTAGGAGAGTGTGTCAGTTTCTTTCACTGTCAAAGTCCTTGTTTCCAGGGACCTGGAAGGACAGTGAGTGAATTCTCCTTGTGCTAAATTGTGCTTAAAAAAAAATTTTTTCTAGGGACAGAAAACTGTAGGTAGGGAGAGTGTGTCAGTTTCTTTCACTGTCAAAGTCCTTGTTTCCAGGGACCTGGAAGGACAGTGAGTGAATTCTCCTTGTGCTAAATTGTGCTTAAAAAAAACATTTTTTCTAGGGACAGAAAACTGTAGGTAGGGAGAGTGTGTCAGTTTCTTTCACTGTCAAAGTCCTTGTTTCCAGGGACCTGGAAGGACAGTGAGTGAATTCTCCTTGTGCTAAATTGTGCTTAAAAAAACATTTTTTCTAGGGACAGAAAACTGTAGGTAGGGAGAGTGTGTCAGTTTCTTTCACTGTCAAAGTCCTTGTTTCCAGGGACCTGGAAGGACAGTGAGTGAATTCTCCTTGTGCTAAATTGTGCTTAAAAAAAACATTTTTTCTAGGGACAGAAAACTGTAGGTAGGGAGAGTGTGTCAGTTTCTTTCACTGTCAAAGTCCTTGTTTCCAGGGACCTGGAAGGACAGTGAGTGAATTCTCCTTGTGCTAAATTGTGCTTAAAAAAAACATTTTTTCTAGGGACAGAAAACTGTAGGTAGGGAGAGTGTGTCAGTTTCTTTCACTGTCAAAGTCCTTGTTTCCAGGGACCTGGAAGGACAGTGAGTGAATTCTCCTTGTGCTAAATTGTGCTTAAAAAAACATTTTTTCTAGGGACAGAAAACTGTAGGTAGGGAGAGTGTGTCAGTTTCTTTCACTGTCAAAGTCCTTGTTTCCAGGGACCTGGAAGGACAGTGAGTGAATTCTCCTTGTGCTAAATTGTGCTTAAAAAAAACATTTTTTCTAGGGACAGAAAACTGTAGGTAGGGAGAGTGTGTCAGTTTCTTTCACTGTCAAAGTCCTTGTTTCCAGGGACCTGGAAGGACAGTGAGTGAATTCTCCTTGTGCTAAATTGTGCTTAAAAAAAAAAATTTTCTAGGGACAGAAAACTGTAGGTAGGGAGAGTGTGTCAGTTTCTTTCACTGTCAAAGTCCTTGTTTCCAGGGACCTGGAAGGACAGTGAGTGAATTCTCCTTGTGCTAAATTGTGCTTAAAAAAAACATTTTTTCTAGGGACAGAAAACTGTAGGTAGGGAGAGTGTGTCAGTTTCTTTCACTGTCAAGTCCTTGTTTCCAGGGACCTGGAAGGACAGTGAGTGAATTCTCCTTGTGCTAAATTGTGCTTAAAAAAAACATTTTTTCTAGGGACAGAAAACTGTAGGTAGGGAGAGTGTGTCAGTTTCTTTCACTGTCAAAGTCCTTGTTTCCAGGGACCTGGAAGGACAGTGAGTGAATTCTCCTTGTGCTAAATTGTGCTTAAAAAAAACATTTTTTCTAGGGACAGAAAACTGTAGGTAGGGAGAGTGTGTCAGTTTCTTTCACTGTCAAAGTCCTTGTTTCCAGGGACCTGGAAGGACAGTGAGTGAATTCTCCTTGTGCTAAATTGTGCTTAAAAAAAACATTTTTTCTAGGGACAGAAAACTGTAGGTAGGGAGAGTGTGTCAGTTTCTTTCACTGTCAAAGTCCTTGTTTCCAGGGACCTGGAAGGACAGTGAGTGAATTCTCCTTGTGCTAAATTGTGCTTAAAAAAAACATTTTTTCTAGGGACAGAAAACTGTAGGTAGGGAGAGTGTGTCAGTTTCTTTCACTGTCAAAGTCCTTGTTTCCAGGGACCTGGAAGGACAGTGAGTGAATTCTCCTTGTGCTAAATTGTGCTTAAAAAAAACATTTTTTCTAGGGACAGAAAACTGTAGGTAGGGAGAGTGTGTCAGTTTCTTTCACTGTCAAAGTCCTTGTTTCCAGGGACCTGGAAGGACAGTGAGTGAATTCTCCTTGTGCTAAATTGTGCTTAAAAAAAACATTTTTTCTAGGGACAGAAAACTGTAGGTAGGGAGAGTGTGTCAGTTTCTTTCACTGTCAAAGTCCTTGTTTCCAGGGACCTGGAAGGACAGTGAGTGAATTCTCCTTGTGCTAAATTGTGCTTAAAAAAACATTTTTTCTAGGGACAGAAAACTGTAGGTAGGGAGAGTGTGTCAGTTTCTTTCACTGTCAAAGTCCTTGTTTCCAGGGACCTGGAAGGACAGTGAGTGAATTCTCCTTGTGCTAAATTGTGCTTAAAAAAAACATTTTTTCTAGGGACAGAAAACTGTAGGTAGGGAGAGTGTGTCAGTTTCTTTCACTGTCAAAGTCCTTGTTTCCAGGGACCTGGAAGGACAGTGAGTGAATTCTCCTTGTGCTAAATTGTGCTTAAAAAAAACATTTTTTCTAGGGACAGAAAACTGTAGGTAGGGAGAGTGTGTCAGTTTCTTTCACTGTCAAAGTCCTTGTTTCCAGGGACCTGGAAGGACAGTGAGTGAATTCTCCTTGTGCTAAATTGTGCTTAAAAAAAAATTTTTTCTAGGGACAGAAAACTGTAGGTAGGGAGAGTGTGTCAGTTTCTTTCACTGTCAAAGTCCTTGTTTCCAGGGACCTGGAAGGACAGTGAGTGAATTCTCCTTGTGCTAAATTGTGCTTAAAAAAAACATTTTTTCTAGGGACAGAAAACTGTAGGTAGGGAGAGTGTGTCAGTTTCTTTCACTGTCAAAGTCCTTGTTTCCAGGGACCTGGAAGGACAGTGAGTGAATTCTCCTTGTGCTAAATTGTGCTTAAAAAAAACATTTTTTCTAGGGACAGAAAACTGTAGGTAGGGAGAGTGTGTCAGTTTCTTTCACTGTCAAAGTCCTTGTTTCCAGGGACCTGGAAGGACAGTGAGTGAATTCTCCTTGTGCTAAATTGTGCTTAAAAAAAACATTTTTTCTAGGGACAGAAAACTGTAGGTAGGGAGAGTGTGTCAGTTTCTTTCACTGTCAAAGTCCTTGTTTCCAGGGACCTGGAAGGACAGTGAGTGAATTCTCCTTGTGCTAAATTGTGCTTAAAAAAAACATTTTTTCTAGGGACAGAAAACTGTAGGTAGGGAGAGTGTGTCAGTTTCTTTCACTGTCAAAGTCCTTGTTTCCAGGGACCTGGAAGGACAGTGAGTGAATTCTCCTTGTGCTAAATTGTGCTTAAAAAAAACATTTTTTCTAGGGACAGAAAACTGTAGGTAGGGAGAGTGTGTCAGTTTCTTTCACTGTCAAAGTCCTTGTTTCCAGGGACCTGGAAGGACAGTGAGTGAATTCTCCTTGTGCTAAATTGTGCTTAAAAAAAACATTTTTTCTAGGGACAGAAAACTGTAGGTAGGGAGAGTGTGTCAGTTTCTTTCACTGTCAAAGTCCTTGTTTCCAGGGACCTGGAAGGACAGTGAGTGAATTCTCCTTGTGCTAAATTGTGCTTAAAAAAAACATTTTTTCTAGGGACAGAAAACTGTAGGTAGGGAGAGTGTGTCAGTTTCTTTCACTGTCAAAGTCCTTGTTTCCAGGGACCTGGAAGGACAGTGAGTGAATTCTCCTTGTGCTAAATTGTGCTTAAAAAAAACATTTTTTCTAGGGACAGAAAACTGTAGGTAGGGAGAGTGTGTCAGTTTCTTTCACTGTCAAAGTCCTTGTTTCCAGGGACCTGGAAGGACAGTGAGTGAATTCTCCTTGTGCTAAATTGTGCTTAAAAAAAACATTTTTTCTAGGGACAGAAAACTGTAGGTAGGGAGAGTGTGTCAGTTTCTTTCACTGTCAAAGTCCTTGTTTCCAGGGACCTGGAAGGACAGTGAGTGAATTCTCCTTGTGCTAAATTGTGCTTAAAAAAAACATTTTTTCTAGGGACAGAAAACTGTAGGTAGGGAGAGTGTGTCAGTTTCTTTCACTGTCAAAGTCCTTGTTTCCAGGGACCTGGAAGGACAGTGAGTGAATTCTCCTTGTGCTAAATTGTGCTTAAAAAAAACATTTTTTCTAGGGACAGAAAACTGTAGGTAGGGAGAGTGTGTCAGTTTCTTTCACTGTCAAAGTCCTTGTTTCCAGGGACCTGGAAGGACAGTGAGTGAATTCTCCTTGTGCTAAATTGTGCTTAAAAAAAACATTTTTTCTAGGGACAGAAAACTGTAGGTAGGGAGAGTGTGTCAGTTTCTTTCACTGTCAAAGTCCTTGTTTCCAGGGACCTGGAAGGACTGTGAGTGAATTCTCCTTGTGCTAAATTGTGCTTAAAAAAAACATTTTTTCTAGGGACAGAAAACTGTAGGTAGGGAGAGTGTGTCAGTTTCTTTCACTGTCAAAGTCCTTGTTTCCAGGGACCTGGAAGGACAGTGAGTGAATTCTCCTTGTGCTAAATTGTGCTTAAAAAAAACATTTTTTCTAGGGACAGAAAACTGTAGGTAGGGAGAGTGTGTCAGTTTCTTTCACTGTCAAAGTCCTTGTTTCCAGGGACCTGGAAGGACAGTGAGTGAATTCTCCTTGTGCTAAATTGTGCTTAAAAAAAACATTTTTTCTAGGGACAGAAAACTGTAGGTAGGGAGAGTGTGTCAGTTTCTTTCACTGTCAAAGTCCTTGTTTCCAGGGACCTGGAAGGACAGTGAGTGAATTCTCCTTGTGCTAAATTGTGCTTAAAAAAAACATTTTTTCTAGGGACAGAAAACTGTAGGTAGGGAGAGTGTGTCAGTTTCTTTCACTGTCAAAGTCCTTGTTTCCAGGGACCTGGAAGGACAGTGAGTGAATTCTCCTTGTGCTAAATTGTGCTTAAAAAAAACATTTTTTCTAGGGACAGAAAACTGTAGGTAGGGAGAGTGTGTCAGTTTCTTTCACTGTCAAAGTCCTTGTTTCCAGGGACCTGGAAGGACAGTGAGTGAATTCTCCTTGTGCTAAATTGTGCTTAAAAAAAACATTTTTTCTAGGGACAGAAAACTGTAGGTAGGGAGAGTGTGTCAGTTTCTTTCACTGTCAAAGTCCTTGTTTCCAGGGACCTGGAAGGACAGTGAGTGAATTCTCCTTGTGCTAAATTGTGCTTAAAAAAAACATTTTTTCTAGGGACAGAAAACTGTAGGTAGGGAGAGTGTGTCAGTTTCTTTCACTGTCAAAGTCCTTGTTTCCAGGGACCTGGAAGGACAGTGAGTGAATTCTCCTTGTGCTAAATTGTGCTTAAAAAAAACATTTTTTCTAGGGACAGAAAACTGTAGGTAGGGAGAGTGTGTCAGTTTCTTTCACTGTCAAAGTCCTTGTTTCCAGGGACCTGGAAGGACAGTGAGTGAATTCTCCTTGTGCTAAATTGTGCTTAAAAAAAACATTTTTTCTAGGGACAGAAAACTGTAGGTAGGGAGAGTGTGTCAGTTTCTTTCACTGTCAAAGTCCTTGTTTCCAGGGACCTGGAAGGACAGTGAGTGAATTCTCCTTGTGCTAAATTGTGCTTAAAAAAAAATTTTTTCTAGGGACAGAAAACTGTAGGTAGGGAGAGTGTGTCAGTTTCTTTCACTGTCAAAGTCCTTGTTTCCAGGGACCTGGAAGGACAGTGAGTGAATTCTCCTTGTGCTAAATTGTGCTTAAAAAAAACATTTTTTCTAGGGACAGAAAACTGTAGGTAGGGAGAGTGTGTCAGTTTCTTTCACTGTCAAAGTCCTTGTTTCCAGGGACCTGGAAGGACAGTGAGTGAATTCTCCTTGTGCTAAATTGTGCTTAAAAAAAACATTTTTTCTAGGGACAGAAAACTGTAGGTAGGGAGAGTGTGTCAGTTTCTTTCACTGTCAAAGTCCTTGTTTCCAGGGACCTGGAAGGACAGTGAGTGAATTCTCCTTGTGCTAAATTGTGCTTAAAAAAAACATTTTTTCTAGGGACAGAAAACTGTAGGTAGGGAGAGTGTGTCAGTTTCTTTCACTGTCAAAGTCCTTGTTTCCAGGGACCTGGAAGGACAGTGAGTGAATTCTCCTTGTGCTAAATTGTGCTTAAAAAAAACATTTTTTCTAGGGACAGAAAACTGTAGGTAGGGAGAGTGTGTCAGTTTCTTTCACTGTCAAAGTCCTTGTTTCCAGGGACCTGGAAGGACAGTGAGTGAATTCTCCTTGTGCTAAATTGTGCTTAAAAAAAACATTTTTTCTAGGGACAGAAAACTGTAGGTAGGGAGAGTGTGTCAGTTTCTTTCACTGTCAAAGTCCTTGTTTCCAGGGACCTGGAAGGACAGTGAGTGAATTCTCCTTGTGCTAAATTGTGCTTAAAAAAAACATTTTTTCTAGGGACAGAAAACTGTAGGTAGGGAGAGTGTGTCAGTTTCTTTCACTGTCAAAGTCCTTGTTTCCAGGGACCTGGAAGGACAGTGAGTGAAGTCTCCTTGTGCTAAATTGTGCTTAAAAAAAACATTTTTTCTAGGGACAGAAAACTGTAGGTAGGGAGAGTGTGTCAGTTTCTTTCACTGTCAAAGTCCTTGTTTCAAGGGACAGAGAAGGACACCTGAAGGTAGCCCTTATTGCTTTTTTCCCATCTCCCTGCAGGCCATCTATTAGAATGTCTGGAAGGCAAACAAGGAGAGGCAGACAGTCAGGAGGCAATAAAAGAGGGCAAGCAGGCTCTGTGTCTGGGGGCAACAGTGCTGGTCGTGGACGCGGTGCATTGTCATCAGCACATGGCCATGGGACACGCTTGTCCTTCTTTTCGGCAGCTGGACATGTTGAGCCACATCATGCCGAAGACTTGGTAGAGTGGATGACCAAGCCCTCCTCCTCCTCCTCATCCTCTCTCACCCAGGCTCAGGGTACTGGAAAAGCAGCTGCCAAAGCGTCCTCTTCCCTGGTATCAATGTCAGACTCATCATCAGTCACTCCTTCCCTAGACCCACCATGTCCTCCTCCTGAGGAGTCCCCCGAACTGTTTCAGCACAGTGTTGGGTACATGCTCCAGGAGGATGCCCAGCGTTTCGAAGGGTCTGATGATGAAACCCAGCTAGAGGAAGGCAGTAGCGTGAGAGCAGACAGAGGGGATGCTCAAGAAGGACACCAATCTGGCAGTCATGTTCCAGCAGCTGCAGCATACTGCCAGATTGGCTCCAGTGATGAGGAGGGAGGTGATGATGAGGTCACTGACTCCACGTGGGTGCCTAATAGGAGAGAGGAGGAGGAGGAGGATGAGGAGGAGGCACATCTCCAACGAGGCAGGATGCCCTTTGGTGGCCAGCGTAAGGGCAGTACACCGACGGAATCACACCGCAGAGCTCCGCCTGTGCAGGGCGCTGCCTCTGCCCGTCATTCAAAAAGTTCTTTGGTGTGGGCCTTTTTTGAGGCTAGTGCATCAGATCGCACAGCTGCTGTTTGCAACATATGTCTCAAGCGTATATCGCGTGGCCAAAACATCAGCCGCTTGGGTACCACATGCCTGACCAGACATATGTTGACCTGCCATGCAGCTCGTTGGCAAGCCTACCTGAAAGACCCACACCAAAGAACAAAGCGGACCTCTCCTTGCACCGCATCAGCTGGGATCTCCAACCCCACTATAACTTCAGTCCTCTCTGAAACATGCACTGAGAGGAATGAAGGTGTAGAATTAGGTGTGTCACAGCCAAGTACTTGCGGCCACTCTGCTAGCAGTACACCGACGTCCGATTCTAGCAGGCAAATTTCCCTGCCCCAGCTGCTGGACCGTCGAAAGAAGTTCACTCCCAGCCATCCACATGCCCAGCGGTTGAATGCTAGCTTGGCTAAATTGCTAGCGCTTCAACTGCTGCCTTTTCAGTTGGTAGACTCGGCCCCCTTCCGTGAGTTTGTGCAATGTGCGGTTCCTCAGTGGCAGGTTCCCAAACGCCACTTTTTCTCACGGAAGGCTATTCCGGCTCTCTACCGGCATGTGGAAGGCAATGTCTTGGCCTCACTGGACAGGGCGGTCAGCGGTAAGGTGCATATTACCGCTGACTCATGGTCCAGCAGGCATGGACAGGGACGTTACCTTTCTTTCACGGCCCATTGGGTCACTCTTTTGGCAGCTGGGAAGGATGCAGGACAAGGTGCAGTAGTGTTGGAGGTTGTCCCACCGCCACGCCTCCAAAATGCTACTACTGGTTGTGACACACCTCTCTCCTCCACCCCCTCCTCTTCTTCTTCCTCCATGGCCTCTTCCTGTGGTTTGTCCTATGAACCAGCGGTGCTCCGTAGCCGTTCACGGGGCTACGCAAGTACGCAGGCAAAAAGATGCCATGCCGTGCTTGCGCTGGTGTGTTTGGGGGACAGAAGCCACACTGGGGCAGAGGTCCTGTCTGCTCTGCAGGGCCAGGCCGAGAGGTGGTTGACGCCACGCCAGCTTAAGCCAGGAATGGTGGTTTGCGACAATGGCACCAACCTCCTCTCCGCCCTCCGACAGGGACAACTGACCCATGTGCCCTGTGTGGCTCACGTCCTTAACCTGGTGGTGCAGCGGTTCTTGGGCAGGTACCCGGGCTTACAGGATGTCCTGAGGCAGGCCAGGAAAGTCTGTGTGCATTTCCGCAGATCTTATAATGCCAGTGCTCGCCTGGCTGAGCTGCAAAAGGAGTTGAACCTGCCCAAGAACCGCCTTATATGTGACATGCCCACCAGGTGGAACTCAACGTTGGCCATGCTGCAGCGGCTGCACACGCAGCAGAGGGCCATCAATGAGTACCTGTGCGACTACGGCACCAGGACAGGGTCAGGGGAGCTTGGTTTTTTTTCTCCACGCCAGTGGGGCATGATCAGGGATGCATGCACTGTCCTGGCACCATTTGAGGAGGCCACGAGGATGGTGAGCAGTGACAGTGCATGCATCAGTGACACTGTACCTCTTGTCCACCTGTTGGAGCACACGCTGCGTGGAATAATGGACAGGGCACTTGAGGCAGAACAGAGGCAGGAAGAGGAGGACTTCCTTGCCTCTCAAGGCCCCCTTTACCCAGACAGTGTTCCTTCTGTCCCACCCATCGCACAGGAAGAGGAGGAGGAGGAGGAGGAGGAGGAGGATTGTGTCAGCATGGAGGTGGAGGCTGGCACTCAGCATCATCAGCAGCAGTCTTTTAGGGATGATTTACAGTCCCAAGAAACCAGTGGACTTGTACGTGGCTGGGAGGAGGTGGCTGCGGATCATGTCGTCCTTAGTGACCCAGAGGACTCCGGACCAAATGCCTCAGCAAACCTACGCTGCATGGCCTCCCTGATCCTGCAAAGTCTGCGGAAGGATCCTCGTATTCTTCGGATCAAGGAGAGGGACCATTACTGGCTGGCCACTCTCCTTGATCCACGGTACAAGGGTAAGGTTGCGGACCTTATGTTACCGTCGCAGAGGGAGCAGAGGATGAGACAACTCCGGGAGGCCTTGCAGAAAGGTCTGTGCAACGCGTTCCCAGAGACTGGGAGGTTACAAACTCCTGGTCCTGGACAACGAGTTGCTGAGGCTTCGGCCAGTCAAAGAAGGAGCGGTGGGGAAGGTGGCCGTCTGACCGATGCGTTCAGACAATTCTTTAGTCCGCAGCCCCAAAGTATGATCGGTTCCAGCAACCATCGCCAGCGTCTGATAAACATGGTGCAGGAATATCTAGGGGCAAGGTCAGACTTGGACACCTTCCCCACCGAAAATCCTCTGGCTTACTGGGTCTTGAGGATGGATCACTGGCCAGAGCTTGCACAGTATGCAATTGAGCTACTGGCCTGTCCTGCATCCAGCGTTCTTTCGGAACGCACATTCAGTGCTGCTGGAGGATTTGTCACGGATCACAGAGTGCGCCTGTCCACCGACTCGGTTGATCGACTGACTTTCATCAAGATGAACCAGTCTTGGATCACCACCAGCTACCACACACCTGATGCTGATATAACAGACTAATTGATTTTAACATGTCACATCCCTTCAAGACTGATGCTGATGCTGAGTGCCTGTGCTGTTATGTTGACTGGCTATCCTCCTCCTCCGAGTCCTCAATGATACGATTGATGATGATAGCTTGGAAGATCATTTTTGTTTATGGGTGCCGCCACCAGTGGCTAAGGCCCAATTTTTCAGCCCCTGTTTTACAGGGGCGTGTAATTACAATTTTTTTAGCAATAATTTGCCATAGGGCTCATTGCTGTGCTCCAAGTACAGTATCTGTGAGGGGTTGGAGTGTTGTGGCACCAGTGCCTAAGGCCCAATTTTTCAGCCCCTGTTTAACAGGGGCGTGTCATTACAATTTTTGAAGCAATACTTTGCAACAGGGCTCATTGCTGTGCTCCAAGTACAGTATCTGTGAGGGGTTGTAGTGTTGT
The DNA here is from genome assembly GCA_029206835.1 of Rana muscosa. Taxonomy (NCBI): domain Eukaryota; kingdom Metazoa; phylum Chordata; class Amphibia; order Anura; family Ranidae; genus Rana; species Rana muscosa. The sequence goes on from CM055120.1 coordinate 421,944,410, forward strand.
GCCACCAGTGCCTAAGGCCCAATTTTTCAGCCCCTGTTCAACAGGGGCATGCAATTACAATTCTTGATCTAATAATTCACAGCAGGGTCCATTGCTGCACCCACCAAGAGTAACTCTGAGGGCTTACAGTCTTGTGGCAACGCCACCACCACCACCACCACGAAAGGCCCAATTTTTCAGCCCCTGTTCAAAAGGGGCATGTAATTACAATTCTTGATCTAATAATTCACAGCAGGGCCCATTGCTGCACCCACCAAGAGTAACTGTCAGGGCTTACAGTGTTGTGGCACCAGCACCACCATCAAAGCCCCAATTTTTACTACCACTGTTCAACAATTATATGTAATTAAAATTCCTGATATAATAGTTGACAGCAGGGCGTTCCAGCACCAACCAAGAGTAACTGAGTGCTTACAGTGTTGTGCCAACACCAACAACTAAGGGGCCTATTTCTGCAGAGTATATACGGCAGGTCCCTACTTTCAAACATCCAACTTACAAACGACTCCTACTTGCAAACGAAAGAAGACAACAGGAAGTGAGAGGAAATCTACCCCTAGAAAGGAAAATGCTCTCCTGTAAGAATAAATATGGGAGAAAGGGGTCTCATCTGTACTGATGCTTTATCAGCAATCCTTGTTTCAAGAAAAACACCACATTTCAAAAACAGTTGTCATTGGGACGGAAAGTGAGGTGAAATGTTCTGAACAGGGGCACAGACAGCAAAACAAATGTTACAGGGGTGATAACCCTTACCTATGTTTCCCAAAAAGTTTAAAAATAGATTTTTGGGCTGGAGCTACACTTCAACAATGTACCTGTTCAAAATTACAAACAGATTCTACATAAGAACAAACCTACAGTCCCTGTCTTGTATGCACCGCCTGTATACGGCTGTTCAGAGTATATAGGGCCTTTTTTATTTTATGTGCGGGGTTCCCCTTAATATCCATACAAGACCCAAAGGGGCTGGTAATGGGCTGGGGTAGGGGGGGGGGTCATGGGGTAGCTATGCCATTTTTCTTAAAGAATTTCATCCATATTACCGGGACCAGACATTACATTAAAGCCGCAAGCAGTTTTAAATGGCTTTTTTTTCCTTTAGAAGTGTCATTTTGTGCAGGGACAGTTCTAAACACGGGAAACACGTGGCACTTCACAGGCATACTTTAGACACCCCCCAGGTACGATATTTAAAGGAATATTTGACTTTTTTTTTTTCACTTTATGCATCATTAAAATGACTGCTCCCGAAAAACGACCGTTTTTAAAACTTCTTTTTGCATTGATACATGTCCCCTGGTGCAGAACCCGGGTTCCCAAACCCTATTTATGACAATAACATGCATAATAGTTGTTATAATTAGCACTTTAGAATTCGAACGTTCGCATCCATTGTATTTAATAGGGTTCTAATGTTCGTTCGAACTTTCGGTCCGTTCGCAGGTTCTGGTGCGCACCGAACCCGGGGGTGTTCGGCTCATCACTAGTAGTGACCCAAGATCCACCGCGCTACTGTTCCCTGGGAGTAGTGATGAGCCGAACACCCCCGGGTTCGGTTCGCACCAGAACCCGCGAACGGACCGAAAGTTCGAACGAACATTAGAACCCTATTAAATACAATGGATGCGAACGTTCGAATTCTAAAGTGCTAATTATAACAACTATTATGCATGTTATTGTCCTAAAAAGGGTTTGGGAACCCGGGTTCTGCACCAGGGGACATGTATCAATGCAAAAAGAAGTTTTAAAAACGGTCGTTTTTCGGGAGCAGTCATTTTAATGATGCATAAAGTGAAAAAAAAAAAGTCAAATATTCCTTTAAATATCGTACCTGGGGGGTGTCTAAAGTATGCCTGTGAAGTGCCACGTGTTTCCCGTGTTTAGAACTGTCCCTGCACAAAATGACACTTCTAAAGGAAAAAAAAGCCATTTAAAACTGCTTGCGGCTTTAATGTAATGTCTGGTCCCGGTAATATGGATGAAATTCTTTAAGAAAAATGGCATAGCTACCCCATGACCCCCCCCTACCCCAGCCCATTACCAGCCCCTTTGGGTCTTGTATGGATATTAAGGGGAACCCCGCACATAAAATAAAAAAGGCCCTATATACTCTGAACAGCCCTATACAGGCGGTGCATACAAGACAGGGACTGTAGGTTTGTTCTTATGTAGAGTCTGTTTGTAATTTTGAACAGGTACATTGTTGAAGTGTAGCTCCAGACCAAAAATCTATTTTTAAACTTTTTGGAAAACATAGGTAAGGGTTATCACCCCTGTAACATTTGTTTTGCTGTCTGTGCCCCTGTTCAGAACATTTCACCTCACTTTCCGTCCCAATGACAACTCTTTTTGAAATGTGGTCTTTTTCTTGAAACAAGGATTGCTGATAAAGCATCAGTACAGAGGAGACACCTTTCTCCCATATTTATTCTTACAGGAGAGAATTTTCCTTCCTAGTGGTAGATTTCCTCTCACTTCCTGTTGTCTTCTTGCGTTTGCAAGTAGGAGTCGTTTGTAAGTTGGATGTTTGAAAGTAGGGACCTGCCGTATATACTCTGCAGAAATAGGCCCCTTAGTTGTTGGTGTTGGCACAACACTGTAAGCACTCACAGTTACTCTTGGTTGGTGCTGGAACGCCCTGCTGTCAACTATTATATCAGGAATTTTAATTACATATAATTGTTGAACAGTGGTAGTAAAAATTGGGCCTTTGATGGTGGTGCTGGTGCCACAACACTGTAAGCCCTGACAGTTACTCTTGGTGGGTGCAGCAATGGGCCCTGCTGTGAATTATTAGATCAAGAATTGTAATTACATGCCCCTGTTGAACAGGGGCTGAAAAATTGGGCCTTAGGCACTGGTGGCACAACACTGCAACCCCTCACAGATACTGTACTTGGAGCACAGCAATGAGCCCTGTTGCAAAGTATTGCTTCAAAAATTGTAATGACACGCCCCTGTTAAACAGGGGCTGAAAAATTGGGCCTTAGGCACTGGTGGCACAACACTGCAACTCCTCACAGATACTGTACTTGGAGCACAGCAATGAGCCCTGTTGCAAAGTATTGCTTCAAAAATTGTAATGACACGCCCCTGTTAAACAGGGGCTGAAAAATTGGGCCTTAGGCACTGGTGGCACAACACTGCAACTCCTCACAGATACTGTACTTGGAGCACAGCAATGAGCCCTGTTGCAAAGTATTGCTTCAAAAATTGTAATTACACGCCCCTGTTAAACAGGGGCTGAAAAATTGGGCGTTAGGCACTGGTGGCGGCACCCATAAACAAAAATGATCTTACAAGCTATCATCATCAATCGTATCATTGAGGACTCGGAGGAGGAGGATAGCCAGTCAACATAACAGCACAGGCACTCAGCATCAGCATCAGTCTTGAAGGGATGTGACATGTTAAAATCAATTAGTCTGTTATATCAGCATCAGGTGTGTGGTAGCTGGTGGTGATCCAAGACTGGTTCATCTTGATGAAAGTCAGTCGATCAACCGAGTCGGTGGACAGGCGCACCCTGTGATCCGTGACAAATCCTCCAGCAGCACTGAATGTGCGTTCCGAAAGAACGCTGGATGCAGGACAGGCCAGTAGCTCAATTGCATACTGTGCAAGCTCTGGCCAGTGATCCATCCTCAAGACCCAGTAAGCCAGAGGATTTTCGGTGGGGAAGGTGTCCAAGTCTGACCTTGCCCCTAGATATTCCTGCACCATGTTTATCAGACGCTGGCGATGGTTGCTGGAACCGATCATACTTTGGGGCTGCGGACTAAAGAATTGTCTGAACGCATCGGTCAGACGGCCACCTTCCCCACCGCTCCTTCTTTGACTGGCCGAAGCCTCAGCAACTCGTTGTCCAGGACCAGGAGTTTGCAACCTCCCAGTCTCTGGGAACGCGTTGCACAGACCTTTCTGCAAGGCCTCCCGGAGTTGTCTCATCCTCTGCTCCCTCTGCGACGGTAACATAAGGTCCGCAACCTTACCCTTGTACCGTGGATCAAGGAGAGTGGCCAGCCAGTAATGGTCCCTCTCCTTGATCCGAAGAATACGAGGATCCTTCCGCAGACTTTGCAGGATCAGGGAGGCCATGCAGCGTAGGTTTGCTGAGGCATTCGCTCCGGAGTCCTCTGGGTCACTAAGGACGACATGATCCGCAGCCACCTCCTCCCAGCCACGTACAAGTCCACTGGTTTCTTGGGACTGTAAATCATCCCTAAAAGACTGCTGCTGATGATGCTGAGTGCCAGCCTCCACCTCCATGCTGACACAATCCTCCTCCTCCTCCTCCTCCTCCTCCTCCTCTTCCTGTGCGATGGGTGGGACAGAAGGAACACTGTCTGGGTAAAGGGGGCCTTGAGAGGCAAGGAAGTCCTCCTCTTCCTGCCTCTGTTCTGCCTCAAGTGCCCTGTCCATTATTCCACGCAGCGTGTGCTCCAACAGGTGGACAAGAGGTACAGTGTCACTGATGCATGCACTGTCACTGCTCACCATCCTCGTGGCCTCCTCAAATGGTGCCAGGACAGTGCATGCATCCCTGATCATGCCCCACTGGCGTGGAGAAAAAAAACCAAGCTCCCCTGACCCTGTCCTGGTGCCGTAGTCGCACAGGTACTCATTGATGGCCCTCTGCTGCGTGTGCAGCCGCTGCAGCATGGCCAACGTTGAGTTCCACCTGGTGGGCATGTCACATATAAGGCGGTTCTTGGGCAGGTTCAACTCCTTTTGCAGCTCAGCCAGGCGAGCACTGGCATTATAAGATCTGCGGAAATGCACACAGACTTTCCTGGCCTGCCTCAGGACATCCTGTAAGCCCGGGTACCTGCCCAAGAAGCGCTGCACCACCAGGTTAAGGACGTGAGCCACACAGGGCACATGGGTCAGTTGTCCCTGTCGGAGGGCGGAGAGGAGGTTGGTGCCATTGTCGCAAACCACCATTCCTGGCTTAAGCTGGCGTGGCGTCAACCACCTCTCGGCCTGGCCCTGCAGAGCAGACAGGACCTCTGCCCCAGTGTGGCTTCTGTCCCCCAAACACACCAGCGCAAGCACGGCATGGCATCTTTTTGCCTGCGTACTTGCGTAGCCCCGTGAACGGCTACGGAGCACCGCTGGTTCATAGGACAAACCACAGGAAGAGGCCATGGAGGAAGAAGAAGAGGAGGGGGTGGAGGAGAGAGGTGTGTCACAACCAGTAGTAGCATTTTGGAGGCGTGGCGGTGGGACAACCTCCAACACTACTGCACCTTGTCCTGAATCCTTCCCAGCTGCCAAAAGAGTGACCCAATGGGCCGTGAAAGAAAGGTAACGTCCCTGTCCATGCCTGCTGGACCATGAGTCAGCGGTAATATGCACCTTACCGCTGACCGCCCTGTCCAGCGAGGCCAAGACATTGCCTTCCACATGCCGGTAGAGAGCCGGAATAGCCTTCCGTGAGAAAAAGTGGCGTTTGGGAACCTGCCACTGAGGAACCGCACATTGCACAAACTCACGGAAGGGGGCCGAGTCTACCAACTGAAAAGGCAGCAGTTGAAGCGCTAGCAATTTAGCCAAGCTAGCATTCAACCGCTGGGCATGTGGATGGCTGGGAGTGAACTTCTTTCGACGGTCCAGCAGCTGGGGCAGGGAAATTTGCCTGCTAGAATCGGACGTTGGTGTACTGCTAGCAGAGTGGGCGCAAGTACTTGGCTGTGACACACCTAATTCTACACCTTCATTCCTCTCAGTGCATGTTTCAGAGAGGACTGAAGTTATAGTGGGGTTGGAGATCCCAGCTGATGCGGTGCAAGGAGAGGTCCGCTTTGTTCTTTGGTGTGGGTCTTTGAGGTAGGCTTGCCAACGAGCTGCATGGCAGGTCAACATATGTCTGGTCAGGCATGTGGTACCCAAGCGGCTGATGTTTTGGCCACGCGATATACGCTTGAGACATATGTTGCAAACAGCAGCTGTGCGATCTGATGCACTAGTCTCAAAAAAGGCCCACACCAAAGAACTTTTTGAATGACGGGCAGAGGCAGCGCCCTGCACAGGCGGAGCTCTGCGGTGTGATTCCGTCGGTGTACTGCCCTTACGCTGGCCACCAAAGGGCATCCTGCCTCGTTGGAGATGTGCCTCCTCCTCATCCTCCTCCTCCTCCTCTCTCCTATTAGGCACCCACGTGGAGTCAGTGACCTCATCATCCCCTCCCTCCTCATCACTGGAGCCAATCTGGCAGTATGCTGCAGCTGCTGGAACATGACTGCCAGATTGGTGTCCTTCTTGAGCATCCCCTCTGTCTGCTCTCACGCTACTGCCTTCCTCTAGCTGGGTTTCATCATCAGACCCTTCGAAACGCTGGGCATCCTCCTGGAGCATGTACCCAACACTGTGCTGAAACAGTTCGGGGGACTCCTCAGGAGGAGGACATGGTGGGTCTAGGGAAGGAGTGACTGATGATTTGTCTGACATTGATACCAGGGAAGACGACGCTTTGGCAGCTGCTTTTCCAGTACCCTGAGCCTGGGTGAGAGAGGATGAGGAGGAGGAGGAGGGCTTGGTCATCCACTCTACCAAGTCTTCGGCATGATGTGGCTCAACATGTCCAGCTGCCGAAAAGAAGGACAAGCGTGTCCCATGGCCATGTGCTGATGACAATGCACCGCGTCCACGACCAGCACTGTTGCCCCCAGACACAGAGCCTGCTTGCCCTCTTTTATTGCCTCCTGACTGTCTGCCTCTCCTTGTTTGCCTTCCAGACATTCTAATAGATGGCCTGCAGGGAGATGGGAAAAAAGCAATAAGGGCTACCTTCAGGTGTCCTTCTCTGTCCCTTGAAACAAGGACTTTCACAGTGAAAGAAACTGACACTCTCCCTACCTACAGTTTTCTGTCCCTAGAAAAAATATTTTTTTTAAGCACAATATAGCACAAGGACAATTCACTCACTGTCCTTACAGGTCCCTGGAAACAAGGACTTGCAGAGTGAAAGAAAAAAAACACTCTCCCTACCTACAGTTTTCTGTCCCTAGAAAAAATGTTTTTTTTAATCACAATATAGCACAAGGACAATTCACTCACTGTCCTTACAGGTCCCTGGAAACAAGGACTTGCAGAGTGAAATAAACTGACACTCTCCCTACCTACAGTTTTCTGTCCCTAGAATAAATGTTTTTTTTAAGCACAATATAGCACAAGGAGAATTCACTCACTGTCCTTCCAGGTCCCTGGAAACAAGGACTTGCAGAGTGAAAGAAAAAAAACACTCTCCCTACCTACAGTTTTCTGTCCCTAGAAAAAATGTTTTTTTTAATCACAATATAGCACAAGGACAATTCACTCACTGTCCTTCCAGGTCCCTGGAAACAAGGACTTGCAGAGTGAAATAAACTGACACTCTCCCTACCTACAGTTTTCTGTCCCTAGAATAAATGTTTTTTTTAAGCACAATATAGCACAAGGAGAATTCACTCACTGTCCTTCCAGGTCCCTGGAAACAAGGACTTGCAGAGTGAAATAAACTGACACTCTCCCTACCTACAGTTTTCTGTCCCTAGAATAAATGTTTTTTTTAAGCACAATATAGCACAAGGACAATTCACTCACTGTCCTTACAGGTCCCTGGAAACAAGGACTTGCAGAGTGAAAGAAAAAAAACACTCTCCCTACCTACAGTTTTCTGTCCCTAGAAAAAATGTTTTTTTTAATCACAATATAGCACAAGGACAATTCACTCACTGTCCTTACAGGTCCCTGGAAACAAGGACTTGCAGAGTGAAATAAACTGACACTCTCCCTACCTACAGTTTTCTGTCCCTAGAATAAATGTTTTTTTTAAGCACAATATAGCACAAGGAGAATTCACTCACTGTCCTTCCAGGTCCCTGGAAACAAGGACTTGCAGAGTGAAATAAACTGACACTCTCCCTACCTACAGTTTTCTGTCCCTAGAATAAATGTTTTTTTTAAGCACAATATAGCACAAGGACAATTCACTCACTGTCCTTACAGGTCCCTGGAAACAAGGACTTGCAGAGTGAAAGAAAAAAAACACTCTCCCTACCTACAGTTTTCTGTCCCTAGAAAAAATGTTTTTTTTAATCACAATATAGCACAAGGACAATTCACTCACTGTCCTTACAGGTCCCTGGAAACAAGGACTTGCAGAGTGAAATAAACTGACACTCTCCCTACCTACAGTTTTCTGTCCCTAGAATAAATGTTTTTTTTAAGCACAATATAGCACAAGGAGAATTCACTCACTGTCCTTCCAGGTCCCTGGAAACAAGGACTTGCAGAGTGAAATAAACTGACACTCTCCCTACCTACAGTTTTCTGTCCCTAGAATAAATGTTTTTTTTAAGCACAATATAGCACAAGGACAATTCACTCACTGTCCTTCCAGGTCCCTGGAAACAAGGACTTGCAGAGTGAAATAAACTGACACTCTCCCTACCTACAGTTTTCTGTCCCTAGAATAAATGTTTTTTTTAAGCACAATATAGCACAAGGACAATTCACTCACTGTCCTTACAGGTCCCTGGAAACAAGGACTTGCAGAGTGAAAGAAAAAAAACACTCTCCCTACCTACAGTTTTCTGTCCCTAGAAAAAATGTTTTTTTTAATCACAATATAGCACAAGGACAATTCACTCACTGTCCTTACAGGTCCCTGGAAACAAGGACTTGCAGAGTGAAAGAAAAAAAACACTCTCCCTACCTACAGTTTTCTGTCCCTAGAAAAAATGTTTTTTTTAATCACAATATAGCACAAGGACAATTCACTCACTGTCCTTCCAGGTCCCTGGAAACAAGGACTTGCAGAGTGAAAGAAACTGACACTGTCCCTACCTACAGTTTTCTGTCCCTAGAATAAATGTTTTTTTTAAGCACACTATAGCACAAGGACAATTCACTCACTGTCCTTACAGGTCCCTGGAAACAAGGACTTGCAGAGTGAAAGAAAAAAAACACTCTCCCTACCTACAGTTTTCTGTCCCTAGAAAAAATGTTTTTTTTAATCACAATATAGCACAAGGACAATTCACTCACTGTCCTTACAGGTCCCTGGAAACAAGGACTTGCAGAGTGAAAGAAAAAAAACACTCTCCCTACCTACAGTTTTCTGTCCCTAGAAAAAATGTTTTTTTTAATCACAATATAACACAAGGACAATTCACTCACTGTCCTTACAGGTCCCTGGAAACAAGGACTTGCAGAGTGAAATAAACTGACACTCTCCCTACCTACAGTTTTCTGTCCCTAGAATAAATGTTTTTTTTAAGCACAATATAGCACAAGGACAATTCACTCACTGTCCTTACAGGTCCCTGGAAACAAGGACTTGCAGAGTGAAAGAAAAAAAACACTCTCCCTACCTACAGTTTTCTGTCCCTAGAAAAAATGTTTTTTTTAATCACAATATAGCACAAGGACAATTCACTCACTGTCCTTACAGGTCCCTGGAAACAAGGACTTGCAGAGTGAAATAAACTGACACTCTCCCTACCTACAGTTTTCTGTCCCTAGAATAAATGTTTTTTTTAAGCACAATATAGCACAAGGACAATTCACTCACTGTCCTTACAGGTCCCTGGAAACAAGGACTTGCAGAGTGAAAGAAAAAAAACACTCTCCCTACCTACAGTTTTCTGTCCCTAGAAAAAATGTTTTTTTTAATCACAATATAGCACAAGGACAATTCACTCACTGTCCTTACAGGTCCCTGGAAACAAGGACTTGCAGAGTGAAAGAAAAAAAACACTCTCCCTACCTACAGTTTTCTGTCCCTAGAAAAAATGTTTTTTTTAATCACAATATAGCACAAGGACAATTCACTCACTGTCCTTACAGGTCCCTGGAAACAAAGACTTGCAGAGTGAAATAAACTGACACTCTCCCTACCTACAGTTTTCTGTCCCTAGAATAAATGTTTTTTTTTAAGCACAATATAGCACAAGGACAATTCACTCACTGTCCTTACAGGTCCCTGGAAACAAGGACTTGCAGAGTGAAAGAAAAAAAACACTCTCCCTACCTACAGTTTTCTGTCCCTAGAAAAAATGTTTTTTTTAATCACAATATAGCACAAGGACAATTCACTCACTGTCCTTACAGGTCCCTGGAAACAAGGACTTGCAGAGTGAAATAAACTGACACTCTCCCTACCTACAGTTTTCTGTCCCTAGAATAAATGTTTTTTTTAAGCACAATATAGCACAAGGACAATTCACTCACTGTCCTTACAGGTCCCTGGAAACAAGGACTTGCAGAGTGAAAGAAAAAAAACACTCTCCCTACCTACAGTTTTCTGTCCCTAGAAAAAATGTTTTTTTTAATCACAATATAGCACAAGGACAATTCACTCACTGTCCTTACAGGTCCCTGGAAACAAGGACTTGCAGAGTGAAATAAACTGACACTCTCCCTACCTACAGTTTTCTGTCCCTAGAATAAATGTTTTTTTTAAGCACAATATAGCACAAGGAGAATTCACTCACTGTCCTTCCAGGTCCCTGGAAACAAGGACTTGCAGAGTGAAAGAAAAAAAACACTCTCCCTACCTACAGTTTTCTGTCCCTAGAAAAAATGTTTTTTTTAATCACAATATAGCACAAGGACAATTCACTCACTGTCCTTCCAGGTCCCTGGAAACAAGGACTTGCAGAGTGAAATAAACTGACACTCTCCCTACCTACAGTTTTCTGTCCCTAGAATAAATGTTTTTTTTAAGCACAATATAGCACAAGGACAATTCACTCACTGTCCTTCCAGGTCCCTGGAAACAAGGACTTGCAGAGTGAAAGAAAAAAAACACTCTCCCTACCTACAGTTTTCTGTCCCTAGAAAAAATGTTTTTTTTAATCACAATATAGCACAAGGACAATTCACTCACTGTCCTTCCAGGTCACTGGAAACAAGGACTTGCAGAGTGAAATAAACTGACACTCTCCCTACCTACAGTTTTCTGTCCCTAGAATAAATGTTTTTTTTAAGCACAATATAGCACAAGGACAATTCACTCACTGTCCTTAGAGGTCCCTGGAAACAAGGACTTGCAGAGTGAAAGAAAATAAACACTCTCCCTACCTACAGTTTTCTGTCCCTAGAAATTTTTTTTTTTTTAAGCACAATATAGCACAAGGACAATTCACTCACTGTCCTTCCAGGTCCCTGGAAACAAGGACTTGCAGAGTGAAAGAAAAAAAACACTCTCCCTACCTACAGTTTTCTGTCCCTAGAAAAAATGTTTTTTTTAATCACAATATAGCACAAGGACAATTCACTCACTGTCCTTACAGGTCCCTGGAAACAAGGACTTGCAGAGTGAAAGAAACTGACACTCTCCCTACCTACAGTTTTCTGTCCCTAGAATAAATGTTTTTTTAAGCACAATATAGCACAAGGACAATTCACTCACTGTCCTTCCAGGTCCCTGGAAACAAGGACTTGCAGAGTGAAAGAAACTGACACTGTCCCTACCTACAGTTTTCTGTCCCTAGAATAAATGTTTTTTTTAAGCACACTATAGCACAAGCACAAAACACACTGACACTCTCCCTACCTATCCTTCTCTTTCCCTAAACTAAAGGAATCCAGGTTAAGCAAGAAAGAAATAACAGTCACTGTCCCTGCCTATGCTGCTCTATCCCTGCTCCGGAACACACTACACTAGGCCGCCGTGCTGGCGGCCTTTTATAGTGTGGGGCGTGTACTAAACACCCTCAGCAATAATTGGCCACAGGCATCCTGCCTGTGGCCAATCATTGCTCTCCTCGCTGCCGGCGCTGTGATTGGCCAAGCATGCGGGGTCACAGTGCATGCTTGGCCAATCACAGCGCCTGGATGACACTGCGATGGCGTAGTGCATTGTGGGCCGTTCGCGTCACTCGAATTTGGCGCGAACGGCCCAAATCGTTCGATCTTCGTCGAACGATCGAACAGCCGATGTTCGAGTCGAACGTATGTTCGACTCGAACACGAAGCTCATCCCTACCTGGGAGTGCAAAACAAGTATAATTGCCCGGATACGTAGCAACTGCTGGAGGTATCTGAGGTCTCTGCACTGGGGGAAACAACAAACTCAATGTGTGACAGGTAGAATTTGTTTCTGGTTTATAGCTCTTATTATACAACCGCAGCATACATTTTAAACCTTCTGGATCTGTATTGTAATCTAGAGGAAAATGGACCGTTGCTAAATGTGGTCTAGCTCCAGCACAAACTAAAGTTTTCCTTTTTTAGAGTTTTAACCGTGTATCTCAACCATTCTAACCACTCATTTTTTTCTTGGTAACCCGTCTCCAAAGCTATGACATCTTCTACTGTTAGGTTAGTAAATCTTACAGTATTACTCAGAACTTCTATTTTAGTATGGCCTTCTACTTTCCCTTCTGTGTCTAGCTTTTCCTGTTTGGTTTTATTGAGTGGTAATACCTCGAGGAAAAATTTACCTAAAGGATCTGTTCCCGATACCCATGCTCCCATAGAATATAACCATTGATCCTTTTTTTTTTTTGGTTCTTTTAATGTTATCAGCAATTGGTTGCAATCTCTGCTATGTGTACAGGGGGAATTGGCCGCCTTTGTTATGGTGAGTCTTTCTTTTAAACCATTTATGCCTAGAATGTTGTACCCCCAATCTTGGTGTGCTGTGGTCCACAGGGCCTGGTTCCATACTGAACAGTCAGTTCCACTTGAAAGATAACAAACATATTTATCTGCCCATTGGAGCCTTCTTGCTTCAGTTATCTCCCTACAGTCCAATCAACTAAAATGGTACTAGTTACCCCTTCTATTAAGCTTAAGTTCAAAGCCTTCCCTGTATTTGCCCATTCTTTTCTTTCCAGTTTCTGCCTCCCTGTATAGACGTCTCACCTAGAGTCACCAGTAAACCCAAGATAATCACTGTCCCTTTCATCCTGACCAGCTACAGAGCCCCAGGGGGTAAGGTAAGGGAGTCTTCACCGGTTTGAGATAAGCCCCACCTTGTGTGGGACCTCCCTTTGTAGCCGGACTTACCAGAGCTCTGTCGCCAACTGACCCTGCTCTGCCTGTAAAACCTTTTTGCAATGGGACTGGTGAGTCCAGGTAGATCTCTCCACAATCCTTATTGCTGTGGGAGTGGTGAGAAGAACCTGATATGGCCCCTCCCACTTAGGCAAGTGCCAATGTTTCCTTTTTATTACTTTTATCAGGACCCAGTCTCCGATATGAATTTTCTCTTCTCCTTGGATTGGACCTTCTGGAATAGAACAGACCTCATTAATTTGTTTCTGTTTCAACAAGTTAGACATATACTCTGCTAAGGTACGTTCAGATTCTTCAACTGGTGTTTCACTTAGTAGTAAGGGTATTGTATATGGCCTTCCATGTATCATTTCAAATGGACTCAAACCTTCCTGTGTGGGTGTAATATGCATACTGGTCACAGCTAATGGTAGGCAGTACATCCAACTTTTACCTGTTTCTTCCATAGCTTTTCTCAGTTTATTTTTTAGAATCCCATTGTGTCTTTCCACCAATCCAGCTGATTGGGGGTGGTAGGCACAATGGTTTTTTACTTGGATACCCATCACTTCTGTCAAATGTTGTATAGTTTTATTTACAAAATGGGATACATTATCGCTGTAGATCCTTTCAGGGATTCCAAACCTAGGAATTATATCTCTTAGTAATGCTTTGGCTACAGTCTGTGCGTCCGCACTTCCTGACGGGAATACCTCCACCCATTTGGTCAAAGCATCTATTATTACCAGACAATATTTTTTTCATTTCACATTTGTCCAATTCAATAAAATCCATGCAAATGTGTTGGAATGGATATTGTGGTGTGGGGAACTTCCCTTTTTGTGGCCTTATGCCACCCTGAGCATTGTGTCTTGCACATATAATGCATTGCGAACAAAAAGTTTTTGAGTAGTTTGTGAAGCCATAGGCTGTACATACCTTATTTAACATCTCAGTCATCCCCCTGTTTGACACATGAGTTACTCCATGTGTCAACACTGCTGCATACCTAAAGAGGGATTTTGGCAATACCGGTTTTCCTTCAGGTGATGTGTAAATGTTATCTATCATTGTGCAACCTTTTGTTTTCCAATATTGTTTCTCCCCGGGGGGTGCATTCTGCTGCATATCAGTAAGGACTGTATGATCTATCTCTATGATTTCCAGTTCTGTCATTATTTGATGTGTTTCTTGTGCTGCTATTTTAGCCGCTTCATCTGCCCTTTTATTTCCCTTTGAGATGGGGTCTCTATTTTTTGTGTGTGCTTGACATTTGCATATTGCAAGCTCTTTTGGTAACTGTATTGCATCTAGAAGTTCTAGAATGAAATCCGTGTGTGGAATTGGCTTACCACTAGAGGTCACCATCCCCCTGTTTTTCCATTGTTGTGCAAAAACATGTACTGTTGAAAATGCATATTGACTATCGGTGTATATGGTTATGGATTTTCCTTTTGTAATTATACATGCTCTTGTCAGTGCTACAAGTTCTGCTACTTGTGCTGAATAATGTTTTGGTAATGGCCTAGCTTCCAAGATTTCATCCTGTGTCACTACTGCATATCCAGTTGCATTTGTGCCATCTGGATTTTTCTTACTGGAGCCATCAACAAAAAGTGTCATGTCAGGGTTAGATAAAGGTACATCTTTCAAATCACTTCGTGGTAGTATCTTTTCAGCGATGGCAGCAGCACATTTATGTTTATGGCCATCAGTAGGAAGTGGTAGTAGTGTGGATGGATTTAATGTAGTACACCTTTGTATCGTTAAATGAGGTTGTGTCAAGAGTATTGTCATACAGGAAAGATATCGTGCTGGGCTCAAATGTGATATCTTTTGTTGTAAAAGAATAACAGATACTGCATGAGGTACTTTGAGTGTCAGCGGGTGATATAGCACTATAGATGCTGAGGCCTTAACTGCTTCAGCTGCAGCTACCACTGCCTGTACACAGGGTGGAAGTGCTCTAGTTACACTGTCTAGTTTTGTAGAATAGTAACCAATTGGCCTCTGGCACTCGCCATGTGACTGTGTAAGTACCGATGTCATGTGACCCTCCCTTGAGTCCACTGTTTGTTCGAAAGGTTTGTCATAGTTTTGGCAAGGCTAGCACTGATGGACTAGAAAGGACTTATTTTAGGTCAGTAAAGGCTATCTCTGTTTCCTCACTCCATTTTATAGCTTCCTGTAGGGCCATGGGGTTACCATGTATGGCATGGACCAACGGGGCGGTCAATATTGAATACCCGGGGATCCAAACCCTACAAAATTCATTATGCCCAAAAAAGACATTTTTTTTTTTTGTTTTTTTGGTCTTTGATCTCGGCACCTGGAGGAGGACTCAAATTCTTTCTTCGTCCAGGTGCCAACCTTCTTTTGAGATATTATACCCAAAGTATTTGACCTGCTGTTGCCACAACTGGAGTTTTAGTTTTATTTACCTTATGCCCTTGGTCATGGAGGAAATATAACAGAACCATTGTGTCAGTCCTACAAACCTCCTCTGAGGGAGACGCCACTAGGATGTCGTCTACATAGAGGAGGAGTTGGCTTCCTCCTGGGGGTACAAATTGAGCCAAGTTTGAGGACATTGCCTGTGAAAAAATGGTAGGGGACTCACAATAGCCCTGGAGCAACCTGGTAAAGGTATACCTTTTTCCCCGGTAGGTGAAGGCAAACCAAAATTGATGGTCGGGGTGTACCTGAATGCTAAAAAAAGCGTTACTGATATCAATCACAGAGAAGAATTCATTCCCTGGATCCAGATCATTCAATAGTATGTGTGGATCTGGTACCACAGGAGCTCTTGGTATAACTGCCTGGTTAACAGCTTGTAAATCCTATACCATTCTCCAGCCTGTGGAAGGCGGAGCCTTCTTAACAGGGAAAAGAGGGGTGTTACAGGGGCTGTCAGGACATGGAATAATCACCCCTGTTTGTAAAAGTCTGTCTATTACAGGGGCTATACCCTCCTCTGCTTCCTTCTTAAGGGGGTATTGTCTTTGATGGGGCCTGTGGTGTGATTTTGGAGTAATGCTTACTGTTTGGACTCCTTTCATGAGTCCAACATCTGCTGGGCCCCTAGACCACATTGTCTCTGGGAGCCCATCTAACAGGTGACCCTCTTGTGTCAAGTATCATTCAGCTCCTGCAGCCCACATGTGTGCTGAGGGTGTTGTAATGATTCCGTGTCCTAAGGGTTTGTGACAAAAATAACCTGTCGACTTACTTTTGTATAGGTCAGGTAGGCCCACAGAAGCCCAATCTCTTAGGTCTTGGCATTCCTTCACAAACCCTCCCACATCCCTCCAATCTTTGTTTTTGGGTTTAGCCAAGGATATGTGTGGGGTGACTTCCCTAAACAGAACTTGTTCCTTGGGAGGTATACAACATGCCGATGCACAAAATCCCTCAACACTCCAGTAAACATTATTTAATTGCAGGGTAACTTCCTTCTTTGAGAAAAATCTGGAAGCTTAATACCTATCCGGCCCTGGTGTTCTCTTAAAATACATTGTACAGTGAGCCCTATTTGGTGCCTGTAGATCCACTGTTCTACCTTCCATTGTGGTTGCAGCATAATTAATCATTTTATCAACAGTGTCAATTGTCTCGTTGTCTTTCATATACACATCTAATGAATAATAATAATGCGTTTCTTCTATTGGGTTAATAGGTCCCTGTCCTACTTGGACTGCAAACCCATTATTTTGTGCACTGACTGACATGCGCATAGCTGACATTAGGTCTCTTCCCAAGAGATTTACAGGGCAAACAGTAGACAAGATCACTCTGATTGTGGTCTTAACCCCTGTCTCTGGCTCCTCAATGGTGACATACTCAGACAATGATTCCCTCACCAATTTTCCACTTACCCCTTGCACCAGGATAGATTTTGTAGATTGATCAACATGAGGTACATCTGCAGGGTGGATCCGACTGGCCCCAGAATCCAGCAAAAAAAGTACACATTTCCTTTCCACCATTAACTCCACCTGTGGTAAGTTTTCAACGTACCCTATCTTTTCCAGGTGGCTCACACATACTGTTTCTAGTCAATCGGATTTGTGGGGGCCTGACCCGTCAGGGCAGTCCCTGGCCAAATGCCCCTGTTCTCCACAAACCCAACATTGCCTTCTTTCTACCCATTCTTTATTTTTCCATTGTCTTCTACCCCTTCCTCCTCCTCTCAACCTGTTCCTTCCTCCAAAACCACCTCTGCCTCTTCCTCTATTAGACTCCTCTGGTTCCACCTCGGCGGTGTACTCCTCTACCTCCTCATCTCCTTCATCACTTTGCACAAAAACCTTTACTTTCACATTTTTTTTTACCATTGTTTTCAAATACTTCTCTGAATGTTTAGCATATTGTAAAACATCTAAAACTGATGCAGTTCGGTAAGTAACCATGTTTTTAACAATGTAATCCTTATGGTCCTGTTTTAATCCATTTACAAAAGCTATTTTTAGCTGGTGCTGATATGCACTATTCACATCCTCAGCTTCGGGGAGCCCGGAGAACACTTTAAAAACCTCTCGTAGTTTATTCAGATAGTCACTGACACTCTCCTTGTATTCTTGTACTGTCATATTTATTTTCTGCCAAACAGTCCGTTGTACCCATCTAAGCTGGCATCTATTCAGTAAGGCAGTCAACCTGTTTCCTAAGTCTGGGCTATCTGGAGGTAATGGATCCCTTCGCCCCTGTCCGTCTGCTAGGCCGCAAGGGTCCCAATCCCCCTTTACCGAAGCCCAATCTGATCCCAGTATTCTCCTCAGGGCTCTCTCTACCTCCACCCCAGTCAACTTATAACTGTTCCTTAATCCCTCTATGTTTTCAATAAATTCCCCTGGACCTAATTTTGGATGTTTTATGTGTTCTGTAGTCTTTTGTATGTCCTTCTCAGTCCATGGCCTGAAAACAGTCATTGTCAGGGGATGCTGTCCTCCCACCCCGTCTGCCTGTCCTCCCCTGGGGTTCGGGACTTCTATCAAGGGCTATTCCTCACCATCATCTACACCATACCTAATAGGAGGTTTACTTGATCTCTTGGCTCCTGCTGGGGCACCTAGTGCACAGGTTATGGCATCAGTTAAAGTTTCAAGGATCGATCTGTTCATCTTCGAAGCTATGCTGCTATCTGGAGAAATTGAGGAAGTAGGATTGGGGTCTTGTTCAAAGGCAGTTCCTTTGACAGGGGTGGATGTTACAGGGAGGGTGTTACTCTGGGCAGTGGCTTGTACCTGAGGGGGAGGACCATTATTATAAGGAGGCGGTCTCTGGGTGCTACAAATGAAATCATCCTCTTTGTCCACTAGAGGAAGTTGGGCTTGGCATTTCTCTTTTGTTCTTCTTCTAGCATGTTCAAGCCAGCATTCCACCATTGCTAACCCACACCTTCTTTGATCTTTGGGTCCCAACAATTTAAGCTTATCCACCAAATCCTGACAACCTTTTACAGTTAATTTATTATTAAATCCAAATATTTTTTTCCCATTTAGCACAATATTTCACAAATTTAGGGTCTTTGCTATCCATAAATTTCTTATCTCCTTCTAATGGCGCATTAGGAACACAACAGCAACACACACAATACATTCCTTTACAGAAATTATTCCCCATGGTGCTCTGTTCTTTTGCGTCAGTGTTGAGTTTAGAATACAAGGCTGGTAATTCTACTCTCAAACCCTACCAAAATCTATATAAAACAACAAAGTCCAAACTCCCCAAACAGGAAACATATGCCCATATATATATATCTATACACACATACACACACACACATATATACATATATATATATATATATCAACACATATATCTATATCTACACTCCCCCTCTTTTTTTTTTTTTTTCAGAAGCACAGTTGGTTTAAAACAAACAAAAAAAACTAATAACAATCAAAAAAAAAACAAGTAAGGGCTCTTTCACACGGAGGTCCGTTCAGGTCCGCCTGTCAGTTTTTTAGGCGGACCTGAAACGGATCCTCCATGTACCCCTATGGAGGCACGGATGTCAGCGGAGACATGTCCGCTGACATCCGCTCCGCTCCGCCAAAGTGTGACGGAGGAAAACCCTATTTTTCCTTCCGTCGGCGGAGCGGATCGGATGACAACGGACTCTACGGTCCGTCGTCATCCGATTCCCCATAGGGGAGAGCGGCGCTCTGACAGGGCGGTCCCTGCACAGTGTGCGGGGACCGCCCAGTCATCCGTCGGCTCAGCGGGGATCAACGGAGCGATCCCCGCTGAGCAAGCGAAGCTTCACGGGGCGGATCTGCACGGATCCGCCCCGTGTGAAAGGACCCTAACAAACAAAAAAAACAAGTAACAAACAAAAAACAAACAAATAACAAACAAAAAAACAAATAATAAACAAAAAAAACAAATAATAAAAAAAAATAGAGTGACCTGATCAAAAGTCACGCGCGCACGCACAAAAGAGGAAGTGCACTTCACTTAGACGGCCGGACAAGTCCTGAACAATACAAATGTCTGTGAAGGGGCGGAGGGGGGGGGGGGGGGAATTGAGTCCAGTGTCTAACCACAAGATTGCAGATAACTGCCTTAACAGACAAGTTCCCCGCCGTTAGCATTAATTGGGCTGTCTATAAACTTGTAAAACACCGGGGTAGCAACTCTGGTGTCACGATAACAATAAGAATACAGGAAAATCAAAAATATCAAAACACCATACACTATGGGGAGAATCAAAAAATTGTTAAAACCTGTCTCTGCAGTACTGTCGTTCAATGAACTTGTAAAGTTAGCAGTAAGGATAATCATTAGAAAGAGAGAGAAAAAGAAGTGATCACCAAGAAGAAAGTAGGCCTTGCAATCTGTTTAGATCACTCAGCTACTTTTAGCGCTTAAATCGTCGGGTCTGCAACCTTCGACATTCGGTATACCCTTCAACAAATCTTTTTTTTATCTGTCCTGGACAGTAGTGATGAGCCGAACACCCCGGGTTCGGTTCGCACCAGAACCCGCGAACGGACCGAAAGTTCGTACGAACATTAGAACCCTATTAAATACAATGGATGCGAAAGTTCGAATTCTAAAGTGCTAATTATAACGACTATTATGCATGTTATTGTCCTAAAAAGGGTTTGGGAACCCGGGTTCTGCACCAGGGGACATGTATCAATGCAAAAAGAAGTTTTAAAAACGGTCGTTTTTCGGGAGCAGTCATTTTAATGATGCATAAAGTGAAAAAAAAAGTCAAATATTCCTTTAAATATCGTACCTGGGGGGTGTCTAAAGTATGCCTGTGAAGTGCCACGTGTTTCCCGTGTTTAGAACTGTCCCTGCACAAAATGACACTTCTAAAGGAAAAAAAAGCCATTTAAAACTGCTTGCGGCTTTAATGTAATGTCTGGTCCCGGTAATATGGATGAAAATCTTTAAGAAAAATGGCATAGCTACCCCATGACCCAAAGCCCATTACCAGCCCCTTTGGGTCTTGTATGGATATTAAGGGGAACCCCGCACATAAAATAAAAAAGGCCCTATATACTCTGAACAGCCGTATACAGGCGGTGCATACAAGATAGGGACTGTAGGTTTGTTCTTATGTAGAATCTGTTTGTAATTTTGAACAGGTACATTGTTTAAGTGTAGCTCCAGCCCAAAAATCTATTTTTAAACTTTTTGGAAAACATAGGTAAGGGTTATCACCCCTGTAACATTTGTTTTGCTGTCTGTGCCCCTGTTCAGAACATTTCACCTCACTTTCCGTCCCAATGACAACTGTTTTTGAAATGTGGTGTTTTTCTTGAAACAAGGATTGGTGATAAAGCATCAGTACAGAGGAGACACCTTTCTCCCATTTTAATTCTTACAGGAGAGAATTTTCCTTCCTAGGGGTAGATTTCCTCTCACTTCCTGTTGTCTTCTTGCGTTTGCAAGTAGGAGTCGTTTGTAAGTTGGATGTTTGAAAGTAGGGACCTGCCGTATATACTCTGCAGAAATAGGCCCCTTAGTTGTTGGTGTTGGCACAACACTGTAAGCACTCACAGTTACTCTTGGTTGGTGCTGGAACGCCCTGCTGTCAACTATTATATCAGGAATTGTAATTACATATAATTGTTGAACAGTGGTAGTAAAAATTGGGCCTTTGATGGTGGTGCTGGTGCCACAACACTGTAAGCCCTGACAGTTACTCTTGGTGGGTGCAGCAATGGGCCCTGCTGTGAATTATTAGATCAAGAATTGTAATTGCATGCCCCTGTTGAACAGGGGCTAAAAAATTGGGCCTTTCGTGGTGGTGGTGGTGGTGGTGGTGTTGCCACAACACTGTAAGCCCTCAGAGTTACTCTTGGTGGGTGCAGGAATGGGCCCTGCTGTGAATTATTAGATCAAGAATTGTAATTACATGCCCCTTTTGAACAGGGGCTGAAAAATTGGGCCTTTCGTGGTGGTGGTGGTGGTGGCGTTGCCACAACACTGTAAGCCCTCAGAGTTACTCTTGGTGGGTGCAGCAATGGGCCCTGCTGTGAATTATTAGATCAAGAATTGTAATTACATGCCCCTGTTGAACAGGGGCTGAAAAATTGGGCCTTAGGCACTGGTGGCACAACACTGCAACCCCTCACAGATACTGTACTTAGAGCACAGCAATGAGCCCTGTTGCAAAGTATTGCTTCAAAAATTGTAATTACACGCCCCTGTTAAACAGGGGCTGAAAAATTGGGCCTTAGGCACTGGTGGCACAACACTGCAACCCCTCACAGATACTGTACTTGGAGCACAGCAATGAGCCCTGTTGCAAAGTATTGCTTCAAAAATTGTAATTACACGCCCCTGTTAAACAGGGGCTGAAAAATTGGGCGTTAGGCACTGGTGGCGGCACCCATAAACAAAAATGATCTTCCAAGCTATCATCATCAATCGTATCATTGAGGACTCGGAGGAGGAGGATAGCCAGTCAACATAACAGCACAGGCACTCAGCATCAGCATCAGTCTTGAAGGGATGTGACATGTTAAAATCAATTAGTCTGTTATATCAGCATCAGGTGTGTGGTAGCTGGTGGTGATCCAAGACTGGTTCATCTTGATGAAAGTCAGTCGATCAACCGAGTCGGTGGACAGGCGCACCCTGTGATCCGTGACAAATCCTCCAGCAGCACTGAATGTGCGTTCCGAAAGAACGCTGGATGCAGGACAGGCCAGTAGCTCAATTGCATACTGTGCAAGCTCTGGCCAGTGATCCATCCTCAAGACCCAGTAAGCCAGAGGATTTTCGGTGGGGAAGGTGTCCAAGTCTGACCTTACCCCTAGATATTCCTGCACCATGTTTATCAGACGCTGGCGATGGTTGCTGGAACCGATCATACTTTGGGGCTGCGGACTAAAGAATTGTCTGAACGCATCGGTCAGACGGCCACCTTCCCCACCGCTCCTTCTTTGACTGGCCGAAGGAGTTTGTAACCTCCCAGTCTCTGGGAACGCGTTGCACAGACCTTTCTGCAAGGCCTCCCGGAGTTGTCTCATCCTCTGCTCCATCTGCGACGGTAACATAAGGTCCGCAACCTTACCCTTGTACCGTGGATCAAGGAGAGTGGCCAGCCAGTAATGGTCCCTCTCCTTGATCCGAAGAATACGAGGATCCTTCCGCAGACTTTGCAGGATCAGGGAGGCCATGCAGCGTAGGTTAGCTGAGGCATTCGGTCCGGAGTCCTCTGGGTCACTAAGGACGACATGATCCGCAGCCACCTCCTCCCAGCCACGTACAAGTCCACTGGTTTCTTGGGACTGTAAATCATCCCTAAAAGACTGCTGCTGATGATGCTGAGTGCCAGCCTCCACCTCCATGCTGACACAATCCTCCTCCTCCTCCTCCTCCTCCTCTTCCTGTGCGATGGGTGGGACAGAAGGAACACTGTCTGGGTAAAGGGGGCCTTGAGAGGCAAGGAAGTCCTCCTCTTCCTGCCTCTGTTCTGCCTCAAGTGCCCTGTCCATTATTCCACGCAGCGTGTGCTCCAACAGGTGGACAAGAGGTACAGTGTCACTGATGCATGCACTGTCACTGCTCACCATCCTCGTGGCCTCCTCAAATGGTGCCAGGACAGTGCATGCATCCCTGATCATGCCCCACTGGCGTGGAGAAAAAAAACAAGCTCCCCTGACCCTGTCCTGGTGCCGTAGTCGCACAGGTACTCATTGATGGCCCTCTGCTGCGTGTGCAGCCGCTGCAGCATGGCCAACGTTGAGTTCCACCTGGTGGGCATGTCACATATAAGGCGGTTCTTGGGCAGGTTCAACTCCTTTTGCAGCTCAGCCAGGCGAGCACTGGCATTATAAGATCTGCGGAAATGCACACAGACTTTCCTGGCCTGCCTCAGGACATCCTGTAAGCCCGGGTACCTGCCCAAGAACCGCTGCACCACCAGGTTAAGGACGTGAGCCACACAGGGCACATGGGTCAGTTGTCCCTGTCGGAGGGCGGAGAGGAGGTTGGTGCCACTGTCGCAAACCACCATTCCTGGCTTAAGTTGGCGTGGCGTCAACCACCTCTCGGCCTGGCCCTGCAGAGCAGACAGGACCTCTGCCCCAGTGTGGCTTCTGTCCCCCAAACACACCAGCGCAAGCACGGCATGGCATCTTTTTGCCTGCGTACTTGCGTAGCCCCTTGAACGACTACGGAGCACCGCTGGTTCAGAGGACAAAGCACAGGAAGAGGCCATGGAGGAAGAAGAAGAGGAGGGGGTGGAGGAGAGAGGTGTGTCACAACCAGTAGTAGCATTTTGGAGGCGTGGCGGTGGAACAACCTCCAACACTACTGCACCTTGTCCTGCATCCTTCCCAGCTGCCAAAAGAGTGACCCAATGGGCCGTGAAAGAAAGGTAACGTCCCTGTCCATGCCTGCTGGACCATGAGTCAGCGGTAATATGCACCTTACCGCTGACCGCCCTGTCCAGCGAGGCCAAGACATTGCCTTCCACATGCCGGTAGAGAGCCGGAATAGCCTTCCGTGAGAAAAAGTGGCGTTTGGGAACCTGCCACTGAGGAACCGCACATTGCACAAACTCACGGAAGGGGGCCGAGTCTACCAACTGAAAAGGCAGCAGTTGAAGCGCTAGCAATTTAGCCAAGCTAGCATTCAACCGCTGGGCATGTGGATGGCTGGGAGTGAACTTCTTTCGACGGTCCAGCAGCTGGGGCAGGGAAATTTGCCTGCTAGAATCGGACGTCGGTGTACTGCTAGCAGAGTGGCCGCAAGTACTTGGCTGTGACACACCTAATTCTACACCTTCATTCCTCTCAGTGCATGTTTCAGAGAGGACTGAAGTTATAGTGGGGTTGGAGATCCCAGCTGATGCGGTGCAAGGAGAGGTCCGCTTTGTTCTTTGGTGTGGGTCTTTGAGGTAGGCTTGCCAACGAGCTGCATGGCAGGTCAACATATGTCTGGTCAGGCATGTGGTACCCAAGCGGCTGATGTTTTGGCCACGCGATATACGCTTGAGACATATGTTGCAAACAGCAGCTGTGCGATCTGATGCACTAGCCTCAAAAAAGGCCCACACCAAAGAACTTTTTGAATGACGGGCAGAGGCAGCGCCCTGCACAGGCGGAGCTCTGCGGTGTGATTCTGTCGGTGTACTGCCCTTACGCTGGCCACCAAAGGGCATCCTGCCTCGTTGGAGATGTGCCTCCTCCTCATCCTCCTCCTCCTCCTCTCTCCTATTAGGCACCCACGTGGAGTCAGTGACCTCATCATCCCCTCCCTCCTCATCACTGGAGCCAATCTGGCAGTATGCTGCAGCTGCTGGAACATGACTGCCAGATTGGTGTCCTTCTTGAGCATCCCCTCTGTCTGCTCTCACGCTACTGCCTTCCTGTAGCTGGGTTTCATCATCAGACCCTTCGAAACGCTGGGCATCCTCCTGGAGCATGTACCCAACACTGTGCTCAAACAGTTCGGGGGACTCCTCAGGAGGAGGACATGGTGGGTCTAGGGAAGGAGTGACTGATGATGAGTCTGACATTGATACCAGGGAAGAGGACGCTTTGGCAGCTGCTTTGCCAGTACCCTGAGCCTGGGTGAGAGAGGATGAGGAGGAGGAGGAGGGCTTGGTCATCCACTCTACCAAGTCTTCGGCATGATGTGGCTCAACATGTCCAGCTGCCGAAAAGAAGGACAAGCGTGTCCCATGGCCATGTGCTGATGACAATGCACCGCGTCCACGACCAGCACTGTTGCCCCCAGACACAGAGCCTGCTTGCCCTCTTTTATTGCCTCCTGACTGTCTGCCTCTCCTTGTTTGCCTTCCAGACATTCTAATGAATGGACTGCAGGGAGATGGGAAAAAAGCAATAAGGGCTACCTTCAGGTGTCCTTCTCTGTCCCTTTACTTAAGGATTTCTAAATATGGTTGAGGATGATTGCTTTCGCACAGAATAGCACAATGACAATTTCCCTGACTGTCCAAAAAACAAGGATTTCAAAGATGGTTGATGAGGAATGCTTTAGCACAGTATAGCACAATGAGAATTTCCCTCACTGTCCTTCCCTGTCCCTACAAACAAGGTTTAGCACAGTAAAACACACTGACACTCTCCCTACCTATAGTTTTCTGTCCCTATAAAAAATGTTTTTTTAAAGATGGTTGATGAGGAATGCTTTAGCACAGTATAGCACAATGAGAATTTCCCTCACTGTCCGTCCCTGTCCCTACAAACAAGGTTTAGCACAGTAAAACACACTGACACTCTCCCTACCTATAGTTTTCTGTCCCTATAAAATTTTTTTTTTTTAAAGATGGTTGATGAGGAATGCTTTAGCACAGTATAGCACAATGAGAATTTCCCTCACTGTCCTTCCCTGTCCCTACAAACAAGGTTTAGCACAGTAAAACACACTGACACTCTCCCTACCTATAGTTTTCTGTCCCTATAAAAAATTTTTTTTTAAAGATGGTTGATGAGGAATGCTTTAGCACAGTATAGCACAATGAGAATTTCCCTCACTGTCCTTCCCTGTCCCTACAAACAAGGTTTAGCACGGTAAAACACACTGACACTCTCCCTACCTATAGTTTTCTGTCCCTATAAATTTTTTTTTTTTAAAGATGGTTGATGAGGAATGCTTTAGCACAGTATAGCACAATGAGAATTTCCCTCACTGGCCTTCCCTGTCCCTACAAACAAGGTTTAGCACAGTAAAACACACTGACACTCTCCCTACCTATAGTTTTCTGTCCCTAGAACAGTTCAGAACACAGTGGTGAGGAGGTCCAGGCACAATCCTATCAATGAAACTAAACTGTTAGGATTTCACAACAGTTATGGTGCACAGTCGCTGCCACCGACCGTGAGGTTGGTCCCTTCCACGAACCAGGTGAAATAAGGTCCCTGCCACAGACCATGATTGTTGGGTCTCTGCCACCGACCTGATTCACGTTGGGTTCCTGCCACAGACCATGAAACGTAGACTACCTTCAAAAAGTTGCGATCCCTGTCAGGGAGAAGACATCCATCCGGACGGTCACCAGAGGCCCCACCGTCACCAAATTGCTGCAATGGGTCTTCGATAAGGGTAACCTCTCTGGTCCCCCTCGTCCTAGATTCGGGTTCCCTCACTCGGTGGACCCCTAGGATTCCTCAAACCCTCGCGGGACCCAGTCAAAGGTACTGGGCCCCAGGCCTCCTCAAGTAGTACCTCACCCCAGGCCGAAGGTGCCTGGGATGGCATTCAATCCCCTACACCCAGGCCAAGGGCACCTGGGTGTGGACGAACCGGAACAGCAGCCCCAGGCTGAAGGTGCCTGGGACTCAGACCCCGTGTGGAAGATGGCCGCCCCCTTTATACCCCCTCCCAGCAGGCACAGCGGGTTCCCCGCCCCGCCGCACCACCGCCGAGAGGGGACACAAAAAGGCACAACCTCACAACGATGGTTTAACCCCAGTCTATGGCGACAGCGCCACCTATAGACTGCAGGGAACTAGGCACCATTGATCTCCTCCACAGGAAAATATAGTCCATAGACCCTACAATTGTGCATCTGAGCCTGATTACACTCAGACACCTGCCCCCTAAATGTAACACCCCGCTACACTCACCCCCCAGCAGTTAGACACTGGTCCCCAGTGTCTGGAACAAACCCATGCTTCAAAAGAGAGAGCTAACCCGGGCTCGATCCAGAGACTAAACTACACACAAAAACCCAATTTGGAAAAAAAAATAGATTGTGCCGGAACCTAACAGGGGAAGGGAAATAGAAAAGAGAGGAAAACACACACAGGCATAAACATTTGTGTTACATCAAAACATACATCACTATGTAGAATATCTTTTTTTTTTCAATATTCCCCCCTCCCACATCACTGACTAAGGTCTGCCCCATTCTCAGCAGTCTTGATTGATGTTCTCCGGCAGAGGGGGAAAAAACACATCCTAACACAACATATACCATTGGAATGAACAGGTCTCCCATTAGAGAAACCCCCCCGCTCCAAAAGTAATGTGGCTATGAAGCAATCGTAGCGCAACACCGCCACCTGGTGGTAGTGTCGCGGTCAGAACACTTGTTTTCTTCCATCCAGAAATCCTTTTCTCTGTACTGTGGCCCTGTCTCAACTACACCCCAAAGTCTCTGTAACATTGCGGTGAAGAAATGAAAACACAGGGAGAACGACAAACAAACTGCTCCCTGTCCTTCTCAAATAGGCCACCCTTTGCAGGGCAAAAGTCCCTGGGTCCCGGTAAAGGCACACCGGAGCGTGTAACAACAGAAAGGAGTCTATTCTCCTACAAATAAAACCTTGGGTGCGGCAGTAACAGGGGTTTCAAATACCTGTCGAGTCTCCATTTCATATTCCACATCATCCCCCTCCCTCCGACAAATAAGCACCCGGTCAGCATGGATGTGCCGACCCAACATCCACTCTGCCTTGCAGTCTTTGAACCTTTTGGAGGCTGCAGGGGAACATGAGAGGTACCTGCGAGCGTGGGGCACTTTGGGATGTGTCCAAATAAAGTCATCATACCATCGCTGTCTGCAGGCCTCCACTTCGTACAAAAGTTCCTTGGACAAATATGGGTACTCCCACCCATACTCATTGGCAACTTTCTGACCAAAAAGTCTCTGCAATCAGGAAAGGGGTGGCATTGTAGCACGGTCTCCTTCACCAGGCAGCAATATAGCATCCGGGTGCCGGGGCACCTTCACCACCTGTAGATTGGGCATAGGAGCCCGCAGTGACACTCGCTTCGCCCCAGCAACGGGCGCAGGCGACTCCGGGGGTGGAGAGGCATGCAGGGGACCAGATCCCTCCTCAGGCGCCAGGGCCTCCACCCGGGGTGTACTATCCCCAGTGGACATGGGTGGGTCCCTTTTCACACAGGACGAGGATAGGAGTATCTTGTCCCAGCCCTTCTGAGCGAAAAGTTTGTCTATTATAACGTCGTCTCCTACATCGGAGATCGACTCCAGGTCAGAGGTGTCATACTCCTCCGCGGGACAGTAACTCCTTGTAGACGTGGAGTCACCCCCTTGGACAGGTTCCAGGGCCTCTGGATCCCCGACACCTCCAACCGCACACCAGGTCCCGTCCCTCGGCTTACCTCGGTCTTTACTTGAGCTGGGATGACCGGGGCTCTTCCTTCCGGATCCATCCAGGCCAGGCAAGCGCTGGGGTGTGACTCTCCCACGGCCGCAGGAAGCCTTGACCAAACCGACTTTCCTCTTTGGCGGTGGAAGCAGGGATTTCGTGGTGACCGAAGCAGCATCTTCGGGTTTCTCAGTCTCAGTCTCATTCTCCGCTGGGGCTTCCTCCAGAGCCCGGTCAGTGCGCGTAGGGATGGCTGTGCAAGCTCTGACTTCTCCTTCCAGAGTGGTAGCGCCTGTTATACAGTTGAGGTGGAAGGCCCGAGGCCTTTCCGTGGGTTGCTCCACCTCAAAAATGAACTCTTTACAGGCCTTACATCTCCCGAACGGCTTTAGCTGAACCACCAGTCCCGAACAGCCGGGACAAATCACACCGAGGGCCTCTACGTCCTTGCATACATAGAGGGCAAACCGTCCTCGGGCTTGAGCCTAATCCCTGTATCTGTCAGCGAAGTAGCAAACTAAGTCACCCTCGTGGCTGTGGAAGTAGGAACCCACGAGGCAGTAGTGAACGTGCTGACCGCTTGCTGCTTCATTGCGCACTGACTATCTTGTGCCAAAGTCCCCACGTGCAACACTTCACATGGCCAGACTCCTCCCATATTCCGCACCTGTTCACAGGCTTCTGTTGTGTCACGCCCACGAACTGCGCAGCCAGGGTGTGCCTCGTGGCGCGTTGGCCAATATGGCCGACCTCCTCGGAACTCCTCTGGGCAGCAAAGTTCAAGCTCTGAAAGTCTCGGCTCCATCAACACAAACACAGATCCCAGACCCAGAGCCCCCACGTGTAGTGACCTCACCTCTCACTCCCTCCTTCTCTTCTTGGTCAATGGCTCTCATCTAGGGGACCAGGGAGGAGAGTGTGGCGCACCACCAGCTTGTATCCTCTTGTGTGCAGAGTTGTGAGCTATAACCTTTTACCTTCGGGCCTGTGTACCCGTCCGGAGCCAAAACTTCCCTTGAGGATGACTCCCACCCTCCACGCAGGTGGAGGTGGGACCCTTTAGCTCCCAGAAAGTCAAGTTCCACACCACTGAAAGTCCAACACTTATTTATTCTTCAGAGCAATAAATAGTCCTTGGAGAGCGACTGGTTAGACACAGAACCAGGTGAAATAAGGTCCCTGCTACAGACCATGATTGTTGGGTCTCTGCCACCGACCTGATTCACGTTGGGTCCCTGCCACAGACCATAAAACGTAGACTACCTTCAAAAAGTTGCCCCTGTCAGGGAGAAGACATCCATCCAGACGGTCACCAGAGGCCCCACCATCACCAAATTGCTGCAATGGGTCTTCGGTAAGGGTAACCTCTCTGGTCCCCCTAGTCCTAGATTCGGGTTCCCTCACTCGGTGGACCCCTAGGATTCCTCGATCCCTCGCGGGACCCAGTCGAAGGTACTGGGCCCCAGGCCTCCTCAAGTAGTACATCACCCCAGGCCGAAGGTGCCTGGGATGGCATTCAATCCCCTACACCCAGGCCAAGGGCACCTGGGTGCGGACGAACCGGAACAGTAGCCCCGGGCTGAAGGTGCCTGGGACTCGAACCCCGTGTGGAAGATGGCCGCCCTTTTTATACCCCCTCCCAGCAGGCACAGCGGGTTCCCCGCCCCGCCGCACCACCGCCAAGAGGGGACACAAAAAGGCACAACCTCACAACGATTGTTCAACCCCAGTCTATGGCGACAGCGCCACCTATAGACTGCAGGGAACTAGGCTCCATTGATCTCCTCCACAGGAAAATATAGTCCATAGACCATAACAATTGTGCATCTGAGCCTGATTACACTCAGACACCTGCCCCCTAAATGTAACACCCCGCTACATATCATTTTATGATATTTTCACAGCTGCTAGTGTGATCATTTAAAAAAGTTTTTTTATTATCTCACAGCGCAGATTGGGTTTTAATGTAGCGCTGATGAAAAAGTCAACCTTCCAGCAAGTTGTTTGGCTATAAAGCTATGGAACCCTAACTCATATGCCAGTTTATTGCAGAAAATCTAGTTATAGTTATATATGATATGTAAAATGCCAAGCTTTTTGCTGATAAAGTTTTGGATTTTCTGTTAAAAATATTTAACATGAGAAATGCTGCTGTGTTTTATAGTGGTTTATTCGTATTGCTTTATGAGAAAATAATACAATGATGTTTTTATGTCACACCTTTGTAATTAGCTGTCATGAATTATATTTTGCAATTCAACCGCCAGCAATATATTCCAGACTTTCAGGTTTTTTACAGATGTACCAATTGCTGCCTAAGCAGTCAGCCTATGGAGCCTGTATTCTCTGAACAAGGAACCCTTAAGCCTCGTACACACGGCCGAGAATCTCGTCGTTAAAAACATGTCGTTTTTTACGACGAGATCCTTGGACAAGAAACTTGTCCCGGCCGAGTGTACACATGCTCATTTCAAAGAACCCGCAGTTCTTTGAATGGAGCGTACGCGGTGACGTCATCGAATACGACGAGCATGCGCTCGTCACATTCGATGCCGTCGCCGCCATCTTGGTTCACCCTACCTATGCCTAGGAAGCTACCGCGCATGCGTCAAAGTCATTTCGAGCATGCGCGGGCTTCCCGGCGAACAGGTAAGTGTACACACACTAAATTTTCTCGTCGAGAAACAGGCTGACGAGAATCTCGACGAGAAAATAGAGAGCAGGTTCTCTATTTTCTCGTCGAGATTCTTGTCGCTTTTCTTAACGAGAAACCATACACACAAACTAATTTCTCGGCAAGAAATCTCTGCCAGCAAGTTTCTTGCTGGTTCTTGCCGAGAAACTCGGTCGTGTGTACGAGGCTTTAGAAGCCTTGAAGATGTCCACTAATTTATGGTTCTGCATGCTTACTTCTTCCTCACAGTTTGGTCCATGTTTTCAGCTGTACAACACATTATTTATCTGAAGTCAGTAGAGCACACTTGTGAAGTAGGCAGTGTACCCATATAGAATGTTTTATAAATGTACAAAATGTAACTCTGGCCTACAATGTTGGGAATGTTAAAGGATGGAACATGTTGCATGTTCTACTCATATTCAGGGTGGAACATGTAACATGTATGTTTTTGACCTACAGTAGTATGTCACTACACAGTGTAGCATACCTTGAATGGTTGCAGGCTCCTGTTTTAAAAAAAATAATATGTAGCAATACCCCCTAGAGGGCCGCTGGTTAGTTTTGGGTTTTGCACGTTACCTCTTCAGCTGCGTTGTCCGGGTAGGAAAGTCTGTATTAAATGCACTGTCCACACCGATGTAAAACCTTCAACAGTCAGGCTTTATTTTCTTATGCAGTAAACTTCAAGAGAAAGTAGGAGGTAGAGAAGAGCAGGGGAAGGTTCAGGCACTTGCCACAAAAATGCATCAATATCAGCTCAGAGTCACTCCCCACTCTCAATGTTAGAGTGGATAATGGCAACCCGGATAGTCCCCTCTCACATGGCCTAGCAGCCGGGATAACACACGAATCAGCAACGGGGCAGTCTCTGCCACAGACTGCCCAAGATGAAATGGGTCTCTGCCACAGACTGCCCAAGATGAAATGGGTCTCTGCCACAGACCTTTTAAAGTGAACAAAGTCTCTGCCACATACCTTTTAAAGTTGAGTGAATGGATAATCCAGGAATCCTCTGCCACAGGATTTCAAAGTCCCAAACTTCCAGCCGTGCAGTGAAAGAGCCTTTAAGCCAATCTGGCGAACTGCAGGGCTTGTAGTATAGTGGATCCCTCCTCGATAAAGTTACCAGGCCTCACCCGAGACAGCAGCACTTTGGCGGTCTCTTCCAGGGCAGGTCCTCTACTGGTCTCCTTCACCAAGATAGCTTCCTCCCCATTTGGACAGACAGCTTGGGATCCCCTCTCCGAATGTAGGCCCCAGCCAGACTAGCTGGGCCTACTAGATAGCGATGCAGCCTCGGGCCAACGTGGCCCGAGACCAGGATCACACACACACCTCAAGCCCGAAGGGCCACGAGGCGAAAACGAACCCTG
The DNA here is from genome assembly GCA_029206835.1 of Rana muscosa. NCBI lineage: Eukaryota > Metazoa > Chordata > Amphibia > Anura > Ranidae > Rana > Rana muscosa. Next base: position 421,977,004 of record CM055120.1, read on the forward strand.
ATCAATGGCGTCTGCCCCTTAACCACTTAAGCCCCGGACCATTTGGTAGCTAAAGGACCAGAGGTGAATTCAGAATTTTGCACTGCGCTGCTTTAACTGTAAATTGTGCGGACATGCAATGTTGTACCCAAACGAAATTTGCGTCCTTTTCTTCCCACAAATAGAGCTTTCTTTTAATGGTATTTGATTGCCTCTGCAATTTTTATTTTTTGCGATATAAACGGAAAAAGACCGAAAATTTTGAAAAAAAATGATATTTTCTACTTTTTGTTATAAGAAAAATCGAATAAACTCAATTGTATTCATACATTTAGGCCAAAATGTATTCAGCCACATGTCTTTAGTAAAAAAAAATGTCAATAAGCGTATATTTATTGGTTTGCGCAAAAGTTATAGCGTCTACAAACTAGGGTACATTTTCTGGAATTTACACAGCTTTTAATTTATGACTGCCTATCTCATTTCTTGAGGTGCTAAAATGGCAGGGCAGTACAAAACCCCCCCAAATGACCCCATTTTGGAAAGTAGACACCCCAAGGAAATTGCTGAGAGGCATGTTGAGCCCATTGAATATTTTTTTTTTTTTGTCCCAAGTGATTGAATAATGACAAAAAAAAAAAAATTACAAAAAGTTGTCACTAAATGATATATTGCTCACACATGCCATAGTTATATGTGGAATTGCACCCCAAAATACATTCTGCTGCTTCTCCTGAGTACGGGGATACCACATGTGTGGGACTTTTTAGGAGCCTAGCCACGTACGGGACCCCGGAAACCAAGCACCGCCTGATTTCACTCCTCACTACCTATCACAGTTTCGAAGGCCATAAAATGCCAAAATAGCACAAAACCCCCCCAAATTACCCCATTTTGGAAAGTAGACACCCCAAGCTATTTACTGAGAGGCATGTTCAGTCCATGGAATATTTTATATTTTGCCACAAGTTGCGGGAATATGACAAACTTTGTTTTTTTTGCACAAAGTTGTCACTAAATGATATATTGCTCACACATGCCATGGGCATATGTGAAATTACACCCCAAAATACATTCTGCTGCTTCTCCTGAGTACGGGGATACCACATGTGTGGGACTTTTTGGGAGCCTAGCCACGTACGGGACCCCAAAAATCAAGCACCGCCTTCAAGGTTTCTAAGGGCATAAATTTTTGATTTCACTCCTCACTACCTATCACAGTTTTGAAGGCCATAAAATGCCAAGATAGCACAAAACCCCCAAAAATGACCCCATTTTGGAAAGTAGACACCCCAAGGAAATTGCTGAGAGGCATGTTGAGCCCATTGAATATTTTTTTTTTTTGTCCCAAGTGATTGAATAATGACAAAAAGAAAAAAAAAATGTACAAAAAGTTGTCACTAAATGATATATTGCTCAAACATGCCATGGTTATATGCGGAATTGCACCCCAAAATACATTTGGCTGCTTCTCCTGAGTACGGGGATACCACATGTGTGGGACTTTTTAGGAGCCTAGCCGCGTACGGGCCCCCGAAAACCAAGCACCGCCTTCAGGATTTCTAAGGGCACAAATTTTTGATTTCACTCCTCACTACCTATCACAGTTTTGAAGGCCATAAAATGCCAAGATAGCCCAAAACCCCCACAAATGACCCCATTTTGGAAAGTAGACACCCCAAGCTATTTGCCGAGAGGCATGGTGAGTATTTTACAGCTCTCATTTGTTTTTGAAAATGAAGAAAGACATATTTTTTTTTTCTTTTTTCAATTTTTAAAACTTTGTGACAAAAAGCGAGATCTGCAAAATACTCAACATACCTCTCAGCAAATAGCTTGGGGTGTCTACTTTCCAAAATGGGGTCATTTGGGGGGGTTTTGTGCCATCTGGGCATTCCATGGCCTCCGAAACTGTGATAGGCAGTGAGGAGTGAAATCAAAAATTTACACCCATAGAAATCCTGAAGGCGGTGCTTGGTGTCTCACACATGTGGTATCCCCGTACTCAGGAGAAGCAACAGAATGTATTTTGGGGTGCAATTCCACATATAACCATGGCATGTGTGAGCAATATATAATTTAGTGACAACTTTTTGTAATTTTTTTTTTTTCTTTTTGTCATTATTCAATCACTTGGGACAAAAAAAAATACTATTCAATGGGCTCAACATGCCTCTCAGCAAATAGCTTGAGGTGTCTACTTTCCAAAATGGGGTCATTTGGGGGGGTTTTGAACTGTCCTGGCATTTTATGCACAACATTAGGAAGCTTATGTCACACATCATCCACTCTTCTAACCACTTGAAGACAAAGCCCTTTCTGACACTTTTTGTTTACATGAAAACATTTTTTTTTTGCAAGAAAATTATGTTGAACCCTCAAACATTATATATTTTTTTAAAGCAAAGGCCCTACAGATTAAAATAGTGGGTGTTGCATTTTTTTTTCCACACAGTATTTGCGCAGCGATTTTTCAAACGCATTTTTTGGGGGAAAAACACACTTTTTTTATTTTTAATGCACTAAAAAACACTATATTGCCCAAATGTTTGATGAAATAAAAAAGATGATCTTAGACATCCTACATGGATACCAAACACGACATGCTTTAAAATTGCGCACAAACGCGCAGCGGCGAGAAACTACATTCATTTTTAAAAGCATTTAAAAGCCTTTACAGGTTACTACGTTAGATTTACAGAGGAGGTCTACTGCTAAAATTACTGCCCTCGATCTGACCTTCGCGGTGATACCCCACATGCATGATGCAATTGCTGTTTACATATGACGCTAGACCGACGCTTGCGTTCGCCTTTGCGCAAGAGCAGGGGGGGACAGCGGTGCTTTTTTTTTTATTTTTTTTTTATTTTGCTTTTTTATTTTATTTTTAAACTGTTCCTTCCATATTTTTTTTTTTAATCATTTTTATGGTTATCTCAGGGAATGTAAATATCCCCTATGATAGCAATAAGTAGTGACAGGTACTCTTTTTTTGAAAAAAAATGGGGGGTTAGACCCTAGATCTTTCCTCTGCCCTCAAAGCATCTGACCACATCAAGATCGGTGTGATAAAATGCTTTCCCAATTTCCCAATGGCGCTGTTTATATCCGGGGGGGGGCATTCCCTCCCACTGCTTGTAAAAGCAGTCTAGAGGCTAATTATCTGCTAGAATTGCTTTTACATGAAAGCGGGCCACTGGCTGAAAAGAATGATACCAAGATGATACTTAAACCTGCAGGCATCATTCTGGTATAAACATTCAAATTCCAGCAACATACCAGTACGGTGCTGGTCCTTGTTGGACATGTATTGTAATCTTTTTTTTCATGCAGCCTGTTGGCTGAACGAAAAAAAGAGATTGATCGGTGGGTATGCCCACCATTAGAATACCTCCCTTCATCCACCCACTTCTAATGATGGGCATATATGCCGAAGCATGGGGGCATCCTCCCGCAAAAAAGTTATGCCGCATACACACGGTCGGACTTTTCCACGGGCAAGCCTTCGTCGGAATTTCGACCGTATGTACGCGGCATAAAAGTTTATGCCGCGTACACACGGTCGAACTTTTCCACGGGCAAGCCTCCGTCGGAATTTCGACCGTATATACGCGGCATTAGGAGCAAAATCGCTCCTCCGCCCCTGCTGCCCCCATGCTTCGGCATATATGCTCTTTTTTTAACTGTGGTGGTGAAATCACCTCCTACAGCGTTGGAGTCACGGCTTTATGTATGGTGGGAGCAAACGCTGTTGCTGTCAAGATAAATAATTCCGCGCTGCAGTTGAATGGCGCACCTGAAAACAAAAAATTACATACCTGAAAAGCAAGCATGATAAAACATTGCAGAATGGAATACAGTAAAAAAGAGCAGAACAATAGAGAGAAAATAGAGAGAGAGAGAGAGAACAATAAAACGACAACTATTTTTGGTTTTTTTATTTTATATATTTTTTGTGTTTTGTTTTTTACGTTTTTTTTTTCTTTTTTACACTTTTTTTTTTAAACTTTAACAACTGTAATGGTTCCGGTCTCTCAAAATGTAATGGCATCTTGGGAGACCCTGTGTAAGTGTGTCCTAGTCTGTGAAATGCTGTACCCTACGCTAAAACTTCACTTTTGAGTGGTAGCGTTCAAAACATTCACCAAGGCAAAGACCAGGTTTGTCAGGACAGAGTGGACAATAATAACGGGTGTCAAGCCTAAATCCGCGCTTGCTACAGACACAACATCTTTTTTGGGGGGCTCGTTGGGTAGGGGTACTCGGGAGGAGATGCGTATAATGCCTCTCATGCAGCCGGCTTACTGCATTTGGTAGGGGATGGTGAGGTGCAGAACCGCCTGGATACAGGAGTTCTGTGACTATCTCATTCTGGAATTTTAGAAGAGATAAAGTCCCGCCTGAAGCTCTGTATAGCACATGAGCGTTCAGCAAAGCCATTTGGAATAAGGATAGAGACACTTTTTTGTACCAGCGTCTCGCCTTACGGTCAATTAGATACGGCGCCATCAACTGGTCGTTGAGGTCCACCCCTCCCATATTTTTGTTATATTCGTGGACACAGAGGGGTTTCTCCACAACACCAGTCGCCGTAGGAATTTGGACTGTCGTGTCTGCATGAAGGGAGGTAAGAAGGAAAACATTCTTATTGTCCCTCCACTTCATAGCGAGCAAGTTATTACACTTTACGCAGGCTCTCTCCCCCAGCCTAAGACGGGCATCTACAAGCCGCTGGGGAAAGCCCCGGCGATTAGGTCGCACGGTGCCACATGCTCCAATCTGATGATCAAACAAGTGACTAAACAGTGGCACGCTCGTGTAATAATTGTCCACATACAAGTGGTACCCCTTTCCGAATAAGGGTGACACCAAGTTCCACACTATCTTGCCAGCGCTCCCTATGTAATCCGGGCAGTTGACCGGCTCAACCTGACTATCTTTTCCCTCATAAACCATAAAGCTCCATACATAGCCTGTTGCCCTGTCACAGCACTTATAGAGCTTGACCCCGTATCTGGCACGCTTGCTGGGAAGGTACTGCTTGAAAGCCAAGCGGCCAGAAAATTTAATCAGGGACTCATCAATGCAGACAGCTTGATCGGGAATAAACAAGGCTGCAAAACGTTCGTTGAAGTGGTTTATGAGGGGCCGAATTTTATAGAGCCGGTCGTATTCAGGGTCCCCACGTGGACAACAAAGTTCATTGTCGTTGAAGTGCATGAACCGCAAAATCTGCTCGTATCGTTTCCTGGGCATGGAGGCAGAGAACACGGGCATGTGGTCAATTGGGTGCATGGACCAATAAGCACGCAATGACGGGAATTTATGTGTGCCCATGTTGAGGGAAAGGCCCAGAAAGGTCTTAAATTCGGAAACCGTAATTGGTTTCCAATCTTTGGCAATGGAAGGCAACTGGGGATTAGCGGTGATGAATTGACCAGCATATAAATTACTCTGGTCCACAATAGATCTATAGAGATCTTCCGTGAAAAACAGCGAATAATAATCGATTGGCATAAAATCAGCTGTTTCCACCTGAATACCGGGTTGGGCAGTGAATGGGGGAAGTACGGGTTCTGCAGAAGTGGTGGGGACCCAATCAGGATAGGCGAATTCTGCAGGAAGAGCACCATGGGTACGACGGGCCTGCCTTTGTCTTCTTGGTGGCAGCGGGACACTACTTGTGCTTGCCACCTCGCCAGCTTGAACTGCACTTATGGGACTCGCCACGTCACCACGTGATACTGCAGTGCTGGATGTACGCCCAGGCTGTACTAGGCCGCTGGTGCTTGCCAATTCACCAGAAGGAATAGCGGCGCTAGTACTCCTCTGCTCCATGATACGAGAGCCCTGCGGTTCTTGCTCCTCAACAACCTCAGAAGATCGGGATCGGGTACGCCTGACCTTAGCAGGGACCTCAACTTCGTCGTCAGAGCTATCTGACGTGGGGCCGCTGACGTCACTGTCTTCTACGGGAAGATATTCTGAGCCTGAATCTGACAGATACGTGACCTCCTCTTCACTATCTGTCATGCTCAGAATCTCGTAGGCCTCTTTACTAGTGTACCTTCGACTTGCCATTTTGGGCTCTAAATTTAGGGGTACACTAGTAAGATTCACAGGAAAAAAAGCACCCGACTGTCGTCAGCAAATATATCAAACGCTACAAAAAAACTGTTAGCGGTCGCAGGGATCAGGACTGTCTCTGCGAACGCTGCAGTTATGTGTTTTGTGTTTGGTAATTGACAGTGATCGATCGATACTGCACTTGGGTGGGCTGGGCTGTGCTGGGCGGAGGGGCTAAACGCAGGTGCTAGCAGGTATCTGGGCTGATCACGCTAACACTGCGTTTTTGGGAACCCTAAACCGCTGGGGACGCTAGTATAGATCTGATCAGATACTATACCACTAAGGGAGGTGTATGCTTTGCGCGTGGGTGTTAGCGTTACTGGCACTAACCTAACGCTGCCTGGGGCGACGCAGACCCTCTCTGGCGCTAAAACCTAATTGATCTCACCCGCCGGGCGATCAGGGGGTTAAACCTTTATTGGGTTATATACGGCGGGTGCCCTGATGCTATAAAAAGCAAACTAACCAACCAGTGTCACCCGTAACCTTTATATGGTGATCACTGGTGAAAGGGTTAACTAGGGGCAATCAGGGGGTTAAAACCTTTATTAGGTTAAATATGGGGGTACCCGACGCTATATAAAAACCTGACGGGTTACCTAAATAACTAAATAATTAACTGGGTAACCAGTGTCACCAGTGACGCTTATACGGTGATCACTGGTGAAAGGGTTAACTCTAGGGGCAATCAGGGGGTTAAAATAATATATGGGGGTATCTGACGCTCTAAAAACCTGCGGCGAAACTAAAAATAAATAACTGGCTATCTAGGGCACCACCGGCACTAAATACAGCGATCGAAAATACGATCGCTTAGTGATGCTGGCGTTAGGGGGTGAAAGGGTTACCTGGGGGGCAATCAAGGGGTTAAACCTTTATTAGGGGGGGTTAGGGGGCTACCCTGGACCTAAAGGGGCCTAAACCTAACTGCCCTGCAACTTTTTACTATCACAGATGACACTAAATGCAGTGATCAGTAAAATAAATGATCACTGCAATCAGTGACACTGTGATTGGGGGCTGGAGGGTGACCTGGGGGGTGATCTGGGGGTGACTGGGAGGTGAAATGTGTGCCTATGTGTACCTAAGTGTCAGTGGACTGTTGGTGCACTAACCTGCTTCCTCTCTCCTCGGCGCTGGAATCGAAAAGACATCCGCTAAGGAGATGACATCACTTCCTCCTGCCTGTGTTTACATCACATGTGGGAGGAAGCATTTTCATTGGCCGGGAGCGATCGCGAGGGGGTGGCCGAAATCGAATGGTCACCCCCTCATCTCTGATCGCTCCCCAACGATTAACGGCCACTCACTGTATAGGAGGGGGGTCCGATCGGACCCCCCAACTGTACAAAGGCGATCACGTACACTCTACGTGATTGTGCCTGTCGGTGCCATTCTGCCAACGTATATATACAGTGAGCGGTCGTTAAGTGGTTAAGTATCCCCTCCCAGCAGGCACAGCGGGTCGACCACTCCCACTGCACCGCTGCTGAGAAGGGCCACTCAATGCACCATGGTTTGCCCGTGTTCCAACAGGTGCCTGAGGTGGTAACGCCACCTATATGCAATAAGGGAAATCACTACCAGGCAAACCACAACTAGAACAGAGGCAAATCAAAATGTAATTCAACCGTCTGAGCCCAACTACTGACTCAGACATCCCTCTAGATTTCAAATAGCGTCCCAACCTTTTGGGGAGGGGGCTACAAATACATGCAAATTTTTACCTCCAAAAATATGTGCAATTATTATTTTTTATTCAAAAGTGAACTTGGCCTTTAACCACGTCAATACTGGGCACTTTCACGACCTTCCTGCCCAGGCCAAATTTCAGATTGCAGTGCTGTCGCACTGGGAATGACAATTGTGCGGTCATGCAACCATGTACCCATATGAAATTTTTAGGTTGAATATGTGTTTATTGATTTTGAAAAACAATACAACAAGAAATTTAAAAAAATAAAAATAAAAAGGAAAAAGAAATACAATAAATGCTAAAAATTACTTCCAAATGGAACTAGGTCCCCAGGGACCACAAGGAGACTGCAGTCAAAATAAAGATAACAATTGAAGTAATCAATGGATCCACCAGAATCCCGCTTGGAGCCAGGGTGAAGCAATGCTAAATACAAAACAAGGAAGGAGAAGAGAGAGAGAAAGAAGGATGACAAGAATAATAAATAAAAAGGGTGGAGGAAGGGAGGAAGGAAAAGGAGGGGAGGGGTGAAGGGAACTAGACTGGCAAGCAACACTCTAGTAGGAAAAATCTAGACAAAAAATGAAATAAGATACTAAGTGGGCCCGCCCACAAACAGCATGGGGTCCTAAGCCTGACATAAATGGTGTCCAGGAGATTTTGTCCAACAACAATGCTTAACAACAGAGGGTAAGTTGAGGAGAGGGGCCCACACACAAGTAGACTCCAAAAAGATTACAGGGAAAGCAAGTTTTTGAGTTTATCAGAAATCAAATAATGCATCCAAATGTACCAAAGTGGTAAATTTATCCCACATGTCCATTTCTTGTGCCTGCATCTCCTCCAGCATCATGGTGTCATTAACTATGTCTACCCACAGAGATAGGGAAGGGGTGATACTGGATTTCCAGAATCTGGAAATTAGTTGCTGTTCTGCAAAACAAGCATTTTTTCTGGGACGTAACCGAGTCTGGGAGTATGAATAATAATGTAATAGTAGGAGACAGGGTGAGAGACTCACCTTAGAGCTCTTTATAAATCCTGAATATCTTTTTTCAAAACGGCGGAATCAAGTCTCATTCCCACCAGCCATGCAAATACGTTCCCCGAGCGATGTGACAAAGACAGCAATTGATCGAGGAAGTGGGGAAAATACGGTGAAAGGTGACAGGATCTCTGTACCACCTGGAAAGCAGTTTATAGTTTTTCTCCTGAGCGTAACTGGAAATGGAAGACCCATATGAATTTTTTATAATTTTTTTGAGACAGATAGAGCTTTCTTTTGGTGGTATTTAATCACAACTGTTTTTTTTTTTTTTTGCTTGCTAAACAAACGAAAAAAAAGATGGAAAATTCTGAAAAAAAAAGTTTTTCTGTTATAAAATTTGCAAATAAGTAATTTTTCTTCTCCACTGATGTGCGCTGATGAGGCTGCGTTGATAGGCACTGATAGGCTACACTAATAGGTATAGATAGGCTGCACTGATGGGCACTGATGAGGCGGCACTGATGAGGAGGCACTGATGTGGCTGCACTGATAGACTGATCTGATGGGCACTGACTGATATGCGGCACTGATGGACACTGATAAGGAGGCACTGAAATGCTGCACTGACGGGCACTGACAGGCTGCACTGATGGGGCTGCACTGATTATCAATGTAAATGATGTACTGACAGGCTTACCAGTTAATGGGTCTCCTTTCCTCACACAAACAAACCGTGGGAGTTTGTTTACATGTGATCAGCTGTGATTGGACACCAATTGGACCAATTGCTGCTTGCGATCGGGAGTTTACCGATTATGTG